>JACSVZ010000014.1:49021695-49559528 GCA_014706295.1 Lycocorax pyrrhopterus obiensis | reverse complement strand
TCAACTCTGGTAATGGTTATAGTATGGTCTTACCATGGCAGTAATGTTTGCTGGTAAGTCTGAACTATGGTACATTTGTACTTGGGCTTCCCCATTTTTCTTAGTGGGTAAGTGATGGTTTGGATGCCATTGTTAGTCCAATCCACAAGAGGGAGAGATAGGAAATGGTTAGTCTTCTTCACCTAGAAAAAATATGACAGGCTGTTTGAGTAAACTGCAAGAAAATGGTTTTGCCCTGAAAAAAAGTTCAAGATTATTTTCTCCATTCAGCTTACTGAAGGACACGTAGCACATACGGCAAGAGTTTGCAGTACTGCGTACCTGAGTAGGTCTCCTGGTGTGTCCAAATTTAAGCAAGTAACCACAGGGGATCTTACTTTCTGAGGAGTTCGACATCTTTCTTCCCACTAACGTCACTTGTTACTGTTCTGTCTAAGAGACACAGTTATACAACAGTTTTGTACCTTTTCTTACCTCTTTGACTGTAAGGAAAAACAACCTTCCTGTCCCCAGTGACCCTGTGTAAAAGTTACAGATGACTAACATGACTTCGTGATCTGACTTTGGTGCAAGCTGGGGTTATGAAGTCTCACATCCAAACAAGCTTTTCAGTATTTTCATTTTTATGGATGTGCACCTGAAACTTCTGTTTCTGTTCTTCTTCTATTTACATTGTGATCTGAAGGCTATAATATTAAACACAGTCAAATTGATCACACATAAATATAATTTGAAAATCTCACAGTATATCACCTTTATATACATTGGATTTCCTAATATGCTGTGCTCTACCTTGTCTACTATATTTTTCCCAATATGAAAAAAAATGGAAAAAATAAATACTAATATTCATGGAAGTGCAAGAACCCATTTGATGCAGTGCAACCTTGAGGGGTTGTTGGAGACAAGCAGCAGTTTTTATGGAGGGAGGGTGATTAAAGGAGATCAGTTCAATATGTAAAATAAAGGATGACACAGAGAAAGTTTTGTTTTGCTGTTTTCCTGAAACATCAAGTAAAAAGTGCATTCACAATGAAAAGTCATGCACTGGAGGCTTGTTGGTAATGTCTCACCTACTTCTGGCTACGTGTTCTGCAAGATGGCATTTTGAGACTGTCATTGTCCGAAGTATAACTAATCTTTCAACACAGCAAAAAGCTGTGAAGGCTGAGGCAAAGCAAAGAGTTTAGTCCTTCCCAAGAAAAGGGAGTAGTGTCACAGCAACAGGAAAATTAAGCTGCTTTCATTAGAAAGATTATCGTATTACATCAGAAGCAGGCCCCTGAGTTTTGATATTTGCTTTCGAATGTAAAGAGAAAATAGCAGCCTCGGATTCCCCTCACCATCAGTGCTAGGCAGCTGTGGGGAGTGTGTGCGGAACAGATTGCTTGTTAAACAAACACACCTGAGAGGAAAAGGGAGGAAAATAGTCACAGCCCAGTTCTCCCTGCTCCCAGTACACTCTCAGGTCTAACCAAACACTGTTTACATCTAATTTGGGATAGAGATGGATTTCTGGATGGGAGATCAATTCACAATAAGAGACCAAGGGAATTTCTGGACATATTCTTTGGGCAATGTGGAGGGCTGTGAACTCTTAGCACAGGAGCCGTCTGTGCTCCTTTGGAGGAGAGAGGCCTGAGGGCAAAAAGGACACTCTCTCCAGCAACTCACTTCTATAGGCGACCAACTCCAGCATGCTTTGTTCCCCTCTGGTAATACCGTGTATCCAGTTGGGTAATTGGTTCCTACCCCACCCCCTGCCTTCCCCATAAAAAGGGGCCTGAGTCCGCCCTGAACCTAGGGAGGTCTGTCCCTGGCCCCCCTTCACAGGGAGCGCTGGACAATTGAAGCTGCCTCTGTGGAGCTGCCATACAGCCCTCCTGTCTCTCTGTCCCCAAGTTTGCCTCGGGTGGTCTCGCAAAGAGCTGAATCACAAGAGCTGGAATCACTAAGTAGCTGAGAAATCGCTACACTTGCTGAGATCACCCACTGACCAGGAGGGCTTGCCCTCGCCCCTAGAAGAGTTGTTCTCTGCAGGACACTCTCTCTAGGAAGGCCATGGCCTACTGGTGCTTGACCAGCATCAGACCCTCACTAAGACAGGGCACCATGGCAATGAGTGCACCCTGTGCAGAGGCTCAGTGCCCAGCTGTCACTTCTATTTCTCTCATCCCTGGCTGCCAGAGGCTCACCCTGATGGCAGATTAAAGCAAAATGGAGGTTACTGTATGGCCTACCATGCGTCTCATCTCTGTGCTCACTGGCTTTCTGTATTCGTCTAATTAGAAAACAGCAGTTTTCCATGCAAAAGGCTTAGACATTCACACCTCCACACCCATAACACCATCAAAGGCTCATCTTTATCTCAGCCGTAAAATCTTGTATCGTCAGAGCTGTCCTCACTGTAAATGGTAAACCCTCAAGAATAGTATTATTTTGCTGTTATGTTTGTGATTATTATTTTAAGCTAGTCATTAATAATATAAATCCCTTCCTCACTGCAGTTATGCTGACGAAGTATTTCAATTATGTATCTTCCTGAAAAATATCAAATCACCCTAAAGTTCAAGAAACACTTTAAAAATCAACCACATAGCCATCAGCTAGATAATGAAAGCAATTTATAAATGCCAAAACTTAATAATCTGAATGATTGCGGAACCATAACGTACCTAAAAATGAGGCAATGGAACCAGAAACTAAAAGCACAAGGGAAAAAAATAAAGGTACAGCAATTTATAAAGGTACAAGGTACAATAAATATAGGTACAGCAATAAATAAAGGTACAAAACATTAAAACCCTACACAATGGCTGGATTGTTTACATTTTAAGGTTTTTAAACCTTGATAACATGGTGACTTACTGGTAGCAAGATTTTACTGATTCAAACAACTGCTTGTGAGAAATCCTTCTTTCCCATAAGATACAAGAAAGAACTTCACAAGTGGGAAAGCAGTGGAAAAAAAAATTTAGTTTAGCCTGTATTTATTTTGCCTGTATATTGAGGCCTGGGAGTAAGGAGATTTTTAAAGTGCAGAATGGTCTCCTGCTCCTTTATATGTATGTAAAGGAAGATAATCCCTTGGATGTCATTTGTTGTAAATCAAGGTGTATGAAACGTGCAGACTCAAACTAAAGTATTTTTTATGTAGCAAGAGCCTGTAGCAATGATACCTTTTCCTCTGCAGTTATAGAAGTTTTACACAAGAACCAGCAGATTGGGTAAGTCAAAGTCCATCAATCAAACTATTTATCGTCCATATTACAGGTTTCCTAAAGCTTTGTCCCTCTGCTGGACTTTTCTAAGCAAAAATTATTTTGGGTTAGAGCTGCTTGTCTCTGTGAAATTTCAGATTCGTTTCTGAGTGCACACACTTTCCCCCTGCACCACTGGGAAGGATGAGATTTCAGCAGTGTAAAGCTACTGTCAGCACATCTATGCTCTCTCTTCCTGCCTTGTGCAATTATCAGTGATATGATGGCACATCAGTAATTCCCTTTTCAGCTACCCGTCCACAGGGGATGTTCAGCACAGCCTGCACATCGCCTTCCAGGTTGGGATATCTCCAGTTTTTAAACGTACCACATACTAAAACAGATAAGCTATTTTGCTTTTCACTGTAGTAATGTATGTGCAACAACAGAAAGATGGCACTTTTCCAAACATGTTCCTTTGAGATCTCATTCCTGCAACACCCCACCTACCTGCTACACTCAGGTATTTTCTCTCGGCTAAAAGATGGATAACTGAGTATTTCACAGAGACAATCAAATAATCATATAGTATTTTTCAAGGCTGGAGCTTAATTATAAATCATAAATCATAAGAAATCCATAATTCAGTTATCACATGGGAGTTAATTTCAGAACAGACTTTAACAAATACTTCCATAAAAAGATTAACTGATCACATTTTATTTCAAAAGTCTTATTTACCATTCAAAACATCAACATATTGCAGGCTCTTTGAATAAATGGCTTCTCTAGTACTCTTAGCATATTTTTGAATAAAAATTCACTTGAGGAAAGGGAGGGACCAACAAAGAAACGTGTTGACACAGCTATATAAAAGAAAGCAATTAATTACAGAGACAGAAAGCAGATGTTTCTAATAAAACAACAACAACGAGAAGCCATATGAATGTTGGCTAAGAAGCAGGCAGTATACAACACTGCCTTTGCAAAACCTGTGGACCTCCTATCCTGCAGACTGCATTCTCTGATGACCATTGCATGTTTAAACTGACCAAGGTGAACACAGGTGAGGTGCAGAAGGAAAATATATTTTCCTCCACCAGCACAGGCTACGTGACAGCAGAACAGAGACTGGTAGATAAAACATGTATCTATAATATGGGGAGTGCAGACCACCCTCAATCCTCCATTTTATGACTGTTCTCCCTTCCTTCTGCACAGTGTTGGTATTTTTTTTCCCCATTCTTTTTTTTTTCTCTTTTCTTCTCCACAGAAACATCCTGAAAAATTCTGCCTCCAGCCCACCCTGCTCCCTGGCTGATGGGATGGACCCTACCTACCAGGTCATACTCACCCCTCAGTGTCACCATAACCTGAGCCAAGTCTGAACAAGTAAAACAGTTATCATCATGTTTATAAAGAATTTCACAATGTTTTCTGCATCTAGTCATGGTTAGTTTGGAGCAACAAGTGTAAGCTCCAGGATAACAGTGGCCTTACTAGAGAAAACACATTTTTATCCCTATCTGTTTGGAAGGAAAAGCTGTTTTCAGTTCCTCACCTGTTATTGCTCCACATCCTCCACGTGAACAAATTCTATGAGTTGACTTTTATTTCACCACTGAAAATTACTGAGTTCTTTTGTAATTTCAAAGACAGGGTCTTGGGTTACAAAGAATTTTATATATTAACCAAAAAAAAGCATACATATATATATAGATATATACCTATATATCTATATATATCTATATATATGAAGTCTCTTATTTCTGTCAAATTGTGAACATTTTTAAACAATGAATAAAACCAACTAAGAACACTGGCATTTTTATGTAGATGGAGCTATAAGAAGGATATTATATCTCATTATTTCTTCTCCTAACCATCTGATCTGGTATGCATTTCTGTGTTTTCTGCTTAGAAGGGAAGGATCTTTCTCTGTAAAAGAGGTTATGAACTTGTTGTAATTACTCATCTCTCTTTGGAGGTAGCTCTTGCAGCAGATAGAATATCTCACCTATCTGAATTTTTGATCACATTCTGTGGGATGCCTAACTCCTAGAAAGAAATTGAGGATGGAGCCCTTCACATCCAGGAAGCTGAAATTTGGAGATGACAATATCTTCAGTGACTCATCAGCATGTTTGGAAAACACGAGAAAGATTTATGTGCACATTTTGTGGTGTTAAGAGCTGATTTTCTGCTTTTTTCTGATGCTCCCTGAAGTTTTCTTTCCACTCTGTGAGAACCAATTCAGACAGGCAGTTTTATTCATTTAGGCAGTAATTATTCAGAAATTTCACAGCATTTATGTTCATTTGATGCAATCTTACACAAACACCTGCTGGTACACACTGTTCAGGGTCACTCTGACATTGTATAAGCTTTCAAATAGAAAAACAAACCCAAATCAACTGTTCCTAGTGGGAATGGCTCCACTGTTCCCTCTAACACTCTCTGCTGTGCAGAGCTGAAACAGAAATAAAACACATCTTCTCAGACAAGCAATTAGTGTTTCATAATATATGGGAATATGTTTTCAGCCCTCAGATGTTCATGGCCCTCCTCAGACAAGAAGACAAATTGTCTTCTCCCCAAGATGCGACACTTCCATCTTTAGCGCAACTGACTCAGAGAGTCTTACATAAATTTTAATTTGGACAGGCTACTCAAACAGCATATGTATTCAAAATTTTCATCAGAGTTATATGACATAGGTTTAGGCTTTTAGGGGAGAATCACGTGATTTGTTTTCTTTCTTGCTTTACCACAGTAAAGTAGGTATTATCAAGGGTTTTGAAATAATTTTCTCTCTTGACTTTGATTAGCAAATCATGTCCAAAGATGGATGCCCATTGCCTACTGCAGTGCGGAGCATTGACAGCCAAACTATTTGCCCATATTTTGTCTGAGAAGATAGCTATATTTTGTGCTGCCACACATCACTCAAACGCAGCACTGGCCCAGCTCAGGGTCCACATCATCCCTGAGCCAGATTGTATTCACATCTCCTGTGCTGGCTTGACCCTGTCCAGCAACTAAGCAATAACTGAGCCACTCATTTACTCTCCCCTACCCTTCCACACACCCAGCAGGATGGGGGAAAGAATCTGAATAGCAAAAATAATATAAATATGTGGGTTGAGATCAATGCAGCTTAATAAGTTAAGGAAGACGAAAAAACCCAAACAAGTGATGCAGATGCAATCACTCACCACCTCCCACAAGCAGACAATGTCCAGCCTGTCCCTGAGCAACAGCTACCTTGGGAAGTTCTTTCTGCTCCCACCAACTTCTTCTGCTGAGCATGATGTTATATAGCATGGAATACACGTTTGGACAGTTCGGGTCAATTGTCAGCCTGTGTCTGTTCCCAGCCCCTTCCCCACACGTGGCCTACTGTCTGAGGAGATCAGAGTGAGAAAAGAAGAAGGCCTTAACACCTCAAGTACAGTTCAGCAATAACAAAAGCATTGGCATGTTGTCAGTCAAAATTCCAAACCACAGCACCATAAAGGACCCAATAAAGAAAATTAACTTCAGCCTAGCCAGATCCAGTGTACCCCCTACACTTCAGTGATGAAAAAATCCCTTACATGGAGATATCTGAGCTGCTGAGCCCGCCCAGGCAGCTAGAGCAGCCAAAACACAGAACCTCCCTCTCAGCTTGGTCTGTTGGCCTCAGTGAGGTGCAGCTCTACTGCAGAAATGCCAGAGACCTGAAACAAAATGGTAGATGAAATAACTACTTCTGCATGGCAACACTTTGCATTTAATGGAAAATGAAGGTGTTTCCAGTACCAAAGCTCGTTTGCTTGTTGCTTATTTAACTAATATGAGTAATCATTCTTTTGTCTTTTAGCATCTGTTTTCCTGACACATGTTATCTCAGCATGGTGTGAGGCTGGGACAACATTCTGAATCTCTCCATTACCCTAGTAACTACATTGTAAGCTTGCATTGTTTTTGGAAGGAGCATTTGATCTTCCCAAATTCACAAAACCACAAAGGAACATCTGAGCAAAGGACAACTACCCACTCTACATCTCTAACCCCCTAGACATATCTAGAGCTGTGCCTGTGTTTTTTGTGCTGTATTTTTTACATTCCCTGTTCTAAACTTGTCTGCAATGGCTGGTATTATGCAGCTGCTCTCAGGAAACCTGTTCTACTCGAATGATTTACCTGACACCAAGTCCTCACTGCTTTCACAAAAACATAAGCAGATAACTTATTTCTTAGCTAATACAGTCATCATGAAGAGATTATTCCTTTCCTTGGCTGTAGCCAGGTACATACTTGGAGACTGTTTCCCTTCTTTGCCCTGCTTTCATTTCTGTGGGTGATGCAACACCAGTTAATCCACTGTTTCGTCAGAAACCATGCCTTGTAGACCTGTAGTGATTCCTATCACTCTCTTCTCTCCAGTCACAATGCCTCAAAAGAGGTGAAAAATTGTTATCCTGTAGGGTTAAACTGGTGGGTCCATCTATCCCTCTATTCTGGCTTCAACAGTGAAAACTGGAAATGAGCAGAGGGAGCACACAAGCCTGGCCACTTAGAAGATGCTAAGTAGAACAAATGGGTTAGGATTATTATTGCAGAGTATAGAATAACTTATTTATCTCACTGTGAGGTTGAACCATCAACCAGTCACTGCAAACATGAAATGAGGTGTGTCCATGATAACAGGATAGCTCACAAATTTGTCTGACAGAAGGTCAGAGGACTAGTAATCTAGACACAGAATTATCAGTGACAGTATGAAGTTTTTTTCCAGTTTCATCTGCACTATGTTGAATCAGAAATAAATCTGAAGTTTCCCCTAACTTAACTCAATATTTTTGCTTTCAATGTCAAAAGAAGTCAGAAAGTTGAATGAACAAATATTTATCCAACTATCTAATTTTTTAAAAAATAAATGGATTCTGTTTAACTTTTGGATGAATATCAAAGACCTGTTTTATTTTTTCTCTTTTTCATTAAAACTAGCTCACTGATAAAAATATGGCAAACCAAAGACTGGAGGCCTCAGTAATAAAAATGTCTGGTTAAGACAAGTAAAATGAAGCTGAAAAAAAGTGATGAGTGAATAACAATTGCTGGGAAAATGAGTTCATAATCACTCAGGGGATTATACAATAAACCAAAGCATCAAAAATGTTTACAACCTAAGGACAGAAATATTTGTCTGTTCAAGCAGCATAGATTTTTCAGAAAAATGGTTAGAAATTGTATTGCTTCCCGTACAGGGAATGAAAAATACACTGAAGAAAAATTTGATCCAGATTACAGCTGCTATATTTTAAAATACGTCTCTTTATAAATTTACTTAAGCCACTAATATGCATCTTATAAAACTATCTAATCGTATATGAATTCACAAAAGTGTTTCTCCTTTTCCAAATGCAATTTATTCCTCTACAGAAGAATGTGTATAGCCCAACATATATACACACACCTCTTAGTAAGAATCACAGTTGATCCTTGATTGTTCTTCACTGTTGGTCCAGAGAGTCAGCTCCCTCCATATCCAAAGATCACCAAGTCAGGGAACGTATGGTGCTGGCAGTGCAAATCAGCATGTGAGGTGCAGGCTGTGATTGACATGAAGATTAAGAAGAGAAACAACTACAAAAGCAAAAGTTGTGAACGTAGTGCTAACAGCCTGCTGTAATCCTTAGATATGGTGCTCACGCTCCGCCATCCGGGCTGGCCTGCACCTGGCTCACTTTTCACCTGTGCAAGTAATTGTCGGGGCATCTTTAAAATAGAGTGGCTATGCATATGAGGTACAGGGAGACTCAAGCAAGTTTTACATACAAGCCTTTACGTAGACTGGCCTTGCAGAGAAAAAAAGCATCCAGCCATTGAAGCAGGAGGGGTAACATTCTCCTGGACTTCTTTCCCAGTCCTCTGGATAATACATGGGCATAGGGACTGTCAAACATCTGCTGCTGTAATTCCAGATTTTTCCGACCTTGACTAATATTCAAATACCCTCTTCATTAAAGCACATCTTATCTTTATGTAGTACTGTACATAAGAATGCTTTTTCATAAATTTAATCACAGTTTACTGTTACCCTAAGTACTTCAGAGAGTTTATACAGCTAAATTCTTTTCATTAACTTAGTTTGTTTATTCTAATTACTATCTGAATCATAGCATTCTAAGTCATTTATTATTAAAATTGCCTCAAGATGATCAACAGAACAACTTCATATCAAATTGTTCCACTCCTTCCCTCTTCTCAAAATAAATGAATTTCAGAGGGTGAAGTGCCTGGGAAAGAGTATATACAAATATTGAAATGTGGTCACAAATAAAACCATAAAACATCTGAACGGATTTCTTTAATAATAATGATGCACTTTAGAAAAAAAGGAAATCTAGCAGTGCAGGAGGACCTTTCTGGCAGCACATTAATATGTGCAGTGATGACACAGTTATTAAAATAGCTAACTGGCAGCCTCACTGCAGTAGGTGCTTTGAGAGTTTAGATGGAAGGAAGACAGAAGAGGGAAGAGACTTGAGTCAGCAGGAGCCAGCAGGTAGTTGAAACCAGGATCTTCTGTTAGAAATGATATCATTAAACTTTTTTGAACAATACTGCTGGTGCCTTGCTCCCATTTGCTTTTGAAGCCTATCCTAAATCTTCTCATCCTTCCTTTGCATACCTATTCTTTTCTTCTGTCTCCTTGTACTGACCTATTTCTATGTGGTATTTTTAACAATTCGTTTCCCTGCAATCTATTCCCTGCATCATGTTCACTTTAGTTAACCCAAAATACCAGCCTAAAATATTGCAAACATCACAGAGCATTCTGTCTGACTCTCTTGTCAAATTTCTTCTGGCTGAAAGAGTCCAGACATACATGAATGTGGATAGGGTTTAAGCCCATAAATAAGCAACTAACCAAGCAAATTTTTTTTTATCAATCTCTTTCTAATAATTTTAGACCATATTTTCAGCCTTTTTGAACAGTTTTACACTTGAAATATGTAGAGAAATAAAGTAGCTAGCCTATTCCTGCTTCTGTTCTCGGTTGTAACAAGGACAGAGATTTCCTTCCTTCACACTTAACAGCTAATCCACAAAAACAATTTTTCTCCCTGAGTTAGAGCTGGCAGGACTATATAGGAAATTGTTTTTATGCATTTTTGATGTTAGTTTCAAGTCAGATTGTCTTAGATACTGTTAAAAATATTAATCTGCACTGTCTGGCATTGCATTGTCTTCACACAGGGTGTATAAAATATGGTTCTGTCTTGGAATGTTTTTGAAATCCCAGGTTTTTTCTCTCACTCCTCAGGAACTCCTTGTGACATAGGTTATTCTATTCTTTATCAGAAAGGCCTGAGCATGAAGTCCACACTGGAGTTTTGATTCGGTACTTTGGCATACACAATACTGTGTCAGTGGATCCACAGTTAAGCTGTGCAATGGGCTTTCAAGTGTAGCTCAGGGGTGGGTGACTGTAAAAGTGACTGAGCAGGTGGTTTCTACCAGCAGAACATTTGAGAACTCAGTACTGCCTATAATTCATGCTCTTGGATGAGGAATAACTCCAAATACTGAGCAACTATGAGCTTTGTACACAAAGCTGCAATTTACTTTAATTGGTGATTCACAAAGATCTCTCTGGATGGTGGAATTTCAGGAGACATTTCTGACAGATACTCCCTCAGTCTTAGAGGGAGACAAAACGTATACTGTAGTAAATGTTTGTTGCTTTGCAAGAGACATCAAGATTCCAAGCCATTGCAGGATCCAGTCTGTTGCAGGATCCTAAATTTCTGCAGAGAAATGGTATAAGACTAAAAATGAACATACTTCTACATCTGTATGACTCAAAAGGAAAAAATATGTTTTTCAAATCTAATCATCATAGCAACACAAACTACTTCAATACTTAGCTCATTTGTTACATTACATAATTTCTTCTATAAATATATTAACCTAATATGACAGAAGTAGAAATATTTTCATAAAGTCAGGCTTCTAAAAATTCTCTTAGAGAAGGCTGTAAGGAAATTCCTCTACAGGATTTCCTGTTGTGTCTCCTGTTCTTCACATACAGCAAGACCAGCCTAGTAAAGCCATATGAAAATTGTACTAATTGCTCCAGGACACTTCAGACCATGTTTTATTCACAGCAATTGTCAGTCTGGAAGAGCTAAGCAGAAACCTTTGGCAAATCACACAATCTTCAGAAAAGGATAATAATTGACAATTGTCATCCTTGATGAAATATTTAAATATTCATTCCCTTCTGCAGCAGCCACTGATGAAAGTGACTCAACTTTCCTGCACTGTCCTTACACACAGTAGATCCCGGACTGTGTTTCTCATTGGTTCATCATTATGAACTCCATGACACTACTGTAGACGAAGTTTTCAATAATGTGTTTTGACAAAACATGAGGAAAATAAAGCCTGATGCACTTTGCTCAAGAAAGTGGAATTTATGTTCAGGATAACCTTAGGGAAACAGGAGACCTCAGTGATGGCTACAGCTCTGATGATGACCTGAGCTGACTTGGCTGCCTTTCGTTTCTGGGTCATACTGATGTGAAAGGCAGAGACAACTCTGAAATCTGCTGAAGAACCACCCAGCAAGAGACTGTACACACCCAAATTCCTCACATCCTCTGTATGTCAGCCTATTCTGCAAACAGAGCCCACAGCAAGCAAGACTGAAAAAGACTTTGACTTCATTTAGCTCCTTGTCAGCCAAATCTTAAGTGTCCCGTTCTGATAGAGGAAGGTCACCCTGCCCAAGGCAGGGGGTTGGAACTAGATGATCCTTAAGTTCACTTCCAACTCAGATCATCCTATGAAGCTCTGAGTACCACTTCCACGATTGCTGTGTTTAGCTGATAGGGATTCTTAACTACTGTCTTGGTAATTTAATAAAGTGGATCAGGAAAAGTAGAGACACTTGTGAATACTTATATCCCAAGCCACTCAGAAATCTCTTGAAGGGCTTTAGATAGAAAATTAAACCTCATTTGCACAATTTAAAGGTCTGATCCCCGGTGGAAAAGGACAAATAATATGCCACGTATGGAAAGTTTTGAAGTATACAAAAAAGGAAAAAAGTAAATGTTTCCCATGGGTCAGCAGTAGAATGCTTGGCAATTGTTTGCTCTAGCAACTTTTTTAGTAGAACATGGAAATATCACTATTCAAATATTCTCTTTAGCTGAGAGATAGCAGAGACCAACCTATAAGAGAAAGTCCAGGGACAAATGAAAACTGTCCCTACTCAAGGGAAACTGATTTAAGTGTTTTCTGCAACAGAATTTTTGCAAGACATTAGTGTAAATGCTTAGTAAACAAAGGAAAGAATTAGCTTAAGAGAACCTTTTTTTTCCCCTGAAGTTGTGACGGTTGTGATTTAAGTCAGGTTTCTTCAATACAAAGTAGGTCCTACTTGTGAGCAAAATAAATTTCTGACCTCACCTATTCTAGCTAAACCGGACTATGCATTTTACACACCAGGATTTTGCACGCCTGTAGTGTGGCTCTGGATCCTTTGCTCCTGCTCCAGATGAAAATTAACCTCAGATCTGGTCCTGTTCAGAAAAGAGGGTGAACTTTCATCTTCTCCACTCATTGTGTATGCCTCATGCTGAAATTAAGCATAATTTTCCAAGCAGTATCCATCTGGAAACAAGGCCACTTGGCTATAAATGTTCATTATGCAGTAATGTAGTCCCAGGAACATTCACGCAAATCAGTCAACTGAGTGAACCATTCAAACTTGTGAACAAAATAGAAACATAAATACAGAGCTAATTAATACTTTTGCTTCTTGCAAATGCACAAGGCACTTCAGGAGCCACACACCTCCTGCATTGCCAAGTCTAGCTAACATTTTTCAATATTCCAGTGAAGCCAAGCGAAACATTGTTTGACAAGGAATTTACAAAATATGGCAGTTTGATGGTAAGAATGAAGAGGTTGTAGTATTTACAACACATTATTTACTATTTCTATGAAATACATTTCCTTGCTTGTTGAGGACTCTGTTCACATGTGTTGTTCCTAGAGAAATCTCATTTCATTGGTCAAAATTAAATTTATTCAAAATAGTCGAAAAAACTTTGATCAAATGCTACATTTGGTGGAGATGTGAAAGGCATTTCAGAAGAAAGGAATTAATACCCACACTGCAGTGAATAAAATGCAAATTTGACATTTTAAAAATACTGTCACATTTCCCCCACACCCCTAAAAGATCAAATTTATTTTTTCAACACATTAAAAATAAATGTAACTCTAGCTGCCTTAATAAACATAAGCCTTACCCCAGACTCCTTGATCTTCTGTTTCTCAGTGTTGTTTTAAGACAAACACTGGGTGAGGCTGACCACTAAGAGAGGATTGATGCACTGTTGGTACAAACCAAAGTCCTGCATGGACACAAAAACAGTGGGGGCATTTGTACATGACACACAGATGGCCAGGCTTGAAAGTGTTTCTGCTACTTGAAAGAACATTCACCATTCATCCGCAATTTGTGCTTTTATTCCATCAAAGTAGAAAGGGTTTAAAATATTGCAGTTGAAAACAATTATCAAATACAAGCCTCTTGTGGCAAAAGAGCAGGCAAAATGCTTTTTTATTTTACACTACCACAGTGGGCTGAACTAAGACTATTCCAGCTTTATGAATTTAAAATCCTCTCACCAGCATGCATATTGAAAACTTCTAGAAAGAAACCATTCCTGAATTCATTTCAGTTGAAAAGACTCAGAAAATTTAAAAACTCTAGGAAAATGGACATTAAAATGCAGCTGCTTCATCAGCTTTGAGTAAAGGCACTTTTGTTAGTTCCAAACCTAGCCTATGCTTAAAAAAAAGGACAAAAGAAGGTGGAAAGTACTTGAAAGCTGGGCTTTCATTCCCACTGCTGTTGTTTGCACAACATTTATTAATGTTGTGAGTTTATTTGCAATTTACTGCCAACAACAAAGGAACAGCAGGTTCCCTTTTAGTCCAATTAAGACCATTGTCCATGTTTTCCTTGGCTCTGAATTAAAACAAGCACACCTGGCACTGGGTGCACACCTGGTACAAAGTTTCCAACCAGTCCCAGCCCAGAGTAGATACCACTGCAAGGTCCTGGGTTACAGTTTTAGTCAATCATAAACATTTCTTTCCTTTGCAGCAAACATATTTATTGAAACATTGTCCCTGGTACGCTAGACATAAGAATGATCGTCTCAGGTTTTACTTCTCTCAGACAGTGATGAATATTCATTTGGTTGTAAAAGCAACCGCGAAAACCCCATAAACTCTCTACAAAACATTGGAAGAATCTTGATCTTAAAAACTAAACAAGCAAAACCAAATGAAGATTGGGGAACATGGTTACTTTGGAGCCTTTTCCGTTTAAGTTCTCACTTCCCAGCTGCTGTGGTGACAAAGTCATTACAAAAAATTGCAAAAAATGACAGATTTCATCTTGACAGATTAGCTTGGTAAGATAAATACATGAAGTGATTAAATAGTGTGCTACAAAGCAGATATTTGTCCTTTCTACCTGGGGTTTATGAAAGGCGTAGTAAGTATCTTTGAATCCAAGCCAATTACCTTGTTTTTTCAGTTACAAAAAAACATCTGAGGATAATCAAAGACACCTTTTGGTAATTTTGCCTGGTTTCTAATTCAGGAGGAGAAGGGAATAGAGATTTACTTTACATGCAACAAAAACATTCAGCCTGGTATAAACAAGGACAAAACAATTTTTGCTCTGTTTTGGTTTCAAAGATGAGATGAAGGGCACCACTAAGTATATAAATACATCCTTTTTTTTACAAATGCTGATGGGTTCATCTTCTTGCTTAGCCAAATGAGTCAAGCTATTCTAATTCCTTGTCAGGTTTAATTTGTTTTCCAGAAAACAAGAGGTAAAACTTGATGTCTGAGTAAATATGTACATTTTCCTTACAGATAGTTCTTAATTTTGCCTGATAGAGCACAGCTGAACTCATTTCTCTTAATGCTGCTTAACAAAAATCTATTTAATTGCAGAGTTGGAGCAAAGCGGGTTTTAAATCTGAAAGATAAAATAAAGCTTTGTTTCCTATCATGTAGCATATTTTGCATCTCCCTTTCTTGTAGCTATTCTGTTGTGGTAAAGCGTCCTATCTGCAGCATTACGTGATGTGGCAAAGAATCCACGCAGTCTGGAAGAAAGAGGGTTCGTAGATAGGTTGTTATTTTACAAGAAATTATTTTCTACAAATGGGTCAGTAGGTACCAGTCTGTTAGGGATTCAGTCTTTGCTGAAGGTGTATGCAGCTCATCTTCAGGGTCCACATTTAAGGCAAGTACCCTGCAAATTCTGCCTCCAGGGAATGATTTTCATGCCTAGGGTCCATGACATGTGGGAAAGAAAAAGGTATTTTAAAATAAAGTTATTTTAGAATTGTTGTTCCAGGTAACATTATTTTTGTCTAAATACTTCTATATAAAACATTGAGAATGTTTTGATTGATTGCATGTCATGTATGGAAAGATTTGCATTTCTACAAGAACTTTTAAGATACGTGTTTTTTTCATTTTAAGGCAGCAAAAATGAACAGGGTTATTTTTGCAAAGCAGAAAAACAAACTGACACCTGCAGTCCTGACAGAGATGAGAGTCTGTAAGGCAGTGAAGGCCTCTCAGAGGAATCAGGACCCAAAGTGGGAGAGCAAAGATGAGAATGGCTTTTGATCACAGGATCACAGAATATGCTGAGTTGGAAGGGGCCCACACAGATCATTGAGTCCAGCTCCTGGCCCTGCACAGAACCACCCCCAGTAATCACCTTATGATGGCTCAATTGCCACCTATTTCCAGTACATAATGCCAGGAGAGGAGGAATGCCCTTTGTGAAGTTTCCCGAATGTCTGTCTTGATACCTTTGTTTGTGTTAACTCTATTCCAAATGTTGAACAAGTCGGTTAAAAATAAGATCTGGCAAATTTTGAGAACAAGACTGTGGGGCCTGCATTAGTAGACACTCAATCCTGTTGTCTCATCTTCTGACATGGGTCCTCACACCTCACACTCTCAAGGACTCTCACGGGCCCTGTGCAGGACACTGGTGCCTTTGCTGGCAGAATGCAGTGCAGCATCTTCACGTAACACACCTGCCAGCTGCACCTATGTTTAATCTTCACTTTTATTTAATTTATGTTGTCCTTTGGTGGCACTTATGAAGGTCAAGTTAACCCAGATTACCCCAGGTTTTCATGCTGCTTCTCTGCTTCCTGGCTCCAGCAATTTCTTATCAGCAGGGAAGACTCCACACAGCAAGGTTTCTGGAAATAAAGTGCCACTTCCTCACTATGAAAAATACTTAGAGGCAAGATAAGGCATTAAGAACACAGTTGTCTAAGTAAAAAAATATAGGAAGAAGAGCCATATTTTCCACCTGTTGAGGAAGTTTCAATCTTTCCCTCACTTAGTTTCTTCTGATACTCCCTGGAAGGAGGGAATAAGAATGAATGAGCTATTCAGTCCTAACACCCTGCAGCCATTGTAGCCTTTCCTATAAACCCCCCAGCAAATGAATTGTCACCACTAAAGCGATGCTAGGCATGCTTGTTGCAAATTATTTTGACAATTTAAGTGGCAAGTTAAGGGTGCCTTCAGAGAGAGAGAGAAAAAATGTATGAAGGATGAGAATTTGCAGATGTGACAATTGCCAGAACTTAATTTCTTAAAGAGATGAGTAACCACAAAGTTATCTGGGGTTTTTTTTCACTTCTTTCTTGTCTGTTTAACTAGTACTTTGCATGTATCTGAATGTTTAATTCCATTCAGAGGAAGGATCTATTTGATACATCTGAGAAATAATACTAGAATACATTTTGGGAAAGGAAATTTTTTTGGGAAAGCTGGTGATAACAATGGTAGTAATATCTGTTGGTCTATGAAGTAACATACTGTGGGAAGGCATAAATTAAAAAAATAAAAAGTAATGAAAAGGCAAGTAGTGAACCATACTGTGATTGCTAGGAGTTTCGGTGCAGTTTATACACTGATTCTCTGCATTTTTGAGCTGGTTTGGACAGCCTAGCATTGGCTGCAGTTTAGTCCTTCTCTTTTCATGTCCAGAGGACCAAGTTTTTTCCTGACAAAATATTTCAACAAAAAGGATTATGTTTTGTTGGAATAATTCATGTGTGTATGTGTGAATAGCAGAGATACTTCATTCAACCATAATTAAAACATGCTAAAGTTTCTCAACAAACATTTCCATTTAACACCAGCTTCTTTTCAGCCCTGCCAGTACCAGCACATGTTTTTGTGTTCTGGTGTGACCTGATGGTGCTTGACACACTTGAGTGTGAATATTTCCGTTCAAGTAGACAAGAAGAGAGTGCATGGAGGCAAAGTATTATAAAGTCAGCCTTGCTCTGTGTGTCTGTGTCACAAGCAATCTGCCACAAAGCTGCGCATGGCTGAACCTATGAAGGAAACCGTGAATGGACATAACACGAAAACATCTCATGCAGCGTGCCAGGACCTGAGCAGATAATAAGGAGAATTCTGTACAGTGCTGCACATCAATCCTCATGCCATCCTCCTACTATCTTGTTTAGTTCTGGTCCAATGGACTGGCCTAGGAAGAATAAAAGCAAAGCACAGCTACTCTGCTAGCCAAGTTATTTGTTCTGGACAGATGTTCTACTTGAAGACACAGTCTAATAACACAGGCTCATTTCAGAAAGGCTGACAAACAATACTGAGACAGTCACCAATGAAACACCAGCTACATTCAGATGAGAGAAGAAAATGTCAATACAGGCCATTACAAAATCTATAATTTCAGTCCCCACCAAATCTGTTCAAGTTGTCTTCATTGCTGCAGTTTTTAAAAGTAAGACTTAGTTCTGCTTTGTATACTCCCAATGACTTATGTTTCCATTTTGAAAACTAGTTACAAACATGCCTGTGTTCATGAACTGCATCATTGCCTCAAATAAATCCATTCTCCGTCCTGAAACCATACCTTTAAACATAAAGAATGTAGGAATAGACAGAAACCCTTGTAGAGCCTCCGGCATTGCGCAGTGTCTGACTTGCCTGTCCCAGCATCAGAACCAAAACATTTCTCTCTGTGTTAGTCTCATGGAGGCTGTGTTGAGGGAGATTGGCAGCACAGCTGCTATTGAAAGGAAACCTGTGACTTTTTCATGTAAAGTAATGAAATAGTTATCTCCCAATTCAGAACTATTTCATCTTCCCCTAACTCAATTCGCTTTCTTCAGTCCCTGTAAAAGCACTCTTTGTATCCCTCAAACATGCAGAATATGTGCCCTGTTTCTGCAGCAATATAAGAACTGTTTTTCATCATCATCCTCCTCCCTTTGCAGAAATTAGAGGTACGGCTGTACAGAATCTGTGAGCTCTCACTGGAACATGAGCATCTTCATGAACTGATCCCTTTTTGGTCCTCCCTTTGCCGATCTATACACCTGTCAAAAATACTGCCATGTCACAGGATCTCAGTCTTTTCTAGAAGCACCAAAATTTAGGAGAAAAGGAGAGACAGTCTCATACTCTATCAGCCTGAGGCAGAATTAAAATCAGAGTTCCATCAACAGTCATGGCCAGTCAAACAGACTGGAGTTTTCATGACTATGTTCTCAAGAGAAAAAATGTCCTGGCCTGTTCTTAAGAGGAAAAAAATCTTATAGCCAAATGATATCTGAAATTGTATTCAACTGAACTTATTTTGATTTAGCTACGAATTCTCCATAGCACAAAAGGAAGTGTGTGTGTGTATGTCAGGGAATAGGGGAAGAAGAGAAACATGTAGCACACTCAAGAGTGATTTTACAGTTCATATAAATGGGTAATTGACCGCTCCCTTCTGTTTTACTAGAGTGGCATCTGATTTTGCATTAATCTGACCAACTGCAATCCTGATAAGGCATGTTCAACTAAACTGCATTTCATTTTTAGTAATAACTTGCAATGTAGTTTACCAGCCAGACCTGTTAAATCAATGGCAAGAAAGAAAAGAAATGTATGAGGATGTTTCTGTTGATCTGCAGGATGAATTTCCATTATTGTTTTCGCTATTTTTCCAGAATTATGTCCAAATCTTCTTGCCTCATTGTTTTAAAGCCAGGCTGGGCCAGAAAGGCTGCCACTGGTCATGAGAAAACCTGCACCACTTCTGTTTACAGACACAAGGCTTGCTGCCAGACTAGGATTTCATTTTGGTCCTGAGCCTCTTTGTTTGTACGTTTTTTGTTCTTTTTTTTCATTCTGGAGAAAGAAGATGACCTTGGAGATTTGAAATCTCATCAGTTTCCTTTTGAAGACATAGGATTTATACACCCTTCTGGGTATCTTTAATGACTTTTAACTGGTATTCTAACTTTAATATAACTTCACAATGTCTGCACAAAAATCCCCAAAAGCCATAGAAGAAGAACACCCTTCCTTATCTCTAGACATTCCCACTGCCTCATCTCTTCATGACAAACCTTTCTTAGTATCCCACCAGCACAATAAACTTCATGTGGTTCAACCGAACTCCTTAAATCTTTTTCTTCTCTGTTGATGCTGGCTTTGGCACACTCCTCTGCTGCTCAAACTCAAGACCAAGGAGGGAGTTTTGCAGCACAGTGGCCCACAGGCTGTGTAAACACAACTGCTCTATCTGCTGACACCACGTGGAAGTTGAAGCATCAGTAATTATTTCTCTGAGCAGAGTATAAATTAATTATTCCTTGACAAGCACTGTCAGTGTGTTTATTACATATTTAGAAAGTGAATCATTATTTTGAAGTGGCAAATGGACCAACTAACTTGCTGAGGAAACTAGCAGCACTGTCAGGTACTGCCTGATAGCTTATGAAGTGATAAAATACTTCATGTTGCCTCTGACTCTGTCCCTAAACCTCTCATCCATTGCAATAGTTCAGAAAAAATCTTGCCCTATTGCTCCTCTTTCTGTTCCTTCTTGCCAGAGCGACCCTCTGCCGTCTCACACACAGTTGTCCGTCTCCTTTGAGGTAAGGCACTGCACTTTGTCTCGCCAAGAAAGTCTCCACACAACAGAAGGGCCATGAGGGGACCCGCAGAAGTCACAGCATGGAAGACGGATGCAGAAATGGGAATCCTCACCAGAGAAAGAGCATTGCATTGTTCCCCCTCCCTCTCTCTCACTCTCATCTGCTTCTGTATTCATCCCACAATTAATTTATTATAACAGTGGTAAATTATTTGAATGAAGGAGGTACTCAGATTGTGAAAGGATTATGTACTTATGTTTTCAATCTCTTTGTGGAGAAAAAGAGCTGAGTTTTTAACATAATAATGAGTTGTATTTAGGGCATACTAAACCCCATGACACTTTCCAACTTCTTATCTGAAAAAATACCAGAAAATCAACATTGATAAGACCCGGAATGGCATGCAGGCATCTTCCATCCAGCACCTTCAAATGAACAGAGGTATATGAATTGCAGGTAAGAAGCAGAAACAAAGGCAGGCAGCAGCTGCATCATCCTGACCAGTTGCACACAGACATATCCTTGGATCCCACATATGCCACTGAAGTAAGTTCAGCCTCGTGGCGTTCAAGACGGCTTTGCTACAGATGGCAGGTGTCATCAACACTTTGCACATGAATATGGCGAGAACCATCAACTGGACTCTCTTTCACCTTGATTCTGCACAGCTGAACCAACCCTGGTTCTCAGCCTGCCCACATACCTCCTGCTCTTCAACCCCCAAACCTCTTATGATGTTTCAGATTGGCTAGCCCCAAATGTGTGGCACTGGTGGCCGTTAGTTGCTTTTGAAGTGTCAGGTTGGAAGGTAACAGAAAGACCATCAGTCTGTTTCAGAAAATCTCTGATAATTTGATCAGTGCCAGACTGTGAAAATGGCTGGTCTGCTCTTGTGCTGCTCTTGTGAAGCCATCACCACACTCCACATCCACATTGTAGCCCAAACAAATATGCATCCATGGTGTAACCTCTTCAGTGTAAAAGCTGTTTAGAGTGCGAAGAGAGTCATATCTATTTCAAAATTCATTTATTTAATTTTTTGAAAATAAGTATTTAAAATATCAGTTTCTTGTACTTCTAAAATAATTTTAAATAAAGCGTGTTGAATTTTAGTGAAGTATGCAGAAGGACAAAAGCTGTCTTTGATTTACAAAATCAGTATCAAGAAGATCAGGTGGCAGTTTCAGTACTAAAAAATAAAATTAAACTCTTCTCCAGAACTGAACTGTGGTTATCTTAATGTGCCATGAGGAAATGGGCCTGGATTGTCTCTGCTCTGCTGGGCACTCAACAGAAAGGGACTAATTTCAGTAGCCATTAGAAAGTAAATGTTTACATTTGATCAATGTTTAGATGTTCTTCGTGGTCAGTGGAGTGAAATGGTTGTTTGGAAGCTCAGTTCATCTGATCTGTTTAAAACTGTCACTATATGAAGGCGGGAACTTATCCTGAGAAGTACATAATTTTTGTGATTAATTTTTGTGATACAGAGGAAACGAGATCTCTGGATGCCGTTCCCACAGGTTGTACAAGAAGCAGTCATCAGAAAAGCATTGGGGATTATTCCGAGTACTAAGAAGACCAAATCGGTCTTTCTGGCAGCACAGAGAATACACATTGCAAGGAGATGATACCTCTCCAGGTGAGAAAAAGGCACAAAATCATATGATTGCATCCCAGACTTTCTGGGGATTAGTAAGGGGAGCTGCTTCAGATGTAGATAATATTACTGCAACTCTTTCAGTCCTCTGTACCCTTTCCTCCTCACAAGTGTTTAGGCACTAATAGTTTGAAGAGGGAAGCTTGTTAAGAGATGATGCAAGCTTGACATAGACTGAAGCACAAAATCCCCCCAAAAACCAGTAGCACAGAGTCAGAGTTGTGATATTGACTAATGCTCTCTGTGGAAAGCAGATAATGTCTCAGCTCCCCAGCTCAGGGTGAGTGCTTTCCGCTTAAACTCAGCTGTTTCCAAAGACCTTCAAATATCGTAGACAGAGGTACAGAACATGAAAAATCACCATCACCCCAAAGAGAAGGGCTACTGTTTTTTTGGCACAGATCAGTTTGTTTCCATTCCCAGAGTCACGGAGGCAGTACCATCCCTGGCAGCAACTCCTATGGCTGGAGTCCATACTCTTAACACAGTAGGAAGAACAACCATCAGCTGATTTTTTTTTATATTTTTTTTTCCTTTAGCCATCCCTTCCTCCCTGCCTCAGTCATCTCAGCCCTCTTGTTCCCTTCATTCTCTGTTGGTAAATGTTGTCTTACTGGTCAAATCTCACCTTGTAAATGCCTTTTCCTGACATGTAGCAAAATCACTAAGAAATCTGGCAACATCAAAACTTTGTTTTAGTTAAAATATCCTAAGAAAGCCAGACCCTCCCCCGTACAGATATTATAGCAGTTTTTGCTCTCCTAATGGGTGTATTGGGGTCCTTCATGTTCACTTCAGTTATGTTAGTGTAATGGAGAAAATAAATGAACCAATGCTCTGACTGAATCTTTAAGATCCCTGAATTATCAAAATACAAGTTCAGCTTTCTCATTTGCACTCACATGGAATGCATACATCTGCTTAGGAGCAGACAACAATGCTTATAACACTGTTTCAATAATGGCTGTCACAGGGGAACAAGCTTCAATGCCTCTGTGGCCGTGGCCTCCTATTTGTCATTTTTGGTTGGGAGCTGGATTGTTTGTTTAGACTTGTTCCTGTAATTTTAACCTGGCTAATGCAAAGGAGCTTTCCCCACCATGAGGCTGAAAAGGCAGCAAGGGGATGAGTTCAAAGAAAGAAGGCATGTTTGGCTGAAGAGACTCACAAAGTTTATTTGATTGATTGCTCATTCTGGGATCTCCTTTCTTCTTCTGCAAGCCGCCTCTGCTCCTTTCACTTGGCTGTCTCTTGGCACACCACAGCAGACATAGCAGCTTTGGCCCACATCTGTACTATGGAGGTGGAGGAGAATGGGCTTTCTGCAGTGAATCACTCTGAGTAAAATTGTGAGTCATATAGAAGAATTCTTTAGTCTTCAGTTGCAAACAAAAAGCTTGATTTTAACTGCCACATCTGCACTCCCTCAAACTCACTATAAGATCAGTTTGCCAGGAGGCATCTTGTGTGTTACTCCCTCCACAAGAAATTCTGCCTTGCCTGCTGCCAAGCCTTG
This sequence comes from Lycocorax pyrrhopterus obiensis, assembly GCA_014706295.1. Lineage (NCBI taxonomy): Eukaryota > Metazoa > Chordata > Aves > Passeriformes > Paradisaeidae > Lycocorax > Lycocorax pyrrhopterus. The sequence continues at coordinate 49,536,116 of JACSVZ010000014.1, read as the reverse complement.
CACTACAGCGAAGCACGAGTAATGGGAAGCCTGCTTTGTGTACTTTCCCAGGACAGAGGGGACAGACTCTGGAGATCTGCAGATCTGCAGAAGTAAAACTTCTGATCTTTAGCATTTTTAACACTGACTTTGAGCATCATAATGGGAACAGCATTTTGTGCATGTTCATCCATCTCTGGAAAAGACACAGAGCAAGGAACCAGAGTACCTGAAGGGGTGGCAGGGCTACCTGCTGCAAGATATTTTCAGGAGAGCATAGCAACCCTACGTGTCAGAGCTCAGTATTGGGCAAAACCTTGACAAAAAGGGGTTCTGCTTGTTCAGAAGAGTGCTCAATCTTAACCTCAAATCCTCAAAGTTACCACTGTCATCTCACCATGTCAGGGCCCTACTATTTCTGCCATTTGGAAAGAGATGCCAGGATGGGTTTTTTTTAAAGACCGATTAGCATTCCTTGATGGATCACGTTTCATTAAATTAAATAATGTTCCAATAAATTGATCTGTTAGCAGACATTTTTAATTTAGTAAATGCTGAGGAGAATGCTAAAATTACCATTATATTTCTGACAGAAGCACCACTGAAATCTGGTAATTGATAGCTTTGCTGTTTTCTCTGATGGCCTGAAAAGCTTTTAAAGCTAAATTCTGTAATCGTGTTCATCTTTGGAAATTAGTTTTGTGAAACCACACATTTACTTCTTGCTGAGAAATCTCATTTTGGTAATTTTTAACACAATTTATAATGCATAAAATAAATTAGCTTTTGTAGCTAAGCCAGCATATTTTTCTTCAATTTTTATCTCTTTTTAATATATATTTGACCTTGAAAACGGCAGTGTCTGTAGGATACTGCAGCCTAGGAACAAAGAAATAATTTCCATTCCATCACTATGGTTACACTTTCTTCTGTCTCCAGCACTGAGCCATCTGGAAGTGTTTAATACAGAGTCCTCGGGAGGGCAAGAAAACTTCATTTAATACCATTTAGTTCTGATTACGCAAACACACACATTCACAAACAAACACACATAGCAGAGCCCTGGCTGTAGCAAATGAATGCATTCTCTTAACATTGCATATTAGATAGGACCAACTGTAGAGATTGGAGTATTATGGACCGCCATCCCTCACAGGCAGTTTTTTTCAGTCTCACATGTTCACGTCTGCTTGTCTCAAGTGGTTCAGCCAAAACATGATGCAAACACCAAGGCTTCCTGTGGGCTTAGGTCAATGTTAGCTTCAGGGACACCTTCATTCCCTGTGAAGACAGATGTGATGAAGACAGACTAGAACCGAGAACCATGGCTTCCCTCTGACCGCTGTAAATTTGATTTGGAAATAATTTGGAAATGTCCTCTAATGCCCATCTTTATTCTGACCAAAAGAAGCAAGTCATGGTCCCAGGAATATGGAACACTTCTTGAGAAAAGGAAGAATATTTACACTGATGGTTCTTCACTCTTTCAAGTCAAGTTACTCTATCACCTACTTAGCAACTGAGTTCAGTGGGTAAAAATTGCTCTGTTTCTCCTCTTTTCTTAGGCAGAATCACTACATTGCCTTTTGACACTGTTTTTTTGCAATAAAAATCTTACCTTCTGTTGGCTAAAACGTATCCTGTATTTGTGCACTATTAATGCAATGTCCCGTAACGGGCAGATCTCCTCACTAAGGAAAAAAACTTCTCCAAAATCACACTTATGAGCATCACAGTATACAAAATTTTATCTCTCATGTGAGCTCAACTCATTAGAGACTTCATTCAGAGTGAGGAAGTGTTGCTAGGAAATAAAAACCTGAAGAAGATAGAAATTGACTTAGAGATTTCAATTCAGCGAAGACTCCTTGTTCCTGAAAAGATGAAGTACATGTTTAACTCAAAGCAGAGCATCATCACTGATAGTCATGAGCTCTATGTCATGGTCTTTAAAGTTCATCTCTTTCACTTTGATAGCTTCTTTTTTCCTGCATTGTTACAGAACAAAAGTTTTCGTACCTCTTGGAGATTTAAACAAATATTTCTCTGTTTGGTGGGGGTGGGGTTCAGAGTTTAAAAAGAGAAAAAATATAGACAAAAATATGAAAAAAATTATCGTCACCAAAAGCCAAATTTGATAAAAATTAACATTTTCCAAAAAATAAAATACACAGCACTTCATTTTAAAGTTATGCTTTTCATGAAAAGTTTTTTGACAAGCAGTTATCCTTAGATACTTTTGAGACAACCAGCTCCCCTGGAGTTCTCATTTTACAGAAATTTGATGTCACATTTCTTCTTTTATACTTTACTCAGTCCCTGCTAAATACATACACTCTTCTCCTGGCCCACAGATTCCCACTGTGTTCTGTTTCACATTGCCACCCTCATCTTGTTCACCCTCATCAACAAGCTCCTCTTGTTTTGGGTGCTGATGTTTCTTATTTTCATCAAACACCTTTATTCTGAAGCACTAGTTCTTCTGCTCTGTAATGCAACCAAAGAGTAAATGCTTTACCCAAAGGCCAGGTGAAAAGCCACCCCATTGGACTAATGCCAATTGGACTAATGCCCAGTCAAGGTAGTTTGCCTTTCACCAGCCCCAGCTGAGCCCTGCACTACCTGAGCCTTCACAGACTGCGTTCAAAGAATTGTGCTGGACAGAAGTTTTAGAAACATGAGCATCTGAGGTACAGAAAACTGAATGACCCTGTTGATAATACCTATGAAGTATGAAAAATCTTATCAGTTGAATAAGCTGTCCACTTTGTATTACAACTTTTGTCTACCATGACCGTTTTGACCACACTGATCTTGTTGACAAAAAATACCACAATTTTGGCAAAACATTTCTCAAGGAAGTTAGTGCTGTGCACAGCAAGCACTCTCAGAAATGGTAGTTTGTAAGACAGAAGACATAGGATGAAAGCCCATCACCACATATCTCCTCAGCCAAGACATTAACTCCCACCTGACACGAGCCCTCTCCCAGTAGGGTTTCTCACTTCATCCACTCAGAGTGCCACAGGAATCAGTTGTACTGCTGAGAGGACATCGAGCAAGGAACTTGTGAAATGTCACAACAGGGAAAGGAAAGAGCACTCTTTCCTTCAGCTACACCTGAGACAGGTAAATAGCATATCCTCTAAGGTTCAAGCCTTCAAGAGTACAAACAGAGCTGAAAAGCTGAAGAGGTCCATCCAGTGCTGGGAATACAGAAGAGGTAACAAAAAAACCCCACCCCACGATGAGCCATGCTTGGTCAGCCCAAAACATGAGGTGGAGCTCCTGGTCTGATTTCTCCTGAGATAGAAGTGCAGAAGCTGAATGTTAGATTGCATCCATTTTCCTCCAAATTTCTCTCCTCCTCTAAATTATCCAGTGTTTGGTATATCTTTAAGCTTCTACTGACATCCCTACTTGTACTTCTCTGAAACAAAGTGACTTCATGTTTATGTACTTAATAGGAGCAATTCTAATATGGTCATCCTAAATCATCTTACAAATCATCAAGCAAACTGCCATAACACTGGAAGTGCAGCAAGTCTTCTGCTGTCTTGTTCATCCCTTACCCTTTCCAGTAAAGCTGAATGGTGTATTTTCTCACCTTCTATTTATCTTGTACTCACAAGTAAGTGAGCTGGGGTTACTATCTTCACATCTGTAAAGGCACTGGTAGTTCTCTTGTGAGTGTCTGGTGCAAAGAGACCTCAGACTCAGAAATTCCTGTTGCATTAGCAATTCATTTGGCAGGACAGTGTAGCTCAAATTGGGGGACTCTTACTCATGTAGCCCTTATCTACATAAATCTTCTTCAGGATATTAGATGTAATGACCAGTTCTACACTGAGTAAAATGAAGAGGTGTGTGTCAAAAGGAAAAGAGGCATCTCCTCTCCTCTCTAGTGGAAATGGTGGCAGAATAGAAAGGAGAATCCTTCAGTTCCAGGTATGAAGCATCAGCAAGGTTCTATACTTTGAAATATGACAGGGTGGGATTTTTATGTGGTTGCCTTAATAAAGTTTAAGAATGCACTGTGGGAGATGATGAATTTGAAAAATGTGACTTAAGCTTCCTGTATAGGGTTGATTCCTGACTGGGCAATTAAGAAAAGAAAATGACTGCACGCAGAGGAAGCCTACATGATGTCCACTTGGTATATTTCAGAGCCCTAAAAGCAGGTTCTTACTTCTCCTCTCTAGTTTCTCTCTGGCATGTTTCCAGCCCACACCTCCAGTACTGACAAACTGTTTCTTTTATTTTTTTTTAAAGTGTTTTAAATTTTCAACAATCATAATTTTGAAATTATCTTCAGACATTGTACGTGGGCTGTGAGAGAGAATAATCTAGGGAAAGTGGTAATAGCAATTAACAGTAAGGGAGGTTCTTGAAAAATGTCATTCTTTTCAAGCAGAGTTGTAACACTATTTTCTGTCAACACAATTTTCCTTCTCATAGGTAACACATAAATAAGAATGTGTTTTAAGATCACCCATATTGACAAATTAGCAGACCTCTAGAAACTATTTTTCTTGTGTTCCTTATTTGGCTAGGCATTTAAACTTTGATCCCTGCTTCATCTCTGTAAGTTTCCTTACAGGGATATGAATCTGTGAGTTGTATTTTCTGAAAGACTTAGAAATTACTGTTTGCAATACGAATTTCTGGTCTTGAACAAATATCTGTGCATATATGTATACATACACACTTCCTTAAACCCCATGATCATATGAAATTTGCATAATGAATTGGTGTATTGGTCACAGCTACACACACTTGATCCCAGCAATTCTCATTTTAAGATTGCTTTCTGTTGATTGTATCTTGGCCTGGAGTCTCCCATGATGGGGATTTCCTTCAGGCTGAATGGTTTTGGAAAATTTAAATATTTCATATGCTTCTGAGAAAGAGGTAAAGGAAAAAAAGTAAGTGCTTCAACCAATTAAAAAAAAAAAAAAAGAAAATCTCTCTATGACTCATCTTTGAGCAGAGAGCATTATCTTCTTATGCTTTGAAGAAAAGATGCACAATTTTTCCAGGGAGTTAACTTTTTTTGACAAGAATATGCTCTTCATTGCCACCATACCTTTGAAAAAATCAGCTGAGACATGCCCAGCAGTGGGTGCAGCTGTTTACCTTACGAATGCCCCAATCTTTTCACCTTCCTCATGACCACAGTTCCACGCTTGCAGAGCCACAATGGATCCACGTCCAATCCTGAGACAACAGCAGGGAGCTTGTTACTTCTTAGAATGACAGCCCTGTCAGCATGTGAGCCTCAACTCATCTAAGCAAGGAACAGAAGATAATAGCTGGACTTGTGCAAAAGTGCCAAAAAGAACAAATCGGGATAAATGGCTGGGAAACCAAGTTCAACAGGAATAAGCAAGAACCTGTACCAAAAAAATAAGATGCGGTTTGATCTGATTAGGGACAGAAGAGCCAATTCCTAGTCCCTGTGGATTGAAAAGCCTTTCTGAGCCCTTTGCAAAACTATGATTAAAGAATTCACAGTATCTTTATGTAAAACAGAAATAGGACCAAATTAAAATTGCTCAGCTGTCATTGTATCTGCCATTATGTGTTGATAATTAGCTTGTATACTTTGACCTCTTTATTGTGAATATACATTTACACGTCTCTAAACACCTCTAATTAGGTAAAAATGAATATAAAGCTGAAATTTTGGTGCAACTGAAAGTTATTGTAGCTTTGCCTTGAACTTCAGCTGAATGAGGACTCCACAGAATCTTGATGAGTAGCACATCACATATTAACCCCTTCTTCATGGGTTTTGTGCTACAAGATATCATTATTATTCCATTAGGCTTCAAGTGGTGTGACACAATTTACTGTACTTACAGAATTTACTGTACTTACAGAATTCATAACAGCACAGAAAAAGTCTGTTCTGTTAAACAATTATCAGGAATGAAGCAGTTTCTGAGAAAACGGAGTACATAATTCAGTCTCTAAAAACATCATAAAGCATAAAGAGAAGATGAAGGAACAGCGCCATGACACAAACCCAAAAAAAATCGCTTGCAGTTGGTGCCTTTAAAGAAAACAAAAAACTTCTCATTAGGTATGTTATTATCAATCAAAAAAAAACCACAAACAAACAAACAAATCCCCATCAAAGCCACATCCTCCCAAAACTCCAACTGCAATAATCTTCCATTGCAAATAGCAGTATTTTTGGTGTTTACATGATGAATGATTTAAAATATGAAGCAAGAGTCTTGCAGCACAGCAAAAAACAGCTTGCAGCACTATAAATGCAAACATAGAGATAAAAAAATTATCCATTTACTGGAACTACTAGGTGATCCTTCAAGCCCTTGAGCAGATTGCAGAGAAAAAAAAAACAAATAGAGACTGACTATTTTTTTTTAGAGGTCATCAGCTGAAAAAGACCAAAAAGTCATTAGGTGTTGTACAGGTTAATGCCTTGTCTTTGGTCTGCAGCTGCTGAAATACTGGTGTTTCTGTATTGCTTCATTTCATGCTGTAAAAACAGCAAGAATTTAAACCGTCTAGGTATGTCTACTTCCAACCAAAACAGGTAACTTCAAAGACTGGAAAACTTAGTTTTAACAGAAATACACTGGAAAGACATATTTTTCCCCTGAGATTCCAGGTCACTCTGAATTCACTTCAGTGTTTAGGCAGATATATGAAGATGTCTCAGCCAACTTTAGTGGTATTTAGTTCTGTATCACTCAGTCTGGGTTCCTAAAGAGCATCAGGCTGAAGTCTGCAAGGAGAAACAAAGTTTTTGCTTCCAGGTAATAATTTTATCCAGAACTGGAGGGAGAGAGTTCCATCACCAGCACAGCGCTTCTTCCTGCTGGAGGTGGAGTCTCCACTGGCTCCAGTGCCACACAGACCAACCAAGTCTACAGCATGTTTATTTTCCACTGCAGACCTGCCTTTGAAAATCCCACCTGCCATCTTGCAGCTCTACTTAACACAAAGCACTAAGAGCAGAAAAAGGATGGTGACACACACCGTTCTTAGGGTGGGGCTGTTACATTCAAGGTACTTGAGCGCTACACAGGTGTTAGAGAGGGAGTGACTCAACTGCACCAAGCCACATTGTGGTGGGGCAGGGAGAGGAAGTCACCAAAACCAAAGAAAACAAAGTGGTATCTTGAGTGGATCATTTGACAAATCTCCCCAGAAGCTGTACTATTAACGAAATCTTGTTTCTAGCAGTCTTTGCATATTTTATGTGCAATAAGAGATCTGCTCACTTTCTTGCAACACTGGCAATTATTGTAGCTCCTGACTCCAGTTGCTCAAGGGTGTACTAGTACTCAGGTTATCTTCTGTATCCATTAGCACAGGACACACAACTATCCCCATGCCTAACTGCTTGGAAGAGAGCAGAGTGGGAAGCAGATCTTCAGCTTTGCATCTTCTTTTCATTTCTGTGTGATGTGAGAAGCTGCTGGTAAGTTTTGGTTTTGGCCAGGGCAACACAGGGCTAAATAGGACAAAGAATCATAAGGAGTGCCTTTGTTGTGCTTCATGTCTATATCATACAGGAAATAGCAAGGTAGCCATTGCAGAAATGGTGAAAGACCAAGAGCACTCAAATCTTCCTAGAATCAATGTGATTTGATTCAAGTCTAGCAGGAAATGGCTCTTAAAGCACGTAGTTAATGTAGCACTTTTAGAATGCCATTAGAGTTGTGATATATTATTAATTAGATGAAATAGGGAAAAAAGAGCAGATGCCAGTTACTATAGCACAGGCTGTAAATAGTCTGACTTTTCAATTTTTCAAGTCTTCTAGATATATTAATGTTTTATTTGATAAATATTAATTTCCTATCAAAGCGAGCAGCCTTATCAAGCACATTTCATGCATATGCACAGGTGATGTTAAATGTCCTCTGGACATAAACAGAATTCATTCAATTTTCATTTTGAATTCTGTCTCATTTTAATAAATGTACATAAACTGTATTTAACGAGCATATATATACAGGTCTAGCAAAAAGCTGTTTTCAACTACCACTCTGCCCTAACAATTCTCAGTTTCTATAAGAAGTACTAAAATGTTGAAGGTGGTACCGGGCTGTTAATTATATTGAACCAAGCACATTCCTGTTGAAGTCAACTGATATGCTACGCACTTCTCTGGGATAGAGTAGTAGTCCCACAAAGATAGTTCCAGTGTTTGTAGTGCACCTCAGATAACATGAACTTCTGAGAGATTTTTGGCAAAAGAGGTTTGACAGCAATTTGGGGTTCTCAGTGGAAAAACTACAAGACTAAATCCTACCAGAGAAGGCACAAGAAAGAGAAAGGACTGGCTGATGAGTATTTCTACAGGGATTGCTTCCATTAATTACCTTTTGAGAAAGCAGGGGGTTATTTGCTTTTTGGGGAAAGAGATTGTAAGTGCCACTAACTTGTCTTGTTTTCCTACTGAGTTTAGACATCCTGTTGAGTAGGAATATGTTGAGGTGAAGCATGAGAGAATAGGAAAGAACTCCAGTTGAGGCAAATACACCCTATTATGCAGCTTCCAGCATTTCAAGATAACTATGCTCACTTGGACAGCATCATATTCCTAATTTTAACATTCTGTATAGGCTAGTCTGGTGTCATGGAATCAGACTGCTGAAAAGAAGATGTTGTTTATAAAGTAGGAGCTGCTGCTTTACAGAAGCTTTACTGAAAAACTGCTTTTAATTATTACCATACAAATAATTCTATAAACATATTCATTATGCTTATGCTATATAAGCCATAGTAATATAACTTTTTAAGTTCAAATTTATAATATTATCATTCTAAGACTTAAAATCTGAAGATTGTATTCCACACCACTGTGATTCATTGTAGGTGCTGAATATTAGAAGAACAGTTAGCCTCTCTGTGCATATTACCCACACTTTACATAGTACCATGAACAATGATGTTTATTGGGCCTCAGCCTATATAGGGTCCAAGATTCAACAGTTTTCGTAGTTCTGAGATTATCTCTGCAATTAAATTCCTCTCCACTACGTGTGTGTGACCAACATCCCCATCATGGACACAAACAGTGCACACATATACTTGGATGTTTAAAAGCCGTTTTCATGTTTCTCCAAGTAAAGGGAATATCTTCAGGAAGAAAAGAGTTTTTAGGCTCCTTAAATTCAAGAAATTATGACCTGAATCCAAACTTTGCAGCACAGCACTTTACTGAAGCAAGTAAAATGTCCACAGATAAATTTGAATTATGTGTAGTAGCCATTCCAACCTGCAGAGATATTACATACTGGCAAAATAATACTTGGGGGTATACTAATACTACTGTAGTTGCTACCTCTACCAGGGATTAAAAAAATAAAAGGGGGAAACTGGATGATGGGTGACTGTGAACAAACTTTGGAGGTTGTTATTCTAATGAAGCGTCATCCCAGGAACAAACCTTCTGCTCTGGCCACAGCTCAGGTGTTTGCTTTGGAACTCTGACACAAGGCAGAGTCAGTGACTACTGCTGTTATTCTGCTAGGGGAAGGCACTGTCAGGGAACAGGGGACCTGACAGTGGGGCCAGAGCAGTGCTGGCAAACCTGGATGTGCAATAGGCGTGGAACAGAAATTCTGTGTGTCACAGGAAGGCAGAGCCAGAGGGCAAAGAGTATGAGGCTGATTTGCTGATTTCCTCATTAAACAACTTAGGAAAGGAGATGTGGTCAGAGACAAAATGGAAGAAAATCCCAGTAAAGTTCCTTGACCAGCACTCCCAAAGATAGCTCAACAGAAGGGTCTTGACTAGCCCGTTTGCCTGGAGAGGCTACACAGAAAATGATTAGGTCTTTTCTCACATATAAACTTGGGACGCAAATACTGCAAATAAAAGGAACCACAAAGTGTAAAGAAATTTCAGGCCACTAGAGAATTGGAGAACATATCTCATGAATCAGCACCTGTGTATTGGGTAAGGCTATGTAAAGTGCATGTCTGCCTTTTTGCAGCAGTGTTCGAGATCTTTTTCATGGCCTTGGGTCATCTGCTTAACAGGAGTTATATAAGCCTTTAAAACTGTACACGTTTTCTTGGAGAGCCTACAGATACACATCTATTAAAGAGGTGAGGCAGGGTGAAAAACTAGTGTAACAAAGAGATTTTTATTTTGTATACAGTCTTGCTTTCGATACCAGTGGGAAGAATATAAAAAGGTATCTGAAACTCCCATCAAATTCTAATGGGAATTGGACATACAAATCATCGCATAGGTTTGAAAACACTAGTCAGAGTCTCAGCTTCACACATCCTGTCACAGTTATCTAAATTGCTGTGGATAAAACACACACAAAAAATGTTTTTCCCTTTCATGCTGGGTCCATTAATTCATCTTTTAAAACTGACCCCTCTTCTATTTCATACCATTTAATTTTCATGCATTCATAAAAAAATATTCATTTTAGTCATAAAAAATTCATTCTTTTTCAAAAGTAAAAGGTTCCATCATCTCTGGCCAGTAACTGGTCTAGATGTCATTTGGATTGTATTTTCCACCTTTCTAACACATAAATACAAAAGTACAGTGAGAGCACAGAGACTTGCGGAAGAATATAAATATCCAAGAAGTTTTGATCATGTGACAAATAGCTACGGTCTTATACAATTTTGGGAAATCTACAAAAATATTCTGACAATTCTTACATTGACTGTTTAGTTGGTTTCTTTGTTGGTAGTGGTTTGGGTTTGCGGATTTTTTGAGCATGCTTTTTGTTTGGGTTTTTTGGTGGTTTGTTTTTGGTTTTTTTTAAGATTACCAAAGAATTACAAGTAATGATTAATTACAATGAAAGGTTAATTAGATTGCATGCTATGCTGTGAACAGAGATATGAAACAGTGAGTATCCTAGAAAGGGATAAAAAATGCTCATGAAAGCCAAAAAACCAGAAAAACTCTCTAAGGACACAACACTGATAAAGGGAAGCCTTGCTTATCAGCAGTGATGCACTGTCCTATAAGTTGTAAAGAAGGAATAAGTTTCATATCTCGAATGAGAATAGAAATAGCACAGCAGTAATCCAAACCTGTCCATGAATTTCAGACCCCTTCCTTTCTAGCCCTGTACGTGATCATTCTTGCTAACATAATTTAGCAATCACCAACCTTCACATTCCTACAAATTTAATATCATGAAAAATCTACTGTGGATCATAGGCTCAATTTTTGACATCTAATAACCCATTGTATACATGGAGAAGGAAACTAGAAGCATCTCTGGGGTCATAGCAAAACTCTGCACCTTGTCCTCGTATGTTTTACTAGAAGTACTGCACAAACTTCTGTGTGTTTCTTTCTGCATGGTGATCTTTTCTGATCCGTAACAATCGAACTGCTAATTTCTTATATTACACATGAGGCAACGAAAAGACATGTAGGAGCTTTCTAAGGTTTGTTGTGACCCTCTTATTCATAACATATGAAAGAGAGGCTTTTCTCAATTATACAGGTTGCAAAGTGTGGAAGTTTGATGTACCTCTGAGAAAATTGAAAATACAGGGCTGGAGCAAAAATATGAGAAGTATCTGTAAAACAGAGCTCCAGACACTTTCATTTGTTGACAGAACCGAAGGCCACATTTATGCTATCCAGGAAAACAGAAAAGATGTTTGAAGAGACCTATGACGGGTATTCTCAGACGCAAAATAACTGAGTACCAGACCAGGTATCTTATTACCTTATAGCAGGAACCAAGAAGAAAAATCCCTTTCTTGCCAAAATAAAACGTGCTCTAAGAAGGCAAAATTCCCACCTCAATAGCTATCCACAAAGCTTCTTTAAAGGAATGAATTATCATAGTGTGACTGGATTATCAATATTGATAAACCTCTCTTTGAAGTCACTGGAACCAGAGCAGGGTGCGCTTTGCCACCAAAGAGCATGCATCTTAAAAACCATGCACTAGCTCATGTTTATTTGCTTGAAAATAACAGAAAGTAGGTAATTTGGATGACATGGATTTTAACAGGACTGAATGTCTCTCAACATAACTGTGGTCTCTGAATTACAAACTAAATTAAAGCCTGTGAACTAACTTTTAGCTGATATCTGCAGTACAAGTAGCTCCATGTGTACTGTGGTCAGTCACGATATATAAAATTTCACTTTTCAAAAAGTCATATGGCTCTTTTACAGAATAGAGTGCAACATGATAAAAAAAAAGTAGAAGAAAAAAGAAAGATGAATGAAAACCTCAACTGACAGCATTAATTCAGTCACAGGCAAATTAAAGAGAAATCCCTTGAAATGCTAAGAGTGACTGATCTTCACTTAATTCAGTATTTTTTCAATGCATAATCAAAGGAAACCAGGTTGGTCCAATTTAGCGTGATGTCAAGGTACTAAAGGTATAAACTAGCTTATCACTGCCAGGAATCCAGAAGCACACCAAATTAATAATTCCTGTATTAATTTCTTACAGGATAACTGCATTGTAGTTGTAACAGTATTTCTGTTTAGCAGGACAGATTTCTACTGTCTATGTCATTTCACTGGGAACACAAATTAATTAGAGATTTGCAATCTCCATGGTGAGCAAATCACAGGCACAGAGCATTGTGTGGAAATAGTACATCATCTTCTGTTTGTTTTTGTTTCGTCTGTCACCATGAGACCTGAACCAGACCTAAGGAAACATCTTCATTTTACTCAAGGGAGATGCATTTTTTGTGTGGATGAGAGCAGTGAGAATGTCCATATTCTCTATGGGACATAAATTCTCTCTGTCCTGATTCTACAACATTCAGCCTCTGACTCCAGACTGTTCTGTGTGCATTACTGTTGTGTCAATGTACAAACACACCACTGCAATAATAATGAAATAATGAGCCAACAGAATGAAGGGGTTTTTCATTTTAATTTTCATATTCACTGCTTGGAGAGAATCCAAAAATTTGCCAAGTACATGTATTTTATAGTATAAAAGATAAAGTGAAAAAGGAAACATTGATCAGTAATAACAATTTTCAATACCATTATGTTACAATTGCCCTAGGAAGATTTGTCTTTCTACCTGAAATAGAGAAATAACTTTGATAACAAAATAAAATTCACAACAGCTTTTTTTTTAGGTAGCCCCTCATCTGAACAAAAAGTGTTTGCATGTATGCGTACCTCCATGCAGTCTTACTAGTTTCTATTCCAGTTTTTTCTTAGTCACTCTGAGATAAAGCAATCAAATAGAGTGTTTCTTTCTGTCCTTTGTGACAGTCATGAAACTCGAATTGAGAAGATTACATTTTGGGTTAAAAATAAGTATTGTAAATCAGCTTCGTTAGCTCTACTTTTAGTAGCTTTACTAAAAAAAAAATACGTCCCTGCTCAAAAAAACCCCCAAACCACACACAAACCATCACAGCAAACCAAACCCACTAAAAGACACTTTTATTTTTATGTGCATTTCTCTGCTTTCAATTTTCCTTTCAGAAATCTGAAAACACTCTCTTCCCCTAAGCACATTGTCCCTTCAAATGCTAGGTTTTAGGATATTTTTAGCTTGTGTTCTGAAAGGAGCTGAAATTGACACAGCTGGTTTTTCCAGGCAGGATCAGCAATTTAACATAGCTGTGCGGTGCTGAAAATTGCCAAGTACAAGGGATGCAGCCCCAGGATCAGGTGTGAGCTGGGGGCCCGGTGTGCCTGGTGCTGCAGCAGTGTCTGGTATCAGCTGCTCCTCTGGCACAAAGCAATCCCCGGGGCACAACCCCTTCCATTTAAAAGAGAAGCACTTATGCAGAGAGCTGTGTTTGTGATTCATTCTGTCACTTCACAGATCTTTATCATGGGTTCAGATTTGTCCGAGGCCAGATTCAGTTGTTAAACTCACATAGCCCAAATGCATCTGAAATCATGAAACACCACCCAGCAAAACTCACTGTGCTTCCAGCTACAAATCAACTCCACAAATACAAATCTTGAAATGTTGGCTTTGTTTCTTAGTAGGAAAGTATTCCTATTAAATCTGTTTATCCTGAACTATGACAAGTTATGACCAAAATAATTTTTCTTAGCTGTAGAAGAAACAAAAACAACAATCACAATTTTGAAATTTCATTTCTTTTAAAATTTCAGCATTAGTACTGGGAAAAGTCAAGGCTATCAAACTGCACTTTAGAATCATAAAATAGAATCACAGAATGGTTTAGGTTGGAAGGGACCTTAAAGACCATCTGGTTCCAACCCCTCTGCTGTGGGCAGGGACACCTTTCATCAAGCCAAATTACTCAATACCCCATCCAACCTGGCCTTGAACGCTTCCAGGGATGAGGCATCCACAACTTCTCTGTGCCACCTGTTCTAGTGCCTCACCACCCTCACAGCAAAGAATTTCTTCTTGGTATCTAACCTAAGGTTCACCTTTTTCAGTTTGTACCCACTATTCCTTGTCCTATCACTAAAATTCCTGATGAAAAGTCCCTCTCCAGCTTTTCTTGCGGTCTCCCTGCAGATACTGGAAGGCTGCTATGGGGTCTCCACACAACCTTCTCTTCTCCAGGCAGTCACAACTGTCTCAGCCTGTCTTGATCAGGGTCATGTTCCAGTCCTCTTATCCACTTTGAGGCCTCCTCTGGAATTGCTCCAACAGTTCCACGGTCTTCTTATGTTGGGGGCACCTGAACTGTACACAGGAGGGGTCTCACAGGCAGAGTGAAGAGAAAGAATCCTCTCCCTCACCCTGCTGGCCACACTGCTTTGGATGCAGCCCAGGATTCCATTGGCTTTCTGGGCTGTGAGCACACACTGCCAGCTCGAGTTTTTTGTCAATCACTACCCCAAGTCTTTCTCCCCAGGGCTGCTTCAATCATTTCTCCATACAACCTCTAGGTGTACTTGGGCTTGCCCAGACTCAGGTGTATGACCTTGCACTTCCTCTTGCTGTACTTCATGAGGTTTGCATCAACCCAGGTCCCTCTGGATGACACCCCTTCCCCCCACTATGTCGACTGCACCACACCGGTCAGTGTAACCAGCAGATTTTCTGAGGGTGCCCTTGATCCCACTGTCAACCTCACTGTCCCCTTCTCCAAAGCACAATGCCAGGAACAATTTTCAATTAGGCCAATCAGTCCAGTTAACACTAAACTCACTGTATTTCGCTTATGTAATAGGAAATCTTAATAAATGCTAAAACTGCTCAAGGTAAGCATAATGATATGTTTCTTGATATTAGTAAAATGTTTTGCCTCTGCTCAACTGCATCCACTTGCAGGAACTTACTATATTGGGAACTAATGGTTGTCCTTAACTTTGCAGGTATGAACATACTGAAATATACGTCGTCAAAACATGCGTCGTCAAAGCAAGGAAAAAAGTCAAACATAGGTTTGGAATTGTATTAGTTTTACACAAATTTAGGAAGGACTTGAAACTGTAGGACTCTTCATTCCCACAAGAGTATATACTGGGTTTTTTTGGCTTTTCATCTAAGTGTGGCTATTTTACATCATTGATGGAGATACATGGGACAAGAGTGTCACGAGTGCCAACACTCAACATAACACATGTGCAATTTGCCTAACAGACGTACAGGCTGCATCTGAAATGAAATTATGTGATTGCCTGAAACATCACCAGCTGAAGACTGCTTTATAAACTTGAGTTATGTTAAGTGTCTTTCAAGCTTAACAGCACAGAGCGAATTATCTTTGTGATAAAGCTTTAAAACCCTGACTATTCTTCAATTTCAAGTATCAGGATACTGTTTTTGTGGACAGGTAATTTTCTTCAGAGTGAGGAAATCTCATGATTGCATGACCTACCTATACATTAGAAAAAATCAGGGGTTCTTTTGCCTCGGTTATTAAGACCTTCCTGGAAGGCTTCCAGCTCATCTCCTCACCCCCAGGGTCATGATTGAAAACTTCTGTAAAGAGGGGGTTTGCTTACAAGTTCTTCAGGAATTTCAGGAAACTGCTCTTGATTCTTCCTGCTCTTCAGGCAGCTAGTCAAGATTTTGTTTTCCTTTCCAAGAGATGGGGAAGGGACAGAGGCAAACAAATAGCACATTAAAAAAAGAAGACTAGAATTATTCACTGTCAGGATTAAGGGTGGCTCTTCAATTACCAGAACAATAACTGTAGTCAGTTGATAAACACCTAATGCCTTTCAGGAACTCGGATCTCAGAGCTGAAACAAATTTTTGCAATGTTGTTTCTGTCACCTATCATAAAAAAGGAAAGGGTAATCAGCAAAACAGCAGGATAAGGAGACAAATACTGACCAGGTCCAGGTAAACATAAAAGTTTTTGTTCATATACAGTAGGCATGGCAAAGACAGGGAGATGGGTTGTGAGCATCAAGAGCAAACAAGATTTGATCCCTGTAGGCTAAGCCAGTAAAATCATCCCCCAAAAGGATGTCTCTAGTGCTTGCTGAGGCAGTAGCTCAATGTCACCTCTTGCACTAATAACTATAATGAACAGTTTTGACAGAATGACTTGCGTTGGCAAGGGCAAGGAAGATGTTTGAAGCACAGGATATGGGACAATGAGAGCAGTGAGAGCTCTTGCCAAACAAATCTCCTCATCATAGGCAGAGGATACTAATCCCAAACCTTTCTAATTCAAGTTGTTGCAAACCTCCCCAGTTTTTTAGAGGGATAGGGAAGGACTGCTGAGTGGACCAAGGAAGAGACTGTGTTCCCCAGGCTATTTTTGTTAGATATAGTAAAAATTAATAAATAGAGACAGGAGCTGGTAAATATAAATGAGGGAGTAAAAAAAAAAACAACTAACCTCAGTACCAGAATTTATCACTGGCTAAAAAGTACAGGCTCAAATTTCATATGGTAATCTCACATTTCAGCTATCATGACAGGCGCTGGAAGAAGGCACCATTTTTCACAAACCTTGGCCTGTGGCAGAAATCAGTCTGTGGCCAGGAAGACTGCTATCAATAACTTGGAAGCCCAGGTGATTTTATCACACCACAAAATTAACCTCATTACCAGAGCATTCAGAAATAAATGTTGTGGAGGGCATTTTATAGGGACAGGGGAATGACTGAACTAGAGGTGCTCTCGAATACCATGCTCTGCTCTAAGCTGAATTCTTGGATCAGGCTACCAAAGAGACTAGCACTAAAGAATACTGCTCTTGTGAAAATGTATTACCTAGGGGATAAGTCTTCACTTTACTGTATTGTTGTTATGTGTGCACATGGAAAAGTACACCACAGCCATGTCATGATACAAAAATGAGTGATAATTACTAAAAGCAAGCAGCATGTGGCACTGATGGCTGTGAGAGCAGTTAATAAGATATACAAGACACACAGCTTGCACACTACGTCATTGGTTTCATACCAGACCAGGTCAATCAGGCCTAAAATCACTGCTGATAGTCATCAGATCTTGAGTCATTGTGACCCAAGTCAGTAAGTGCTAAATCAACAACAGGCCGATGTTTTTAGCTTAAATAAAAAGAAAAACATCACCACAATGGATATGTTTCACCTTGAGCTGAGGTTAAGTTGGCAAGGAAGCTGAAGCAGATCAAGAAACTTCTCCACAATAGGATTTTCCAGGCATGACGGGAGATGTGTTCACCTGTGCTGTGCTGCTGCTTTTGGTTTGTAGACTGGTGTGAACAAGCAGACCTTGGGGACACGGGCTGAAGAAGGGTCTAACCCTACCTCTGTAGATAGCATACTGAGGTTTTGAGGCCTATCATCTTGGTTTCTGTAGCAAGGCCTAAACTTAAAATACGTGCTCTCAAGGACTCTACAGTCTTTATGTAAAACTTAGCATGATGGAGGAATTTAAAAATTATTCCCGTCATTGTTTTCATCATTGCCCCAACAGTGTGTACTGTTTTAACTGGAGTTTATTTAACTTCAACTTCTCTCAACTACTGCTATTGTTTTGATTACTACAGTGAGAAGCCCCTCTTATTAAGTTTATATTCCCCATCTAAATACTAAATTAAAAGACTGGCCAAGACATTCATTAATCTTCATTCCACAATCCAAATATATTGACAATATTTTTTCCCTATGAACGGGGTTACCTAATTCTATAACCAATAACACCTCACTGCTGAGGCTTCAACAGTCCCATTTATTTACTTCTACTTTAAACTTTGGGCACCAGACCTCAATGTTATGATGCAGTGGCTGTCACATCACAGCCAAATGCTCAGGAACTGAAGCCTTTTTTACTGGACGACTTCCTGCTCATTCACAAGTGCACAATGCCAGACCTGACCCCCGCACTCCAAACCACAGAGAGATTGAAGATGATCAACAACTCCTCAGTACTCACATCCCTAGACTTATGTAAAGAGGTAGGGGGGTTTATTTAATTGGAGACATTTTGATTTCAATGTGATTCAACTTAATTTCTCTAGAATCTCCTTAAAAATTTGTCTACATACACACACACACACACACACACACACACACACACACACACACACATATGTGGATACCCACCAAAAATACCACTGACATTTCCAAGAGGCAGGCAGGCACTCCCACAGTTCAGGGCAGACAAACATTTCAGTGTGAGCTCATCCAAATTCTAGCAGAGGGCATCACTCATGTAACGTCTTGGGAATGTTTTTTTCATCAATTAGAGAGGAAGGAATCCATAAATAACATAAAATAAGCAAGACATCTACATCTTTATATACACTTTTCTGCAGCTGACACTGGACCTGCCAAGAGTGTTGTAAGTTGGTTCTTCACCGTATTCAAGTGCTCTCAAGTTCTAACACAATTTCTGTGGCAAATAGACATTTTCTCAATACACATTGTAACTGAATTCACAAAAGCAAAACAACAAGTCACAGAGAAGTATCTCTTTTTATGAAGTGTTATTCCCTGACCTAAATCAGTCTTTGTCTTTGAATCATTTTATGTTACTCCCTATTTAGTGGATTGATTGCTGCTATGGCAACCACCCATCCTGTTCTACAGACATAGGTATTATTCCTTGATACATTTATGTTCTCTCACCAAATACACTTTGTACAAGTTCAAAATCAGAAAATATCTGGGAAATAAATTTGCTTTGACACTGCTGTTATCTAGGTTGTAGTGTATTGCAAAGATAAAATACGACTGAAAACGTAAAGTAAAGTTTGCATTAATCCCACTAACGGCATGCTCAAGGAGCAGTACAGGGAACCAGGCTCCCCACATTAATTTTTCTTATCTAGGTGTAGCAAAATATCAGCTCAATGTCAAACCTGAAACATGTCTCAGAGACCTAAGGAAAGATACTCCTGTGGTTAAAAGAAGATTCTAGGCAGTCCATCTCAGGTGAAAGATGAGAAAATGGGATGAAAATAATCAGACCTAGTGGCCACTGCTGCTGGCTCATACAGCTATCTATGCAGAAAATCGGTGATATAGCCCAGAAGGGGCTGTATCAGTCTTGGAAACGTTTAATGCTATTAACGAAGGTCAAATGACAGAGGTTTGTGGGTTTCTGGCAAAGAGCTATCAATGTTCATATCATTACAGCTAAATGGAAGGTGTCTGGTGGGAATAGGCCATCCATGGAAACAAATCTTTCAGATACTCCCTCAACAGGACCTTTGCTTTCATCCCGCAAATTTCAACAGCACTCTGTATGACTGATATAAATGGATGCTCACAGGAGACAAAGAGCTGTCCCACATTGCTTTTATAAGAAATCCCTTTCTTTCCTCACTGTTTTGTGGTTTGGACTCATAGTCAGAATTTTATTGGCCAGAGAGGATAAAAAATCCTGTAGAATGTCAATGGAAATGAAACTAAAAGGGGTATCTGGATATTATATTTTAGGCAATACAGATTTTAAATGGACAAGAACCTAGCATGTGTTTTTAATCCTCCATCCTCCGCAGCTTTTAAGGAGGAAAGAGATACTTTTCTTTCTCTTAAGCTATCAAACCTCATGTATAAATCCCCTGAAACTACCATTTTATATTTATATTTACAGGGATTTTCTACAAAGGTAGAAATGCACTATTTTCATTCTATTCTCAACCACTCCAAAGAGTCACTGCTTTCTTGGGCATAAAATTGACAAAAGCATACTATTCTGAGCAAACTTTAAATATGTGTGTTTTTTTCCTGTGATGCAAAAGTCACACACACAACAAAAATATCCCAGAACCTCTAAACAGAGTAGATTGAAACCCCACTAATACAATATACATAACATCATTAGGGAAAACATCTCAATGAAACTTGTAACAAAATATTTTGTAAAGCCTCCCTAAGTGAAAATGTGAGAATGTACTGATACTTGTACAGTGGTTTTGTCATGGAAGAAAACAAGAGCAGCTGAGAAAGTTAAAGCTGCGAGATTCAAAGGCTGAGGGTCTCTAGTGAAAATCTAGGTGCACCTTGATTTATAGATGTCCAAAAATAAGGATAAAACTCATGTTCTTCCTTTCTCCCTGCCACCCCAATATCTCACAGCTTAAAAAGGCAAAGAAAGACAGAGAGGAAGAGAAAAGGAAATAAGTCACTCTGTTCCTGATCTTGCTGTTTCTCAACAGAGAATCAGCATCCTCTGGAGCAACTGCCAAATAGACATCTGCCAATGTATCAGTGGAGGAACAGAACACTGAGTGAATTTATTGCAGGAATTTACCCCCTTCCAAAGTGAGAAGAAAAGTAGTTACATATTGTTCTGCAAAGATCATTGCATGGATTTCTTCAAATCCAGAAAAGAGTTGCTAACAGACCGAGTGCTGGCAAATATATGAACCTGGTGGCCTGGGTTGACTTACTCAATCTTCGACAATTCAATCGCCTTATTAAGGTTAGACTTATTCAATCAGCTGTTGCTCTCATATGAAAGCACCCACCCATTCTATCTGAAGTAGCAGCTGCTAAAAAGTGGGCCAGGTAGGACATCTCCCAGTGTTTTCTTTAACAGGTTGGCCTTGCACCACATGTGACTCTGCAATTTTCCTTTCACACCGAAATACCTGCAAAAACGGATTTTTTATTCACTGAAGAAATCAATATATAATGCGGAACAAAGATGCCTGAGCAAGGCGTGGCTTTGCAGGCCAATAAGTTAAGGGTCATCCTGAGTTGTCAGATGCAGAGAAACATGGTAAAACAAAGAAAGAGGAGGCATGTGTATGAGAGGAGCAGGAGCTGTGAACAACCACCTGAACAGGATGAAGTGAGAGAAAAGGAGAAATAATAATCTCACACAGAAAGAGCCAACACAAGTAGGCAATGATTAAAGATGACAGTTTCAGTTTAAAGGGGTTTAAAGGGGTCTCGAGGGTGGTTGGAGTGAGGGAGGTAGGACAGGAAGGTATGTCAGTAACTGGGATGAGAAGCATACAGAATGAAAATATTTACACTGTGATGAGAAAATGCAAAGGAAATCGTAGGGAGACAAAAATTCAGTACTTAGGCTCACTGATGATGAGCCTTCATCACAGTGATACAGCAAAATGTTAACTATAATGAAAGGTGCATTGGGCTATGCAATGGCCGGTCTGCAGCAATGAGCTCTGCTATGGTGTCATCCAAAGGTTACCAAAATTGCTAAGCTGACTATGGGCCTCCCTTAAAGATTTTACCACAGCTTCTTGCCATGCTAGGTGACACACTTCTAAGGGCATTTATTTAATTTTGGATGTAACTCAGAAGAAGACCCGACTGTGAGTTAAAATGTGCACTTTTGCACATGTGTTAACAGATTCAGGCAGATGCACTTCTCAGCCATGTGAGAATATAAAAACAATGATAGGAAAATACATTTTGAAAAACCACTTAGTAGATTTTGACAATCACACTATAGCTAGAATCTACACCAAGGCAGGGATTGCCTTTGATGCCTTAGGTTTTAACTTTTTTTTTTTTCAAATCTTGTACTGCTTAGTGTGTAACTCTGAAATTTCATACAGCCTGTTAGCTGCTGTTCTCTCATGCTGGTTAGACATAACAAACCTTCTCCAGGCCTGAACTCAAGGACACCTTGTTGTCCCAGGCCCCAAAATACGTAAACGAAAGCCTCTGACAGGAGGAGCAAACTTGGGGTAATTACATCACTACCTGAAATTATAATTGGAGAATTAACCCTGATATGCAAATGGACCAAACTTATAAAAGTGTGAAAAACGCGTGACCCAGGGTCCATCTTGGGTAGAGCCCCTTGGAGGCTTTTGACTGCCTAGGGTGTATCTTTGAAGACCCTTCAAATAAATACCTGCTTTTATTCTCTTAATCTTGTCTAGCCTCTGTTTTCAGGTAGCCACTTCAAGGCATCACCTTATTCACAATAAAGCCATTTTTATTTGTAATTATTGTGATGCTCTGCACTCATATATAAATACATTTTTTTTTTTACAATTCTTTTTTTTTCCCTTTTTTGTTTTTATTAGCATGTCCTGAAATCTCATGCAAACAAAGTTTACAGGCACTTTTCCTGGCACATCCATGTATACTTCACACATATTAATACATCACACATATTATATGTTAAAAGAACTTACACTCATCCCGGACAGGTTATGAACAGGCATTAAATATCTGGGTTATAATTGTAAAGTCATTCAAATTATCAAACTACAAAGCCTTATTACTCGCTGCCAGGTAGCCTACCCAGCAACAAAAGAAAACCAACAAAACAAACCGACCAACCAACAGAAAAGTGTATTCAGGTTCATCCAGATGAAGTACAGAGCAGAAAGAAAGGAATTCATCACCAAACTACTTCCAGAAAACTCTTAGGTACATTATTTGGGATGCCTGAAGGTAAAATTTGTTCAGGACTGGTGAAAAATAGGTCTACACACTTCAAGATTTTGTCAAATCTAGTGATTCTGCCATTCTAACCAAGATTGCAAGAGCTGAGTTTCTCAGTCTATATCTTGCATTTCTATCCAGTGTAGCCACTTGACCTTGACGAAGCTTAGGCAGCACCTCTCAGGCATGTTAACCCATAAATAGGTCAACAGTTCATCCTCTGAGAGCTGCATGTCTGGGTGTGTGTATGTGCACATCTGTTTCTCATTCTTATCAGCACTTGAGAAGTGTTGACTCTCAGTGTTTCTGTACTGGGGCATTTTTTGCCATAACTACAACCTTTTTGCATGATCTCTGTTGTCACTGCACAGCCATCTATCGCAGAGGAATTGAAATGCTCTCTTTGTAGAACCGTCTTATTGCTGAACTAACATGCCTGTAACTGCAATTGTACCCATAATGAATCATATACCCATCATTTCTTTGCACACTCAAGCCCAGACTAAGTGTGGCAAGAGTGAGTTAGTGAGTGACAAAGAATACCTTGGCTAGCACAGTGCAGGGGACTTGAACACCTGAGGCAGAGAGATGGCACACTGCCCTGTGCTATAACTCACTAACTTTACTCCTTCACCACTCAGGCACAATTTTTCTGTCTGTATAAAAGGAAAAATTAGACTAGAAATTCTTCACACGTGTTTTCACATATACTGTAGCCTCCATTACAATGGAAACCTTAACTTCAGCTTTTGAACACTTCAGATCTTACACAAATTCACAGAAAAATAGCTATGCATGGATGTTGCATAGCAACATCCATGTTGGGTAGTCTTTCTGTCATATCATATTTCATCTATGATACAGATAAGAATTCTGTACTTTGAAGATGCAACTTTTTTGTTGTTGTTGTTGTTGATTAAAGGATTGACTAGTAAGTCTCCAGTGCCAGCTCTGCACACACTGAAGGGAATTCTTCTGAGCTTAATTCTTCAATTGCAGATTTTATGAAAATCCTTCAGAGGCAGGTGGCAGCAGAAGGTCACTGAAGAAAAATGTTATAAAAGAAACATCACCCAGAGACACATAGAGAAAACATGCCTGGCTTTTTAGTTTTGTGGGTGTATGCTTACCTATATTAACATTGCTTCAGAAGGAAGCTTGCATGGGCATTGCATGGACATTTGGCAGGACACAAGACACTTTCTAGGTCTAGATTCATAAAACCAAGGAAAATAGCTTGCAGATTCAGTAAAAAACTCAATAGTCAGGCTACGTTACAAGAAAATTTGCCACAGATCCACCCTGTGACATTTTTTTTTCTGTTTCAGAAGCAAAGTAGGAGAAGTTCTAAATTACTTTCAGAGTTGTCATGATAAATTTTGCGAAAGAAGATTTCACTATTACCAGCTGATACCTTGCCTATCTTTTTCCATCTCAGCAGTGCTCCTGAAGACGTCATCTATCTCTCTCCTAAAGCAGGTATCCACTCTCCAGAAAATGGATAGAGAATACGTGCGTCCAACCAACTTATCATGAAGTATAACCACATACAAAGGACAGAACAATTTATTTGTAAATTTCTGTGCATATTACTTTTTCAGCAATGTACTATTTGAAAATTAGGTATACAAATATGACCCAAATTCAAAACAGAAGACCTTAAACTTCACTTGGCATTTGCTTCCTTCTGAATTTCTACTGAATTTTTCTGATTCAACCAGAGATTGTTTCTAGAAGATCATCCTACTGGCTTTGTTTCATGGCACATCAGGTTCTTCGTGGCCAGAGACCAAATTATCTTTCAGTTATGATGCCATAAATCTAATGCAGCTTCAGTGAGCACTATGAGATTAATCTGACACATACGAAGTACTGAAACGGAATTTAGCTCCCAGATCATGAATAAAAAAATGAAAAGTTTTCAAAGTTTCTGTTAACAAGTGAACTTGAAGACTCTGTCCTGTTATCAAAGATGTGTGTTGAAACAAACAGTTCTAAAACACATGGATTTGGCAAGCAGAAAGGAAGAACATTGCCCTTTACAGAAGGCAGCTGGAAATTATCCTAGTTTGGGTTTCTGATGACGTCCTTCATGCACAAATCATGTTCTAGAAATGGACAAATACTAACTTATGAGACATGTTCTGCACTGTCAGAGTTACCCTTCCCTCCACTGAACCACTGCTTTCCCTGTACCTGGAAGCCACTGTTTCCAGATGATGTGACATAATGTCCTGAAAGAGGAGGGCAGAATGTTTTAACTGTGGGACAAGATAGATAGGGTGGCTTTGGAAACAAACAGTGGCAAATTGGTTGAGAAGATGAAACTGGAACCTATAAATTCCGTACCTAATTCTTTAAGTTTACCTGGGTCAGTTTAGCTCATAAACATAAGATAGCTCAGTGGAACCAATTTCCCAGGCCAAGTCACCTGAAACTGGTTTAAAATCTGTGTTGCCAATTCCAGCAGAAAACTGATCAACTAATTATCAGGAGTGGAAATTTCAAAATAATCTTTCAGATTGAACCACAACTGAACCTTTTTTTCTGCGGAATAATCTTTTTGACTTACCTGTAGATCTTGCATCACAAGAACATGAGACAACACAAAACTACTACATTTATTGGCCTATTCCGATTCTCACATTTATTACTGCTGTATCTACTCAGAAGAACCTGTTTTTTTCTTCAAAATATAGATTATCAAGCTGAAAAGAAGTATTAAAATACACACAGAATCCATTAGGTTTCTACTTTGTTTTATAAGGGCCTCACTTTGTCTTTTTTGGTGATAACATCATTATTTTTGCAAAGGTTTACTTCAGGAATACTGCTTGCATCTCAGAGCAGCTTTCACACTTTTCATCCTCCCTTATCCTATTAATGTGGTAATTATTCCAAACATACTGAGGATGCGAGTAGAAGCTTTTATTTGCTTAAGTATATGATATAAAATATAGGTAAGTTAGCATGTAAACTCAGTCTAAAGAAAAACATTTTCAAATTACTCAATCTTTATATATGGGAGAACCTATCAGAAGTGATAACACTCTGGTTTTCCATTAAGTAAAGAAATACTTATTAATAAGTTACAGATACAATTATTCAACAGCTTTTCATAAACTTAACTCTTTTCCATTATATGTTGATTTACCTCCAATATTTTACAGTAAGTACCTGACATCTTTCTGCTACAAGATATGGACTTTTTTTAGTGCTGAGTGGAAAAAGAGAATTTTAAGACAAGTTATTAGTTCACATTTCTTTTGGTGTTAAAAATAGGATTGATTTGCATCTATGTAATTCGTTGAAGGCAGTAGCAGTCACCAAGTCAATCAAAGAAAAATCACAATGGAGTTTTCTAGCCGATTAGTTGGTCTTTGTTACACAGTTTTAGGCACAACATCACATCTAACTAAAATCAGCAGACTGCAAGCAGTGCAGGAATAAGGTACAGGACTTTAAAGCTGTACTTCAGCCACCAATGCAGTCCTTGTCTTGTAAATGCCAAATTTTGGTGCCTAATCATAAACATCACTCTGGTTCCAAAATCAAATATTACTCATTGGGACACAGCTAGTACTTTTATGCATAAGATATCACCAATTAAAATGACACTAAAGAGCTAGAGTGTGTCCATGCCAGGACATAAGAGGACAACATCTACCCCAGTTTGTGTATCTATGTCTCACAAAACTACCATCTAACAGAAAAGTGGTGCATGATTAGCACAGACAGACTACAATTTGCTTGGATTTGTTAGGACTTCCTAAAAGAGATTAGAATGGGTATTCAGTGGGATAAACCTTGATGTGCTACAGCAGCATCCAAGATAAAATGTCCACAAGAATCAAACTTTTCCACTGTCTAAATCTCAGTTCACAGGGGTATCACAGAACATATATTTGCAGAAGTGACAGTACTAATAATCACAACTCACAGGTTGCTTACCGGAGCACAACACACACTTACTGTGTTCATATTCAACCCCAAACTTCAGCTCCGCAATGAAGTTGCCAAAGAGGACAGGCAGGCTCTACATGGTCTTACTTAAGTGAAGACACCAACGTCCAGCACCATCTCCTCTCACACCATGGCAGTTGTCTTGTGCATCCAGAGGAAAAAATATAGGTATGTAGAAGTTTCTCTGCTCACAAGAAAAGGGGACCCCTACTTTCCCACACAGTTTGTAAGACATTCCTATTGAAAACACTCGATTCAGTTGTGCATAGCAGTGAGAGAGACTTGGAAGCGTCATGAACAGACACCACTGCGAGGGTGTGGAATCTGCATCTGCAAACACAGGTATGCCTCAGTCAAGCCTGGGTAGCAAAGAAATGTTTATTTTTGCATATCTTTAGAATACCTACCTACCTACATTCATACAAAATACATATCTGTTCACTACTGTTAAACAAGCCTGTATCAGTTTGCTACAAAATCAGAAGACAGGGAAGTTTGAACTAGTTTTATATATTAAGAATATTCTTTACACCTGTACAATCTAAAGGAAGAAAGGTTTTTAATAGTCTTTTAGCTTGCAGGACATAGACTCAGTTTTTCCATTTATTACCTATATCAGCACAACAGTGGCAAAAAGTTGGGAACAGAAGGAAAAGAAACAAGGATCACAGAGACAGAGGCAGCAAGTGAAACTATAACCTTTTCATCACAGAAAAATAAAATCAAAAGAATTGGGTGGATAACAAGATTTAGAGACTTTAATACATAATGTTTATTTAGGTCCAGGAAATCTGTGGAAGTGACTCTTAACTACTTTAAATGGCTCTGCAATGGAAAACAGTACCTTTTCTTCAATAAGGAGTTCTAAGCCCAGAGATTATATTTGAAGTGAGACTTCATTCTCTTCTCTTTTTGCAGTGAGAGGAAGCCATGAGTACTCTTTGGGTGAAATGAGGATGCAAGTTAAAATTACAGAATGTGATTGACTTTTTATGTTTATCAAACACACTCCAAAAACGTTTCAGACCAAATAATTCTGTAAATAAATATAATCTCCAGATAATTTCCCACGCTATATGGTTTATTTTTGCATAAAATATATTTGTTGTTGCCAAGTTGCAAGCAAGTAAATAAGCTAAAGGTATTTGTTTTGTGCCAATGGATGGATGAATGCACCTCTTGAAACTCATTTCACTTGCAAAAATGGAGCAACAAACACAATTGTGAGGCACACTATCCTCAAATATAGTCCTGAAATTCCAGAACATCTTAGCTAAGATACTTTAATAACATAGAAAGATCAAGTTCTCTATGTAGCAGCATAAAGGTGATGCATGAGTAGGAGAAACAAAAGGAAGTACACAATAAAAGGAATGGTGACACTGACCAGTCCAATAATTGGCTCTCTAATATCTTCCCTGGAAAATCTGTTTGTACAGCATTCATGTCTCCTTTTATTTGGTTACTGCAAATATTCTCAAAGTTGCCTTTACTGCCATCAGTGTTTATTTGAACAATTCATGCCTCATCAGCACCCTTCTGCAGTTTTAACAGCTCTAAATTATACCATTTCTCCATTCTGTGGGACCAGGGCTTACAGGGAATGGCAACCGTGCAGCTGAAAGTGCTTTCCACCACAGGGTCCTTGAATTTGTGCTCATTAAACTTTGGCATTTGGTCACTCACTTGCCTTTTTGACCATAATATTTTGTTTAGTAAGGTCATCAGAGAAGAAATGACAGTAATAGTCTATAATAGTTTCTAATTGTCTCTAACAAGTATACAGCTTTCTCCTACTAGGAAAAAAGTGTCTGCCAATTTCTGCATAGACACTTTTCTTTTATTTGGTTTGACTTCTTGGCATACACAACAAGCACTAGTAGCATCCTCAGTGTCACTGTTCATTTCAGAACAACATAAAACCTTGCTGCCTTGCAGTCTTCTTGCATCTGATGACATGTTTTGTTCAACACTTTTTGCAGTACTGTCCATGGAGCAGGCTGGTGCTTTTCAAAGAAAACCTCTGTTGGCACCAAGACAGGGGCTCTCATATATCAGTGATGCATACCATGATATATCAAGAGGCTGGAAATGAACAGAACCACTTATCAAAACAGTATTCACTGTTTTCTGCTCCATGTTCTTAAGACAGATGTCTCTCACAAGTGTGTTTGCTCACAAATGCAGATTTTCTAGGGCACCTACGAGAATTTCAAGTGACAATTCAAGGGTCCCTCTCCATTTAGCAGAGATCTATATCCTGTTAATGAATTTGAAAACATGTATAAAAAAAGGTTTCATCTTTTTTCCCTGTGCAGCTGAAGCCTTGTTGCCATCTCTTTCTACTTCACCTATCATGCTGAAAGCAATAAGGCTAACATACGCCCCTTCCAGGCTTTTCCTACAGGTAAGATTGCTGTGGAAGTTTGGCATTTACAGCTCTGCATTGTATTCAGCCTCCATATTCTTGGAAGGAGATCTTCCCTGTTGGTGCCATGTGCCGTATTTTCAGACATTTTGATCACCTACACTCTTTGCAAGAATAAGTTCACCTCAATGAAGCAATGAATTACTGTACATACTACTAAATCTAAATTCACTTTCAGTGCCAGCATTATCAGCAACAAATTTATTCACTAGTTTAACTTAAACATAACTTTAACTTCCAGATTGAAGCACAGTCCTCATCTACTCTAACGCTGTCCATTGCTCCCATTTTACATTAGCTTATGTTGATATTTCTCATTCCAGCAAAATCTTGCAAAATTTATATAATCCTTTTAAATTTTCGTGCATATTTCATAAAATTTTCTTTGTCTTCTTCATTAAAGAGGTTGTCAAGCCTTCAAGAAGCCTGCCCAGGAAAGAGGTTAAGACATCACCCTGGGAGATGCATAAAAGCCCTATAGACATGTTGCTTTAGGAACATGGCTTAGTGGTGGTCTTGGCAGCTCTAGGTTGAGGTTGTACTTGATGATCTTAAGGGTCTTTTCCCACTTAAATGATCCTATTATTCTGTCAGACCAAGTTGTTCTAGGAATTAACGTTCCCTTCCACACAGGAAGGGCAACTCTTCATCTTTCACGAGCTTCAGCCATGAGAAAGGGGTAAACTTTAGATCTGCAAGTTCCAAACAAATCATGAGCTACCTCCTACCAAACCCGTTTCCTCTGCTCCAGGAAACATCAGTATCTGCAGTCAAAAGTGTCCCAAAAACATATCCCCGGCAACATATATTTCAGAGGGCAAGGGAATGCTGAACTTGAGCTCTCATTTACTTACCTACTTGAAGGGAGCCTGCAAGAAAGATGGAGAAACTTTTTACAAGAGCATGTAGTGGCAGGACGAAGGGGAATGGCTTCAAACTGAAACAGGGTAGGTTTAGATAAGATATTAGGAAAAAGATTTTGACTGTGAGGGTGGTGAGGCTGTGGAACAGATTGTCCAGGATATTTGTGGATGCCCCATCCCTGGAAGTGTTCAAGACCAGATTGGATGGAGCTCTGAGCAACCTTTTCTAGTGAAAGATATCCCTGTCCACAGCAAAGGGTTTGGAGCTAGATGACCTTTAACGTTCCTTTCAACCCAGGCCATCCTATAATTCTATGACTCTGTGATTCTTGGCTCTGGTATTACATACTTCCTCGAGTGCCAAGTTCAAAGACTATGGATAAGCGTACATATGTAGAGGTGGAAGGTGTTATTCATTTTTTCATAACTTATCTCATGTTGGGATAGTGTGTGAAAGAGTCCTGTTAACTAGAAATCTAGCCTTAAAATCCCAAAAAATGGTTGTCCTTGAATAGTCTTGATGGAAGTATGTGACAACCTAGAATTGTATCACAGTGTTGGTTAACACGAAATTTTGGGGTTTTTTTCATTCTTGTCTGCAGATTTCAGTTGTTTGAAAGGATCACTATTATGTTACAGTCTATGAGAAGAAACTCATTTCTTCCTTCCCCTCCTACAGGTTTTTTTTCCCCATTTAGGAAGAACAGAAAAATTGCCTTATATCATGACAGTAGTTTTGTTGAAAAGCAAGGACACTGAGCACTTGTATAGAGAATCTACTGGTTTATTGGTAGAATACGTTTTCTGAATTCCTAGACCATTAGCAGTAATACTGTCAACATGCCTGACCAAAATAATCACAGGGAATATTTTGCACAGAAGGCACCATTTCCCTTGCATTGCACTCTGATAGCAATGCTTTTTAAATAAGCAAAATACTACAATTTACAGCAATATCAAGACACGAACATTCCATATTCTGCTCCTAACCAGCTTTAAAGTCCTGGAGAGAAAGTCACCCTTCTTATTTTCTTTTTATTTTTTCTTTTTTTTTTTTTTAATTGTAATCCTCTTTGTATTTAAAGATAGCAACATACGAAACAGTCTTGAAAGCCCAGGAGCATAAAACCTGAACTTCTGACATTGTCTTCAAAGCCATCTTGTACAAATCAGACCACTGCAGGCAAAGAAACTCCAGTCCAGCCTATCAAAGGCAATCAAATTCATTACCCTCATACAAGCTCACTTTACAAAATGAGCCACTTTAGGTAACTGACAGTTGCAAAGGCACTTTCATTAAATTAATTGAATTTTCAAGGAATGGCATACATAGGATTTAAACTTATTTTAGACTGCTAATGCCATTTGAAAGATACTGTTTACTTGAAAGTCTCCTTAATAAAAATTTCCCACCAAAGAGCCATCAGCAGCAAACACAACATAGCAGGTCAGATAAAAAGCTGCATATTTAAAAACCTGTAGTAGTAATCCCAGAAAATGTGTTTCCTGTCACATGACAGATGGAGACTTTTCTAACCCTAAGTCATGTTGCATGGATGGAGACATGTAACAAAGATCAGTTTCTTGACAGAGTCTCGACAATTCACACATCTACTGCAACAGCTTGTTATGATCACTGTTAAGACAGCATTTTTCCATCTTTTCCTATGTTCAGTAGCTAGTCACAGTAGGATCTGTGTCCCTAATCTGATCAGCTCTATAGTGTCTAAAAATTTCTGCTCTTACAGCTGCCAATTTACAGCCAGTTTTGGCCAGCAATAAAACAACAATCAATTGAGTGAAGGTGGGCAAAGATATCTGGAAGCACAGGGGAGGAAAGGAAACAGCAGATGCTGTAAGTTCTGCACTTCCAGAGTGCGTCCCTGAGCCACTTTGTCTGGCCTCCTCCCTGCACAGAAACACCACATTCAGCTCTGCTGCGTGGTTTGGTTGTGTACATGAAGGATTTAAGACCACAAACTGCACAAGCCCTTCTCACACAAGAGAGAGTCCTGTTCTTTTTATTCAAAAGTGGGGGTTTTTGCTTGCTTTTTTCTTTTTCTGTTTTTTTTCCTTTTTTTTTTGGTCTATTCTTATTGGTATAAGGAATAGAAAAATCCTGTACTACTCATGCACCAGTTTGAAGGCAAAAATAGCACTTTGCACATCCCTTTGATAAACTCAGTTGGCTGATTTCCACTTTACTATGAAAGCAGTTTTCTTGTTCAAAACAGATGTTTTTTAAGGTGACGTGTAAAGCAGTACAGGCCAGTATATAACAGCCCCAGACAAGAAAAATCTACCAGAATAAGCATAACAGCTTAGTGTGGTGGATGTTTAATTTGGGTTTGGTTTTTGGTGTTTGTTTTTTGGTTTTGCTTGTTTGGGGTTTTATTATTATTAGTTTTCATTGATACTCTGAACATCAGAAAACAGCTCAGAACCACTGGCTTGAAACCGGAGGATAAACCACATATAATTAGATAAACCTAAGTTTTTCTATTTTTAATTGCCTGAGGAGAATTGTGTGCTAAATGTGAGGGCTACTTTGCAGTATGTTGGTGTTTTCGATATTAGCTTATAAAGATAACATATTGGGATGATAAATCCATATGTTAAAATTTCAAAACCATGCAGGAAAATTTACTTAAAATCAGGAAACAACATTTATTCAACACTGTTTATGATCCTATGTGCCTCTTGAGTACTATGGGAATGAGTAATTATTAAGGTAAAGTGTGATGTGACAATGGAGTTGATGAGCATGTGAAGGGTCTAGTAAAGATCCAAGGTTGTGTTTCCCTGCCATTATGACCTGGATTTTACTACCTTAAATTTATTTTTCAAATATGTGCTGTACAGTTTTCATAGAAAGGCAAAATAATTAATTGTAGCAAGCACTACATAATGAACCTGGCAGTACAACTGTTGCAGTTCCAGACAGGGACTGGATTACTTGGGCCAGGAGGCTACATGGACCTGGCAATGACTGGAAACCCTGAGTCCTTGGAGACTCATGATTGCAGCCACAGGACTCCAGCTGTTTCCAGCGCAAGACCTCTGAGCTTGCATCAGTGGTGGCACAAGCTCAGTCTCAGTTTCAAGTGCTCTGATGCTTTGAGATGTTGGAGAAAGAATGATAGCACAAGCTGGTATTTCTTACCGCTGAATTGTCCAACATCCAGTGAAACTGAACTCTGGGATAGAAACACCATAAGGAAACACTTACCTGTTTCACAGCTCTTCTTCCTGAAAACCATGGGATTTCATAAAACTGTTCATGAAGCAGTGTCTACATATATTTCTATTAAGATTGCTTTTATTTTTGTAATGCAGGGAGCCAGGAACCGGAGAGGTCACTACCAATTGCCCCCATGTTTATTCCTCTCTCCCCACAGTTTATTGACCACTAGAAGGCAGCAACCCATGTAACATTACTAAAGAAAAGTAAGTGTTCACTCTGAGAAAGTGTGAAAATTGGAAATTGAAGTATCCAAAGGACAACCTCTTATTTATTCTGTAATTATGCACTGTTGCCTCCAATACCCTATTTCGATGTTGTTGTTGTTAACAATATGGCTCAATCTGCCTTTCCTTCGCCAGAAATTTAGGGGTGCTGGCCTGATAGAAACCTTGGAAATTTTATTCCAGTTTCCAAATGCAAATTGGCTAAACTGATAAGACCTTTTTGCAGTTCAAGGAGTTGTGAAAACCTTGTGAACCTATATTCAAGCTAAAAATACTAACTTGAATCATGAAATCACATATCCCCATGCCTTATGATTATCTCTTCTGCCCTCTGCCTCATATGACTCTCAAGGGTGTAACAAGAAGATGTCTTAATCCACGATTACACTTTAATTTGAGAGCCCACCTAGCCATAGAAACTGTCTCCCGGTTTTGGCTGGGACAGAAAATTTTCTTCTTAGTACCAGGTATAGTGCTGTCCTTTAGATCTGGTATGAGAATAATGCTGATTACTCGCTGAGTCAAGGACTGTTCAGCGTCTCATGCTCTGCCCACAAGCACATGCGCAAGAAGCCGTGAGGGAACACAGCCAGGACAGCTGACCTGAACTGGCCAAAGGGATATTCGACACCACAGAACATCGTGTCCAGTATATGAACTGAGGGGAGCTGGCCAGGGGCTACCAATTGCTGTTTGGGGATGGGTTGGACACCAGGCAGCAAGTGGTGAACAATTGCTTTGTGCAACACTTGTCTTTCTTGGATTTATTCCTCTCTCACTCTCCTTTTCATAATGTTGTTGTTGTTGCTATTATTACGATTATTATTATCACTGTATTATTAGAATCACTATAGTAGTAATAATAATAATAGTAAGTTAATTAATTAGTTAATTTTTGTTTCAATTATTAAATGGTTCTTATCTCAACCCACAAGGTTTACCTTTTCTTTCCAATTCTTTTCCCCCTGGGAGATTGGTGGGGAGGGGAGTGAGCAGCTGCATAGTTCCTAGTTGCCAGCTGGAGTTAAACCACAGAAGAGAGAAATAACTGGAAGCTGGGCAAATGGTGTCCTGTTTCTGTTTCCTCAGAGAGAGAAGGGATGGGATTATTCCCTCACAGCTCCAAACAGAAAGGACTGGAGAACTGAGAAGCACTTCCCGGCTCCTGGGGAAGAGATAAAGGGATTATGGTCCTAGCTAAAAGTTACCTTCATTTAGCTACAGGATTGGCCATGATAAAAAAAATCCAACTGATTGAAACACACAAAGATGTGTTATGATTCAGTAACAGTCCACAGAAGGACACAATGCTTCTAAAATCTCTGATCATACCCCAAAAATCCTGCAGATGGGTAAGGAAATCAGCCATGGAAAGTCAGTTTCCTATAGTTCTCATTTCTAGCCACCTCTTTTGCTTAACTGAAATTAGACAACATTTGTATGAAGTCCTTATAAATCTTATATGTTGCCTATTTCAACTTGCAAGCGTCCCTGAACACCAAAATGTCCTCAGGGTCGATGCAGAAACCACTGTTTTGTTTAAGATGGTGAAGAATCTTCACAGTTCAGCATTGACTCGGAGTGCTTAATGGAGACAACCAATAGACAGAAAGAGAGACACGTCTGTCAGAGACGCTAAAATCTAATCACAGTTTGCTTCTATCCTCAGCCCAAGGATGTTCAGAGTCTATACATGTATTTCAGGTATCAGCTGGAGAGCTGCTACCAGACTTACTCAGAATAAAATTGCTAGGCTTTTTGCTGTCATGGCTTGTGCTTCCCATGTAAGGGTGCAGCATAATTTTTCCAAAGGGTTTCAAGAGGAAAACTAATAAAAGAATCTATTATAGCTTCCTGGGGACAGAACGGTATTATCTGGCTTTGGCATGGAGGTGAGAATCAAAATCCAGCTCTTAAACGCACCACTTTGCAATCATGAATGCAAGGCAAAAACCTTAAAGAAGCCCCGCAGAAAATCCCTAGACACTCCTGAGGGTGCATTCCCATGCAGGGCTCCTCTTCTTTGCTCACAGGTCTTCCCCCAATGGAAATCCTTGGCACCAGGTTGTTTCTGAACTTACTACCTGAGACTACACAGCTGCTGAGCTTCCCTGATCTTCACATCCTTCCACTTTTTTATTCTTTTAGATCCTTCATGTTACACATCACAACAGGAAGACAGAAAGATAATTTTTGCAGTTAGAAGTTGCAGTGATTAATGCACATGAAAGCAGGGAATTTTAACTCTAATCCGTATGTTGCCGTTGAATCTGTTCCTTGATTAAATAGCATGAATGGAAGATGTACACATTCAAATGTAATAAAATACGGCTTCTCTCACAGTCATCGCCATCTAATAGAGGTCGTTTGGTCTGTTTACAAAACAAATTATATTATTTTACGCACTTGGGTAGCATTTTAGTCGTAGGAGGCAATTTCATTCTAATTTAATAGAGAAGAGGTATGCCTAACTTTAATACCCATGAAACCCAATCCAGAGCTTGAAGAAAATTGCATATTGTGAAGAGAGGTAAACACGTCTGTGCTTGTTAAACTGTTAAAATTAATGTGTTTAAACTTTATTTACTGTATACAATTTTATGCATTCTCCAAGGATTCCTTAGCAGATGCTCAATTTTAACGATTATTTTTAATATCTATATCAGAGGAAGTGGAACATGTAGCATTCCTGATAGAATCTACAAATCCAGCCACCCCTATGAAAGTAACTGCAACTCTCATTTATCACTAAAGAATTCTACACCAACTCATAGTGTTTCTACCTTTAAATCAGGCTAGTGTGCTCCATTATTATATAATTATCTATTGAATTCTACATTTACTCATTAATTTCCTTAACTCTATAACTGGTGTTTCATTCTTAATTGCTTGTTGGAAAGCAGTAGTTACAGAGACACATTGAGATAATGGCCTGCTTACACTAAATGCTACATATACTACAGGAGATATCTGAACTTAAAGAATTTATAGACCAGATCACAGGTTTTTCTAAGGAGAGTCAAGGCACTGTATAGAAGCTGCTGTGATGGACAGTGTGATCAGAAAACAGCATAACCTTCTATTTGTGAATTCAATTTGCTGTCTATATGTTCCTAGTAATGTCAGGTAAGTAGCTTCTTTCATCACTGTACTACTATATACCCAGCAGAAAATCTATAAGCACTCTGCAAACTTCCTAATTCCCCTGGAAAGTAGTCTGATGCATAAAGGCACCAAAAGTTACCCAACACACTTGGTCAAAGTCAGTCATACTGGCAGCACTAAAGCTCTCTATTTCCTTAGCCAAAAACCACTATCTCAAACTAAGAAATTCCCCATGAGGAATATACTGCCTTTGTCTACAAGGCAGGTGTTTTAAGCACAACAAAACAACAGTGGAGTAAGTAGGTTAAGCAAGTATTCAAGCTTCTTCATGTTTGCCTTGAATATTCTGTTCTATACAGAGAAGCTGGTATTTCCAATCAGGTCTTAAAACTGACTCATCTGGTAAAGTTTTATCACACTAGCAAATAGAGATCAAAACATTTACCACCATCTACCTATTATAGCTTCTTTTGGAGACTACAAAGAGCAGAGGTTAATACTAAGTAGATATATTATTTTTAGAGAAGAAGCTCTCTGCTTTAACTTCATTTGTGTCACTATGTAGTCAAGAAAGGCTCTTAACAAAGTGCTTGGAGTCAGTCTCCATAGACCAGCTACCATTTCTACACGTGAAAAATATGATTTTCCTTGTCTTTTTGTAGGTTCTCCTTCATGCCTATAAGGCCAGAATGAGTAATGCATCCTGGCCAGCTGCAAGCAGCTCGACATCCAGTTACCACAGATACGTATTCAACTTTCCACCAGCACAGTGCTGTCATTAGCAACACGGTGACTTCAATTTTCTTCCATGCTCACCGTGAAAATTCGTACTTATAAAAATATCTTAAGCCAGGAACAAAACAGATGTAATTACAAGTAAGCGACTGCTTCTCTCTGCATGTGTGCACACTGATTTAAAAGAAAATATTTTCTACTGCTTCTAGCAGGCCAAAAATTATGGCTTTGGTCATGATGAATTTGAAATTTTTACCTTCCTTGAAAAACCATATAATAGGCCAAAGATAACAAACTTGGTCATAATGACATTATTATGGGCATGCCTATGCGGCACAAAAAATTGTGTAGATGTAAACAAGTAACATTACGAGCAAGTACCATACTTTAAAACAGGTTTCTATTCCTAGTTCATCATCTATGCTAAGAAGCTGGCAATTAGCATGGGTGTAATGCAGAGCTAATGCAGACAATTCTTTCAATTAATAGCACTTAGTTTACCTCAGGGTATGAGACGGGATGCATGCTATATGAAATCAGCTTTAGAGATCTGTTTTATCCAATAGCTTTTTTTCCTTCTTGTGTAGTCAAACATAATCCACAAAATTCTATAAAAAGTCAATGCATCGTGGAACAACCCTACATTGTACTGAGCAGTTTTTGCAATGCTATTCTCTCTACCCTTGAAAGTATCTTGTTTACTCTTATAGTATAACTTGCATATTTTTAATTCACTTAAAATACCATACACAGACTGATGTCACAAACAAGATTCACATTATGCTTTTTAACAGCATTTTCTCTTGCCCTCCCTCAAGGCCTCTCACTAGTGACTAAGTAACATCTCAAATTTATAAAAGAAACATCATAATGCTGTTAAATAAATGTACTTTTTAAACATACAAAATTAACTCCTTAGTTAAGTGATAGACCTCTAACTAATTATTCAAAAGGGAGAAAAAAGTCAACACGATGCTTCTTTCTTTTCTCTGAGGTTAATGGAATGAATTCTCATTTAAAAAGAAAATCTTTGTCTTTTTAGTTAAGGCAGTTTATATCTGTGTTCTGTCAGAGTTTTTTCCTTTCCAACTTCATTTAGATCACTAAGTGTTTGATAACTAGTTGCTAAATTTTGGGTTGGTTTGTTTGAGTTTTTTTAATGGGGATCTAATAGACAATACTATTGTCCTGGGGTGATTTAATGATAGTACTGTATTTACTTATCCTCTGCTTATTGCCCAGAAATGGGTCCTGCAGATTTAAGCTGGATCCAGGAGAGGGGGGAGAGAAGCCAGGCGAATTCTTCAGCGTGGTTTGTGTTCAAGGACTCACACACATTCCTCCGCGTCCTCACCACTGCAGAGCCGAGGGAGCAGCTTCCTGCTTTTAGCTAGCCTGCTAGCTGAGGCAAGAAATTTTTCCCGGGGTGGTGGCTTCTTCTTCTTCTTCTTCTTCTTCTTCTTCTTCTTCTTCTTCTTCTTCTTCTTCTTCGTCTTCTTCTTCTTCTTCGTCTTCTTCTTCTTCTTTGTCTTCTTCTTCTTTTTCTTCTTCTTCTTCTTCTTCTTCTTCTTCTTCTTCTTCTTCTTCTTCTTCTTCTTCTTCTTCTTCTTCTTCGTCTTCTTCGTCTTCGTCTTCTTCTTCGTCTTCTTCTTCGTCTTCGTCTTCTTCTTCTTCTTCGTCTTCTTCTTCGTCTTCTTCTTCGTCTTCTGGAACTGTTCAGCTTTGCTCCAGCCCAAAACAGCAGAACGTTGCCAGGAGCCCCATGCCATGGCCCAGAGGGGAGGCTCTGGGGTGCCGTACCCCAGCTCTGGACCTTGGGAGAAACTGAGCAGAACCCTAAAAAATCCACCATCTTTCTCCACAACAAGAAGGTTTATTATCTAATGTTATTCATTTTTTTTCCCCTCTTGTGCCTGTGTTCATCTTGCTTGTTAAATAAACAGGGTTTTTTCGCTTTCCCCCAAGAAACTCCTTTTGAACCTGTTGGGGAGAGGCTGCCAAAACCTGCCTTCCATTAAAGGACACGTTCATCTCAGGAGGTTTCCTTCTAATTTGTCTCAAACCGAGACAACTATCTTTAGGGACTTGATTAACTCCTAATCACTGGCTTGCCTTTGCTAGACTAAGGTCATTAAACCTTGTAATGCTTAGAATAGTTTAGCAGGAAGAAAATGACTACTTGCTGATTCGACCAAGTGGGACCAGACTACTTCGTCCTAACCTCCAGAGCGATCAAAAACAAGAGTTCAATGTCACAAATCAAATACAAGCTATGGTTTTCATATTCTTCCTGATTTGTGAATTCTCACTGCACTTTTCACTCATCTTCACAAATCCATAAACAAAAATGTCTTCAGACTTGCTGTGTGGGAAAGGCAGTGCAGACTAATCTATCCTCCCACCTTCTGGTTGTGCAGCCGTTTCCAGATAGCTCTGGTCTCAGAGCCCATCTTCACATGCAGCTGGGACATCACCCATGTCAGGGCTTAGCAACAACTGCTACACACGAATGTGACTCCACATGTTACGCATTCAGTATCCCTTGAAAGTGGCATTGATTTTGTCCTAGCAAGTCCTCCAAAAAACAGGATGATAGACAGGCAGGCAGCCAGCCAGAGACAGGTGCTCCCTCTCTACTTAGGAAGAATAAAAGTTGTTTTCAGTTTTCCTGGTGCTGTAATGGCACATAGAGTCCATAAGAAGCAGTGTTTGAACTGCTACTCTTGTCTCCTTTCAGAGCACTTCATCAGGGAGGAAAGGTGGTCTCAGGAGAGCAAGGACCACAATCCTGCTTAGGACTGCGGCCAGCTGAGGTTTGCTCATATTGATAAGCACATGGAGTGTGCAATCCCACTGACTTTTGTGCATCTTCATAAAAGAGTAGAAAATGGAATTGTTCTCTCTCTTTAAACCTCCATTTGAGCTAGTTCATTTTTCTGTGCCACACAGTTTTAGGAAAACACAAAAAATTGGAACAAGATTAAGCATTATTCTCTAATGGAGGTCCTATGCTGATGAAAAACTGTTTCTGAAGAAAATGTAGAATCCATCAGACTTATGTCTTACGACTTACTTTTGCTATTCACAGCTCACTTGAAGTTTCCTGAGTCTTTATGTATTCCATAAAATCTAAGAATGTTTTCTCAGGTTGCTTTTCTGAGAGCCCATAAAGGGATATCATGACTAGTGCAGTGGCAAGTTGCTATTATTTTACATTTAGAAAAAAGTAATGGGAATAGGAGAACTACTTATTTTTCTGCTTTTGTCTTGTGTACTGCAAGAAAATTCTACCAGGACAGAGAAGGATCAAGAGGGAACTTTTAGTTTTTAATTTTAAATATAAATCATATTATACAGATTAAATAAAATAACAAAAATTAACTTTAAAAATAAGTTACTATGGACATAATAATATATACTGCACAATACAGAACTACCAGAAAATGCCCTACTTATGATGTATGGTTGAAACTGCTTGCATCTGTAGTCCTCTGAATAAAATGGAGATTATAGAGAATGTTTAAAAAGCATTTGTTCATCATGGCTTGGAGAAAACCATTTAAAGGAAAGTAGCGTCAGAAGTTCTTTGCCTGATGCTGAAGGTCTAAAAATGTAGAGAGGGTTAAAGCTATCAAATTCCTTTATTAAACACAAAATAATTATAAAAAGTGTAATTTCCTGCCAAGTTTCTTAATTTAAATCACACAATAGGGTATTTCTGGTTTCACAATTTCATGCTCATTCTCTGAGAATGACAGATATTACTGTTTATTTAAAATTGTTCCTTCTCTTTTAAGGTGCAGAAAAATTCCATCTCAGTTACTGTTCAGCTTCCTAAACTCATTTTGTTCTGTTAAAGGAAATATAGATTGAGTTGAGTAAATTTTTTTTGCTCCTGCATGTTTCTTGTATTCTCTTTAACTTGAGAACTGCTCATATTTGCACTTTGTGCAAGGCCAGTAGTGCCACTCTGCAGGTGTAGCAGAGAAAGAAAATCATCTCCAAGGACAATACCCTGAAAACTGCAACATGATTCAACAAAACTCATTGCATTTCATAATTTAGTCAGGTAGCTGTGCTGAATACCTGTTGACAAAAAAACAACTGAGATATCTATGTCCTCTAGAATCAGTTAGTAAAAACAGAAACTTTGGAAAAGGAAAAAAGTTGTTAATGCAAAGAATTGACTAACAATTGTGTGGTTTTAGTTTGTGGTTTTCAGAGTCCTGGAGTTTTCATAATACAATTTAAAGGGTGTCAAATGGAACATAATTTACAAAAATGAGTTTGTATATGCCATCCACATAGCAATCCACAAGGATGTACTTTCAAAAGGGTCCGTGAGTTCCTTTGAATTTATAAAAAATATGAAAAGCACTGGCTAGATAAATCCACTGCTTTCAGTAATTCATATTACAACGTATTTAGCTAGTTACCTTTCTGTCACAGAGCAAGAATGGAAAACTTCCAATAAATTCTGATTGTTTCATATCAATCAAAATGTACCGTTGACAGCAAGGATGAAGAATTACCAGGTCATGGAGCTAACAGTTTGTTACGATTTATTGTGGTTAATCAGATTATTGCAGACCATAAATATTCATGGTAAAAGTGAGCCCGTTTTGACTCACAGTCACAGGTACAAAGTGACTAAATATGTGGATTTGTATGGTCATTGTTAGCATTGACACTTTTGGCAGGTCTGTCTGAAGTAGGATTTGACAAACTTGTCTACAAACTCAGTAGCAATAGTTACGTAAGTTCCCTTTATTCAAAAAGTTCCTGTTTTACCCATAACCTCAGTCCATATGTGGCTGTACCAAAAACGATTTAGAAACGTACTATTTGTGAAATAAAAAATGTATTAAACTGTACTATTCCTCCCCCTTGAGGTCTCTGAGACTTATCAAAACACTTGCTCTGATTCTAAAACACTGAGTATTGGATTATTTGGGAATTAATTTCACAGATGTCTTTCTTTTATCTCCCTTTGGACAGAGAAGGGCTATGGATGTCATCCATCTGGACTTCTGTAGGGCTTTTGAGGTGGTCTCCCATAACACCATTCTCTCCAAATTGGAGGGAAAAGCATTTTATGGGTGGACAGTTTGGTGGATAAGGAATTGCCTGGATGGTTGCATCCAGAGAGTAGTTTTCAAGAGCTCAGTGTCCAGATGGAGAGCAGTGATGAGTGGTGTCCCTCAGGGGTCCATACTGGGCCCAGTTCTGTTCAGCATCTTCGCTGATGATATAGTGGCATCAAGTGCACCCTCTGCAAGTTTGCAGATGATCTCAAGTTGAGTGGAAATGTTGACACTCCTGAAGGATGGGATGCCATCCCGAGGGACCTGGACAAGCTGGAGGAGTGGTCCTGTGGGAATCTCATGAGGTTTAACAAGACCAAGTTCAAGGTGCTGCGCCCGGGTCGGGGCAAACCTCAGTACCAACAAAGGACCAGGAATAAAGAGATCAAGAGCAGCCCTGTGAGAAGGACTTGGGGGTGTAATGTAAAAGCTTCAGCATTAATTCTCATTGTTAGATGTGCTGTACATATCATACACAAGCAATCCTTTCCTTTACAACTGCTCAGTAATCTACAGAGCCAGAAAATCTTTCACCATTAATATGCAGCTACCGTACATCAGTTTAAAAAATCCCAGTATAAGTACTGCAAACCATAAAAACTTATGAATCATTCTGAAGGTTGAAGAGTTTATATGCAAATAAGAAGAAATGCTAATTGCTCAGATTTTAAATGAAGATATTTCCTAAGATACTGATCTCTAGGTTTTAGTGCTTCTTTCATTCTACTCTTGATATGTTACAGGCTTCATCCTGTAATTTAATCTGACGTGCACATAACACAGGTTATGTTAAACTAGAATGTGCTTCATGTGGGAACTTTAAAAGGCAGAAATGGTGATCCACAGAGCAACAATGTGGGTAAGATTGTGGTGCACAACACTTTACTTTGCATTTCAGACAGGTTATTTTTCCTCGAATTTAAAAAATATTGTGGCCAAAAAAGTGCATTCTTAACAGATGCCCCCAACACTAAATACAAAATTTGCCCATAATGTAACTTAAGCAGAGACCTAACATCAAGAAGCATAGCTTTTGAAGCTTCATAACCCTCCTCTAGTTTGGGAGGCTGTTTTACAAGACTGCTGCCTTCTGTCTATACTTAACATGTCTCATAAACAGTACTGTTACATAATTCTGTTTTCAGGTAGCTGTGGGAAGCTCACTGATTTTCTTTTTTAAGATACAAATCCTCAGCAGGTCACAGAGCCTTTATTAGTCTTAGAGACAGAAGCCTTAAGTTTCTAAGTTCTGCAAACTCTCTGAATCAGGGCCAGCCAAGAATGAGGGCTCTTGCAGGTGGTTTCTGTCAGACTGGGAGATCTGTTGGGGAAATGACTTTTGACAAAGCTGTTTTCCCACAAAGAAGGCACTATGTCCTAATTTCTGGCACATAGAAGGA
This sequence comes from Lycocorax pyrrhopterus obiensis, assembly GCA_014706295.1. Taxonomy (NCBI): domain Eukaryota; kingdom Metazoa; phylum Chordata; class Aves; order Passeriformes; family Paradisaeidae; genus Lycocorax; species Lycocorax pyrrhopterus. The sequence goes on along the minus strand of JACSVZ010000014.1, from coordinate 49,492,360 downwards.
ATCAGCATTTAGGCTAGAGAGATCTGCTTAAGCAAAACCTTGTGGCAAAGAAACTCTGGTCTTTCAGGGCTGGACTGTCTTTTATGTTAGCTGGCATATTTCTCCACTTGTGCTGATCCTTTCTACTTCATGTCCATAAATAAAGCTTTTACAAAATAGTAAAGACTGGCCAAATGTCTTTTCCAACTATGCCCTGTGCATTCCCGGAGGACAGCAGAGAAGTTGGAGTGGATAGTTTCTGTAACCAGAACTGACTTATTTCCTACAACTATTTTAAGATGAGAAGCTATCACCATCACCTAACAATACCCTACCAATCTGACAACAGGACAAGTGTCCTTTAGTCTACACCAGAAGCAGTCCCACGGAGATTACACTGGTTACAGTAATGTTGGACTGGCTCAGGAAAAGGACAGGTCTTGACCATATACAAACACAACAGAAGTATGAAGCAATCTTGCATTTCAGTGGCATCTAATTGTTTTTACTTTTGTTTATTAATTACAGTTCCATGTGTAATGAAGAAATTAAATAAAATGTTTTCCATTGATTTATAACAGGAATTTCTATCCCTTCCAACTACTCTTTTTGGCTGCTTGAAATATTCTGCCATCTGAAACTAGAGTGCTTTGGCACTAAGGAAGCCTCACAACTACAGCTGGAGGAAAGAAGCAAGGTGATCTTTGTGAAACAAAGCTGGGTTTACACTTAGCAAACACACAGATAAGATACTTGGAGGTTTCAAAAGGAACTACAGACGCTTGGTTTCTCAGCAAAACACGAATAAAGCACACAAAGCAAATGTGAATATTTGTAATGAATTTTAAGATGTGTGCAATAACTTGCTTTTTCAAGAAAAGGCTGAATTTTGTACCTCCCTTTAACAGAGGCATAAACAGAGATATCAAGCAAACAGCTGAAACATTAAAAAAACTATAACCATTTAAAGAAATAAAATTTGACCTGAATGTCACATGTCTAAGGCAACAAAGAAGAGAAGGGTACACTGTGTTACCTGGCTACCTGGTCCCCCTCTCTTCTATTGCACACAGAAAAAATGTCTTCTTGTCACTCCGAGTGTATGTACAGTACAAATAATTTCCTCAGATCCCAGCCATTAAACAAATTATCTGAAAAGAGATAAGCTTGACATTTCTTTCATGTGTCACGTATGGAACTCTATAAAACCATCCTTCTGAAAGCAGTGAGTTGTCCAGCATCTCTTCAAAAGGATTGTAACAGCCTAAGTAAAAAACACACATACACAAGTTTTACTGGTAGTTCATGGAAATAAAGGAATTTGAGACTGGTCTGCCAATGCCTCTTTCTTGCACGCTGCTCTATAGGGCTTCACAAAGTTGTCTCTGGTTCACCTGCACAAAACTTCCAGAATACTTTTTAATGACAGTGATTTTAGGACAGTGGCAATACTCTTGATGTCTCCTGTTCTGTTCTAGTGGTAGATATTGTGGTATTTCACAAACAGGATGCAATAAGAAGCACTTGTTTTCTCTGCTCCACGAATACCATTTTTGTAAATCCTTCTGTTTTAGAGATGTTTTTTGATTACAGAGGACAAGATGTAAACATTACCATTTTGCCCCCAATAGCTGCCAGGGATCTTTGATCACAGCTTTATACTGCAAGTGCTGTCTCTTCCACATCCTACAGTACCAACTAAGGTTGCAAAAAGATGATTTAAATAACTCACTCAATGCAAAATGCCATTCCATATTTTCCTCAAGAACGTGGTACAAATAATCTCAAAAGCACCAAGAAGATCAATTACTTGAATGTCAGTAATGGGGAATAATACAATGACTAAATGTTAAACTACAATTAGGTCTGCAATGTTCTCCCTCCTTTTACTCAAGAGAAAATCCACATCCTGGAATCCTTATGGCTCTTTAACCAATACTGAAAAAAAATCTCCTCTCAGGATTCAATTCAAAAAAGAATAAATACATCTTGTGTGAGAAGACTGTTTTCAACATTCAGTTAGCCTTCCCAAGCTGGGTAAAATAACTTCAAAGAATTTTAAGGAATTAAACAAACTGGAATGTTATTTACTTATTCTGGGGTAAAGTGCATCCACACACGCCATCTTTTAAAGGGAATAATTTTATTTATCCCCTAGGTATGGGGAAAAGAGCATTAAATACCTTGATGTAGAAATAATTATAGTTATGACTAACAACAGAACTGCCTCTGCTATTATGAAGCACAGTAATGGAACCTGTTGCCTTCATAATTTATGACTAAAAACCACCAAGTATTTCAAATCCATTTGGAAACAGAAAAGGAATGGAGCTTTCAGACTCCTTGTATCTAATCCTACACCATTGTTAATGAAAAGCATTACTCACTTCCTGCTCTGTATTTCCAGTACAGCTTCTAATCAGTCTATGAATACACATATAAACTTGTCCATCATCTGTATGGAAATGTTTTCTGCAACAGCATCTTATAAAAAACCCCAAAACTAACAGCCAACCAACCAACCATACATATTTAAAGCAGCAGCTGAGACTTTGTAAGCATTTAAGAAAAGAAATTGCAGAAAAAGCATTACCACTTTTCTGGAGATTAAAAGCAAAAATACCGTACACTGTTAATTTTTCAGTTTACCTCATATACTTGCAAGAACATTTAGAGATTACATTGTAAGGATCAATCTTAAACCAACATGGTAATCAAAATTTCTCTGTCAAGAAAATTTCATCTACAAAATTCTTCCCAATTTACATTCCTGCAGTGGAGAAATAACGAATTGGTCTGTAAAACAGAAGATGGAAATGGTTTTAAATTGCCACATTTAGCAAGATTTCTCTTCTTGCAGAGTACTCAAGCCATTCCAATGACTAAAGTACTGGAAGAAGAATATTGTCACATGGATTGTTTCCCCAGATGACCTTAAACAACTCTTTTTACCTCATCATGAAATCTGCAAAAGTTGATCACATATGCTATTTTGATGTTGCACTTAGGCTGATCAGACAGTTTTTATTTCTAAATATCATTAAGGGTCCAAACATTATTTAAACTTCTTTTTATGTATATACCACATGTATATTATTTCAGTGAATTTTTATATAAATTTTAGTTTAAAATGTTTTAAATTCTATAAAAAATTTTACCTCATCTTTAATTACTTTCTACTAACATATAAAGGGACGAGAAATTTCTAACACTATAGTTTGCATATATGTTCCTTAAGGAACCTCTCAACTTTCCTTCATACACTTAGCCCCTATTGACAACAGGGAAGAAACCCACAATAACTATGATAATCTCACTGTTTAATTTAATGAAAAGACTGCATGCTTGCAACACAGAAGCACCCATGCGAAAAATCAGTGAGTTCCACTTCGGATAAAAATAACGCCTTTCTGTAGTTCTGTGTCTTAAATTCTACTTTAACAAAAAGTGATCAAGAGGACCAAAAGTAATTTCACAAAATCTTGAATAAAGATTTGATGCTATCTTTTGTCCTCTTCCCTTTTCCTATCTAAACATAAATATAATTTATCTTTTGTGTCACACATCCTTGTTGCTATACACAGGAAATTAGCCTCCCTTGGAATTAATATGTGAGAGTTATCAGAAACCCAAGAGTTCAGACACATCAGTAGATTACATCTCAAACCATACTGAGACATGGGATGTAGAAAGACAATATGGATCAAGTTTCTTGATTAGGTTGTAAACTACTTATGACATCTCAAAAGGCATATTTCACTAACGTGTGAAATAAGTTATAGTAATGGTTTAATTTAGGAAAGTCAGAAACTGTTCCTGGCCAAAAGCACTTTCCTTTTTTTCTCATCTGTGGGAATATCTTGGTGACTAAACTAAATGCTAAGAAGAGGTGTCTGAAGCCCCTGAACTGCCAGCAGATCTGCATGGATGGAAGTGTGCCCCACAGAGCCCTGATGGTCCTAACCCACTCAAAAACATCTTCAGATACCAATTATGGTACACAACTAAATTATTTTTCTAGTTGACAGCTGAGAAAAACACCGTGCCAGTAACACTGGCATGTTTTCTTGGTTCCCATACAACCTGTCCAGGGAAGGAGTAGAAAACATGCAACCTCACCATTTCTGAAGCAGAGTAATTCCTGAAAGAGAAGCCAACTATTCCCATCTTAATATTACAAGTTTTATTTTCAAAGGACTACCAGAGAAACAGCAGAAAGCCACTGCACATATTTAAGACCCACAGATCATAAAGAGGGTTACAAGCCTCTAAATAGGTCATAGATTGCATCTCTGGGGTTCCAGCACTTAAGGTGGAAAATACAATACCTAAACCAGTCAGACTCAGGGGCTTTTTCTGTTGGTTTCTTAATGTCTTGTTATCTCTTAAAGTCACTGTTTTTCAGAGATATTCCTACACCAACACAAACTTTCAGCAGAAAAAAGACAGTAGGAGTGCGATCTTGGCTAAGACGTTAATTTTCTTCCCTTTGCCACTCACTTTCTGTAGATGAGCCTTTAACAAATGCTAGCAAAATTTCTTGTTTGGCTGCACAAGGGAAAGCAAGGACCCTGGCAACAGAACTGGAGACACTCTAAGTGCTGTGGTAAGAAAACTGGAACACAGCACATATCTCACAAGTTTATAAAAGCCTTGTATCTGGAGGGCACTAGTCTTCAAAACATAGTTCATTTAAACAGATTCATGCATTTCCTACCTAAAAACCTTAATGTATATTCAATTTCAAGCCACTTAATGGCTTGAAACAAACCACAGCTTCAAAAAAGTTAGTATGTACTACAGTATGATATTCACCTGCATTGTGATGGGCTGAGCTGGCGTTCATTTCCCCCACAGCAGCCCTCACCTTGCTGCACTTTGCACTGATAGTTGGAAAGGTGTTGATAGCACACCAGTGTTTTGGCTATTGCTGAGCAGCACCAGCACAGCATCAGAGCTGTCTCTCCAACATTCCACCCCCACCAGTGGGATGGGGTGGGCAAAACCTTGGGAAGCAAAATAACCAGGACAGCTGACCAAAACTGACCAAAGGGATGTTCCATATCATATGACATCAGCTCAGATGTAAAAGCTGGGGATGCAGAAGGCATTTGCTGTTTACAAGGTATGTTTTCCAGAGCAACCAGTACTCATGCTGAAGCCCTGTTTCCAAGGGGAAAGTGCCAGGTGGAAGTGGCCAGACATCACTTGCTGATGGTAAGTAGGGAATCAAATATTTGGGAGTTTTGTTGGTTTGGGTTTTTTCTTTTCTTTTCCTTGCATGCAAGCAACTTTCCCTTTTGCTTCAAAAAAATTGCCTTTATTTTGACCCACAAGGGTCTCAGCCCTTATTTCGTCATCCATTTTCCTGCTGAGGAGGGCAGTGATAGAGAGGCTTTGGTGGGCAGCTGGTGTCCAGCCAAGGTCAACCCACCATTGTTCTTTCTGTTGCCAAACTTTGGGAATGAGGAAGCTGAGATAAGGATTATAATTGGGAGATGTAACTGGCAAAACAAGGACTGAAAAATGTTAAAGAGTGGAATGATTGTGGGGAATTTCTATTGTTGTGAGTGACAGGAAGGAATAGGAGTTGTGTTGATACTTTGATTTTGGTGTGGGCATTTTTTGTTGATGGGAGTGAAGACTGTGTGATGAGTGTGAATTTTTAATGATAATTTTTCAATATGTGTTTCACAGAGGCAAGGGATGGAATATATTTGGTTTGTGTGGCAAGGTTTTGGTAGAGAGGGGCAACTTCTGTGAGAAGCTGCTAGAAGGTTTCCCCATGCCTGATGAAGATAACTCCAAGATGGACCTGCCACTGGCCAAGTCTGAACCTATCAGTGATGGTGCTAGCACATCTGGGGTAACATAGTTAAGATGAAAAAAAGGTTATTGAATAGAAACAGTTGCAGATGGAGAGGTGAGGTATGAGAATATGTGAGAGGAACAACTCTGCAAACACCAAGGTCCCTGAAAATGGAGGAGAAGGTGTTCCAGGTGCTGGAGCAGAGATTCCACTCCAGCCTCTGGTGCAGACCATGGTGAGGCAGCTGTGCCCCTGCAGCCCATGGAGGTCCATGGTGGAGGAGATATCCACCTGCAGCCTGTGGAGGATCCCACACTGGAGCAGGTCCACAGGAATCTGTGGCTCTGTGGAAAGCCTGTTCTAGAGCCGGCTCCTGGCAGGACTTGTGGCCCCATGGAGACAGGAGTCCTCGCTGGAGAACATTCGTTGGCAGGACTTGTGACCCCACGGGAGTCATGTGCTGGAGCAGTACATTCCTGAAGGACTGCACCCCGTAAGAGGGACCCCCACTGCAACAGTTCATGACGAACTGCAGCCCTTGGGAAGGAATCACAACCTTCTACAGTGGAGTTCTGTCTCCTGTGGAAAGGACCCCACAATGGAGCAGGGAAAGAGTGAGTAGTCCTCCCCTTTTGGAGGAAGGAACAGCAGAGACAATGTGTGGTGAACTGATTGCAGCCCCCATTCCCCATCCTCTTGTGCTGTTGGGGGCAGAAGCTAAAGAGTAGGGAATAAAGTTAAGCCTGAAAAGAAGGAAGGAAGGGGTGGGGGCAAGGTGTTTTTAAGATTTGAGTTTTTTTGTCATTAGCTCACTCTGATGTGATTGTAATAAATTCATGTCCCCAAGCTGAGTCTGTGATGGTAATGGGTGAGTGATCTCTCCCTGTCCTTTTCTCCACCTATGAGCCTTTTGTTATATTTTCTCTCCCCTGCTCAGCTGAGGAGGGGAGGGATAGAGCAACTTTGGTAAGCACCCCATGTCCAGCCAAGGTGAACCCACTGCATCATCAAAAAGTCTTTTTCTTTAAGTGCAAAACTGATTTGCTTCTAGACAAATGTATTTTTAAGCTGAATTGCTTTAAATGCATCTAAATTGCTCTGTTATGGAATTATTTTTTAATCATTCCATAGACAAAGGTGCCAGACTTGCTCTTTTTCTAAAATGCCCAAAAAAATCTCTTAAATAAAAGTAAGTTTTGCTTCTGCATTATTTTAAGTATATCTTCTTCAAATATTGAAATAAAACAACGTTTAAGATTTGAAAACGTATTTCAATAAATCTAAGGTTTTGGGCATTGGCCTAGATAATCTAATCTGCACAGACAACCATGGAAAATGCAGGAAGTTCATACACACATTCCAAGTTATTCCTTGTAATAAAAGTATTTGGAGAACCTACAACAGAATACATAGGTACATAAGATTCCCTTCAACCTCGTTTTTGTAAAGAAAAATCTCTTCTTAATGACTTCAGTTTAAGAGAATGCTTCAGACATGATTTATTGGTCTTGCTTACACTTTTTGAGGTGTAAGTATTCCTTTTCCCAGTTCTCCACTCTCAACCATGCAGGTTAACTAAATATGCGACAAGTAGATGCTCTGAATATAAGTATCTTCTTACACAGCACCATGCAAAGGAAGCACTGCCATTTCAGGACAGCAGAATAAAGCTGTATTGGTTGAAAATACCATACTCCTACATTGCAGTGATCAGGTGTGATCCCGTAGCAAGAACATTTTTTACTATTTACTGTTAAAGTTTTGCACAATAAATTATTCAGTTGTTTCACTTTGTCAAGAAAATCCTTTGGTGTTATAGACTTAAAGATGTATTCAGTACAATTACAAAAATTATCTTCAAATGATCACGCAAAGATAAACTTCCACAGGGTTCACCAACAGCCTAGACACATTGAAAGAGAAGAGATACAGTTTTTCCTTAAGAGTATTGTATATTTGTGATGTGAGAAGTGTTAGAGCTGCTCCAAATTTTCAGGTGTCAGTTGGTTACTTACCTTTAATATAGCAAGGCCCAGACATTCCATAGCATTACACTTCACATGCACACCTGCACAGACACCAGCAAAGATATTTTGGTTAGCATCATTTCTACAATAGCACGTCTGTGACATACTGGCTGTATTATGAAACAGGCTTTTTTTTCTCCCTGCTCCAGGAGTGAGTCTGAATTATTTACATACTTTGCCCAGCTGGACAAGCATATGAAAACCAGCACTATGTACAGATTACATGCATGCCAATCAGCACACAGGCTGCTAGAGAAGTTAGTAGCTACAGCCTCTAGGGTACTTGTTAAACAGAGATCATTACGTTATCAGATCATGTCCTTCCATCACAACTTCTCCCACTATACAGTGCCAGCTGGAAAAATTGTAATTCTTACAGGGGTAACTTTGAATTATGTAAAAGATCAGAGATTCTCTTTAAGAAACAAACCAGAAACCTCCTTCCTCAAACTAACCACTGATGAAGCAGGACTCCTCTGCTCCATCTCACAGCCTGACCAGCGACACCCATATGGTCGTACGAGAGCTGCTTCCCCCCAGCCTCCCTGACCAATCAATCACCTGCATGGCCATAAAAAAACAGAGGAATTACCCTAATTTGTGTTCATTTGGCAAGTCTGAGACAATATCTATACAGGCATGGATTTTTTAAATATCTAAGTACCAAAGTACTTGTGTTGTTAGGCACCTCTCTCACTAAAGGCTGCCCTGACTAACCCTCTCCATATCTGCTCTACCACAGCCAAATAAAGCAAATCCAGGCCACAGATCTGTTCCTCGACACAGCCGTAGCTTTTTTTCCTTGTTCAAATTGTGACTGCCTTCATGGGAGTAAAAGTTGCAGTGATGAATGATGCTGCTCTTTGTTTAATCTCTCTATTTAACATAGGCCCTCACAGAGGCAGAGGCTATAATGTCAGTCTAACAAAAGCTGACCAATGTATTAATGAGAGAGACTTAATAGCAAAATTAGATCTGCTGTTCAGCAAGGGTTGATGGCATCTCTCTATTGGTATTAGACGTGCACTGGCTGGCAATCAGGATGCCTGGAAGAAAACTGGCAAAGATAAATGTAACCCTTCTGCTCCACAACACAGCAGCTCTAATATAAAGGTGCTACAACAAGTGAAGCAACTCCTCCTCTGGCTGGCAATCAGCAAATATTTTCAGCTGGTTGTGGGCCCCCTGCAATGCATATGTTTAAGAAGAAGGCTTTATGTATGAATGATAGACTCTCTGTCTGACTCTGAGTGCCGCTGCTACATCTGTTAACAGTGCATTTGGCCGGTGTCCTCTTGTCATTTTCCTAAAACACCCATAAAGAAAATACACATCCTTTGGGCAAATGAAGCAGAGGTGCAAATTGCAGTCACACCTTTCTGTCTCGCTGCAGTATCACTTCTTGTCTCCAAAACCAACACAGATTTGCTTGCCTACTCGTGGCAGGTAGTCACAGTTCACACTTGAAATAGGGATCAGTCACAACACATTATCTTCAAGTGTCAAGCTGTACTCTAAGAGACAGGATTCTACATAGCAGAAAAAATGAAGGACCTCAACTTTCTTATGGATCTGAACGTGGTGCAATTCTTTTGAAACTGTTACCCACCCTCACCTCAGGGCCACTGTGTGGGTAGGGAGCAGAGACTGCAATGCTACACATGGTGGTCGAGCATCTTGACACCTAATTGTAGGTTTTGCTCTAATCTCAGGACAGAAGTTTACATGAGATGTAAGTTCTGATAAATTAATCCTCCAGAGAGAAGAAAATAAGAAAAATCACAGAAAAACCCCAAGGACTTGGACATAAATTATTAAGTCACGGTGACTTTTAATTACTCATTGAAGGGTTCACGAAGCACCCACAATCCCCCTTTATACAGCATTTTGCTTGAGCAAAATAGGAGAACGGGCATCCTAGAAGTCCAGGAACAGTTCCTGGGAAACCCTAATGGAATATGAGATCAACACCTTTAAGTGATAGTTCACTTGCCAGCAGAAAAAATGACTACAAAAACAAATCTCCAGTTTGGACCAGTGTCTTGTCCAAAGTATGCTCATTGAACAAAAGGATGAAGAAATTTCTTGGATTTTGGGCATTCAAAAGTAGATTTTTCTGCAATCTTAAACAAGTCAGTTGTTTACTTGCTAGATACTAGCAATAGAGGAAATGTCCTGAGTAAGTAACTGTGCATGAAATACAAAATGGAGGCCATACCCATGACTCATCAGGAGACGACTTTTGAACATTTAGTCTCCTGTGCTCCTGTACACACTCTGGTTAGGTGATTTGGAATGTAAGTCGCTGTGATCAGAAGAGGAATACAAGCTCTAGAACCAGGATCCTTTTCAATATTACTGATCATCAGTTTGTTGGATCAGTATGTATCTTGAAACAAAAAGAAGGAGAAATTGAAATGCAATTAACTTTGAAGCAATTAGCTGTAGTGCCTTTTTTTTGTGTTTTGTGAAATGCTTGTACAGACTTCGAACAAGCGACATTGCTTTCCTCATCTTGGTGAGAAAAAGTAACTCCTTCCAAAAACTGTAACCTATACAAAATGCTCTATTTTACAGCACAATAAAATTTGCTTTGTGTTTTACAGATAACACAACATACTCACAAATGCTAATACCAGTTTCAAGGATAATCCATACTTTCATTTACATTGTACTCTCTGTAGGTATGTTTGTTAGGTATCGCAAGCAATAGCATAATATAGCATCAGCAACTATAGACTGATTGAGAAGATAGCTTCTGCTTTTTATGCATCATATTCCAAATGTTTCTTTAATGAAGACAAACCTTCTTGCTGAGACTGCAGCCCTTTTTAAAGTATAAATAAATATTTCCAGAGCTTATTAAAACTACACCTTCTAAATTTTTAAACATTTAGCTATTACAGCTGTCACAATTTCAAGGCAAAAAGAAAGGCTGAATTAAAACACGTTACTGTGCATGTAACAACTGAGCATAGACATGGTTTTGTAAGCAAGACACCTATAAAAAGTCAAAAGAAAATCACACACTAGCCTCCCATTTTCACATACATTATTTTGAATTTGGATCTAGGATATCAGAAATTAATTTTGTGAACTCCTCTCTATTTTCTCAGTATTCTTCAGTTTCAAACAACAAGAGATATTTTCTCTAAGATCATTCCAAATACATTTTCTGTCTTTTATTTTTGAAATTATTTGAAGTATTATGTCAACAGAAATGCAAAGGAGATCTTAACTGGGAAAAACCATCTCTTATAAAATTTGAAATATTATGCTTAAAAGAACTTACAAACTGAGAAGATTTAACACAAATTCTTCATCAAGACAAGTATTTTAGAATTTTCAGTACTTTGAGCAGATATCAGGCTAGGAAAGCTACAGTATGTTACAATACTTATTAAAGAAAAAAAATGCAACACAGAGATCAGTGCCTACCCCTCCTCTTCCCCTCACAAGGAAGTTGTAACTGCAGTGAGGTCTCCCCTCAGTCTCCTCTTCTCCAGGCTGAACAGACCAAGTGCCCTCAGCCACTCCTCACACGGCTTCCCCTCAAGGCCCTTCACCATCCTCGTGCCCTCCTTTGGACACTCTCTAACAGCTCAATGGCTTTTCTGTGTTGTGGCACCCAGAGCTGCCCCCAGCACTCGAGGTGAGGCCGCCCCAGTGCAGAGCAGAGCGGGACAATCCCCTCCCTTGCCCGGCTGGTGATGCTGGGCCTGATGCCCCCCAGGACACAGGTGGCCCTCCTGGCTGCCAGGGCACTGCTCACTCATGTTCAACTTGCCATCAACCAGGACCCCCAGGTCCCTTTCTGCAGTGCTGCTCTCCAGCCTCTCATTCTCCAGTCTGTCTGTACATCCTGGGTTACCCCATCCCAGGTGCAGAATCTGACACTTGCCCTTGTTAAACTTCATAGGCTTGGTGGTTGCTCAGCCCTCTTATTGGTGGAGGTTTCTCTGCAGGGCCTCAGGGCCTCCCTGTCTTCGAGGCAATTGACAGCTCCTCCCAATCTAGTGTAAGCAATAAACCTTCTTAGTATCCCCTCAAGTCCTGTGTTCAAGCTGTTTATGAAGAAGTTGAAGAGAACTGTGCTTAAAATGGAGCCCTGCAGAACCCCACTAGTGCCAGCCTGAGGGCCTGAGGTTCCTTTCCTAGACAAGTGTAAAACCAAAAGTAATAAAAAAAATCACAGGTGTTATGCCACCAGTATCTTTTCAAATACGTGACGAGCATGAAGACTTCTTGACTTTGGTGTTCTGTCACTTTTGCAGCTAAACTAAACCTGAATAGCTAAAGAAGACATCATAGATTCACACGTGGTATTTCCTCAGAGATAACTCAATATGAAGTAACCTATTGAACTCTGTGGTAGAACTTGTGTGTCACTTGAATGAATAACCTCCAAGGGAAACACAGCTTCCTACATGGTGTCTTGTTGCAGTTAGCTGCAAAGCATAGTTCCATGAACAGTAAGAAAGTTTGCCTGTTTTCTAAATACAGACTAAAGCCAGAGGTCAGGACACTAGAATTCAGCTATGGATTTCTATCAGCTCTCTTTTCCAGCTCTGCAGAGAGGAAAAAAATCTATCAATTGAGGCTTATGTTTGTCTCATTTCAGGTGAGAAATAGCGACATCTATCACTCCAGAATACAGTTTCATACACAAATATCTTTCTGTGCACACAAGGGAAAAAGGAGATGTTGTGAAAAAGCTGTTCACCTGGCAGGGTGGGTATTTAGGTTTTTTTGGGGGTTTTTTTTAGTCAAAACTATGCATTCTCCAGATGCTCCAATGATAAAACCTAGGAAATTCACACAGGTCCATTTGGTTTTTGGGGGGGTTTTTTCACACACACATAGTGGATTGCACAGTAAGACCCCGTCTGCTCAACTAAAAATTAAAAGCATAAGTATATCTCATTTCTTTTAGTAGAACCACCAATTTCCAAAAGTATTCTCTGAAGTAAACTACTCTGGAGACACGGTGGTTTCCAAACAGATCCTTAATGCACATGAAGCCTTGATGATCTCCGCTGGAACTCAGTGTGTCTAACAGCTGCAAGTGACTGTGCTCTAGCCAATTACTACCAGCAACAAAAAGGATAAACAATCACTACAGGAAGAAGGCTCTCTGCCAGCGAAACATTAATGCCTTTTTAGGCAGCTGCTGTATGCCCTGAATCTTGGTTCAAGTTTTCTCAAAGGTAAAATTCCTTCTCCAAGTTGCTGTTCCTCTACCTGTTTTTACAGATCAGTAAAAAGGGTAGCATGGTCTAGAAATGATTTAAGGAAATCTTCTCCACTTACTTTTTCAGTCAAAGTTCATCATAGAAAAGAACTTTATATTTTTCCTGTTTCAGAGACTTTAGCTTATCTTTTTCTTGTATATTCTTCATGGAAATATTTTACAGCATACCATAAGGTTGGTTGAAGTTCATATTATCTTGTTCCCTACTGAAGTGTGTTCATAACTATAACTTCTTAGGAATTGCTCTTCAGTGAGCTTTTGAGCACATTTTCCATAACATCGTGGTGTGCCTCATCCCAGATGAATGTAGCTGCTTTAGTGATTCTTCAGCACTCATCTGCTCTTTAGCAGTCATTGATTAGGCATTTCAAATCAGTGGCACCTCAGATACAGCAATCTGAAGGCACTATCAAAGATCCTCCCTGTTTCAGCAGCACAAGCCATGAAGAGTAGCACGTAACTTTGATATCCATCAGGACTCTGAGACATTGACAACTACCCTCTGGATGCAACCACCCACCTACTTTCTTATCCATCCAGCAGTCCACTTATCAAATCCATCTCTCTCCAATTTAGAGGGAAGGCTGTTGTGTACCTACTATAGTAATGCTTGAGCTCAAATTGAACCAAATACTCATCACTTAATCACAGAATCGCTGAATGGTTTGCGTTGGAAGCAACTTTAAAGATCACCTAGTTCCAACCCCCTACCATGGGCGGGGAGCCTTCCACTAGACCAGGTTACTCAGAGCCCCATCCAGCCTTGCCTTGAACACCCCCAGGAATGGGAGCCCACAGCCTCTCTGGGCAACCTGTTCCAGTGCCTCACAGCACGGTGCTTTGAGAAGATCAATGATAACATGTGATGGACCTAGCCACAGTCATGGTATGGCAAGCATACTATAAGGAATGGTTATAATAACATCCTCACGTGATTAATGCACATGAAGGACAGGGGAAATCAGTTCTTCTGCTGGAGAGGAGTGATTACAAGGGTCAACAGGAGCTCATTCCTGTTCTGTGTGTATATGAGGGCGTCATAAACTGGAGCCTTTGCTTGTGTTTGTGACCACATCCATGGGATGACTCTGGGTTCAGTGATACGGCATTGGCTGAACTCTCATGGCTGATCAGTGCCACACTTTGAAGCCAGGAGGTCTCCTTGGTCTTGATCAGGAAAAGGAGACACATGGCTTTCTGAGAAAAAAGTTTCCCAAAAAACATTTATTTTCATGAATTATTTCTAGTTATGTGTAGGCCTCTACTTGCTTTTATGAATTTGCCTGTTTCTTTCAATTGGCCCATTATTTAGTGAATCTCTAAAAGAACAAATCTTTTTGGAATTGCATATACCTGGATAAAGATTTCATTTTCTTAACCTCTGTCTCTTTTCTTCTCCTTCCTGTTCGTTTAACACAGAATATTTGCTTCAGTGTTCCCAGACTACAGAATTTAGCATCAGACTCTTAACTGATTGTGTCAGCTGATTACCCAGCTCATCTTATAACACCTCTTGGTATGCACAAAAATACTGTTTTCACATCACAGAAGGGGAAGACTCATTTTGCCTTTGATCTTGCAATCCCAAGAAAACTGCATGTAGATTCAGCTTCTAATGCTATAGTGGAAATCAGTGTGAAGCTTGGCTTTCCTCTCCACAGGGCAATAAAGAAATTATAAGTAGTGGCATTTACATAACAGAGATTAAAATAAATGGTGCTTTGTTTTTGAACAGTTAATTTTCCTGAAGTAGACATGGTCAAAAATACTTTTTCCCTTGACTATAATAGGAAATAGGAAATCATCTTACCACCATCAAACAGAACGATTGATAACCATTCCTGTGGAAGGGAAATGAATTATTAGTATTACCAAATATCTAATGCTAAACAAATGCATCTCCCCTTGATCCAGAGGCTTGGGGGAGAAAGCATTTTCATAGATACAGGCCTTTAAAGACTAGTTCAACCTTAATGATCTTTCTATACACATTCTTTTCACAAAAATCAGCTTCCTGGTTTCACAATGTTTTCTGTGTTTCATTAACCTCTGAGAAAAATGTTAAACATCAAGACATGAGACAACCACAGAGCTTAGTAGCTTCCTTAATTGTAAATTTAACCTTAATGTTTCAGATACAATTTCTAGCACCTTTTAAGCATTTAAGTGTCCTACTTTTAGGAAAAAATAATAAACCAGCAGCTTTCAAAAATTTCAATATATTTACAAACTGAGTTTAAAGCAGAGAATATATAAATAGCTAGGTTATAATATATATAAATATATAAATAGAAAGGTTAAGAACCAGTAAAAAATGACCATTATTAGAATTATTTCAGTTCCAGAAAAATAATACAATTCTACCTCAGTGCCATTTTTCTCTTTTGAAATCATCAATATCACACAATTTTACTATTTTTTACAGTGAATTTCTGAAATTTCATGGGACAAAGGCCTCTAAAACACCAACCAAACAAAAAAGACTATCCCAGTAAGTCATATTAACATTTGCCATTTATTTAAACAGCTGTTTCCCAAAAAAACCTTTAACAGATGTCTGACAGAGTAGTTGTCCATAAACACTTAAGGCTAGGCCTGCCTTACTGCCAAGGTACACCCCAGCTATCACAAGTGCAGCAGCCCTGTGGCTAGAGATAAGCTGTACCAGGGCTTCCAATATACTCCAACACTAGCTTGACCCTGGATATGCAGTCAGTCCTTCTGCTGAAGAGACCAAGCAAACTCTACATCAGCATCCGGAGATACCTATGGTCCCATGCTACCTCAGGACCTGGATTTTGTCTTGCCTTCACTTTGTCTCTGAGGAAAGATGGGGACAAGGGGTGAATGGTTCCTTAAGCCTGCCAGTCCTGACACAGGAGATACCCAGCAGAAATCCTAACTCTCACATGTGAAGACCAAGAGCCCTGTTTCACCCTTCCCATGTAGCTACTCCTGTATCTTTAGCATGGTACAACAGTTTATGATTTCCTGATGTGTGCTTTTAGGGATCTTCTATAGCTGAATTTGAATGCCTGGAACCTATTCCTATTAAAAATTCACTATGTTTTTTACAAGAGCACAAATGCCAGAAATACACTATGGGGGAAGAGTGGCATGAAAATGCCATGCTTTCATGGGAATGTGAGTGCTGTTCACACATAGAACACGATGGATTTTCCTGCCTCAGGAGGGATCTCTGCCTCTGCAAGATTAGTGTGCAAGAGTATCAATATCAGAGATTGAAGAGGTAGTGGAGAGGCTGAGGACTATCAGGGATTGTGTGAAAGAGACTGGTGGAGCCACACCCTTTAATCCCTGAGGGATCAAAGCAGCCCCAACCCTCTTGCCGTCCAGCAAAAGGAGGGGGCCAAAAAGATGGGGGGAATCGGAACAGATCCCTGCTTGGGGTGGCAGAAGAATGCCTTCCCTGCCTCCCCGGCCTTTCCAGGTGCCCTTATGGAATAGACCTGAGGCTCTACAACTCCAGGGTCAGGCAAATGATAGTGGAGATGAAGGTCTGTCTGGGGGATTGCCCAGAGCAAGTCAGTCACCGGGCACATCCCAACCACGGGTATTAAGAAAGTAAGCGTAATTGTAGTAGGTGACTCCCTTCCCGAGGGAACTGAGGGCACTGTATGCTGACTGGACTCATCCCACAGGGAAGGCTGCTGCCCTCCTAGTGTCTGGATAAGATATTATGAAAAGGAGGGCTGGTGGGGCGACTCTGTACATTAGGGAGGGTTTCAACTGTACAGAGCTCAGGACACCCCCCACGGATTGGGTGCTTGAGGGTAAGGATCAGGGAGAAGGCCAACAAGGGAAACATGCCGGGGGAGTCTGTTATAGATCACCCAGACAGGATGAAGGGGCGCATGAAGTATTCTATAAAACGCGGGCTGGTGTTTCATGACCACCAGCCCTCATCCTTGTGGGAGATTTTAACCTGTGGGACATTGCTGGAAACTCAACACAGTGGAGATGAGGCAGTCTAGCAGGCTCCTGGAGTGTGGAACATAACCTCCTGACACAGCTGGAGGTGAGCCTACAAGGAACAGTGACCCACTAGACCCGCTGTTTATGGAAAGAGAAGGGCTGGTGGGAGATGTGGCGGTCAGAGGACGTCTTGGGCACACTGACCATGAAATGATAGAGTTTTCAATTCTCAGTGAAGTAAGGAAGAGGGGTCAACAAAACCTCTACCGTGGACTCCCAGAGGTGGACTTTGACCTGTTCAGGACACTGGTTCAGACACTTCATTGGGAAACAGTCCTTAAAGACAGAGGGGTCCAGGAAGCATGGACATACTCCAAGAAGGAAATCTTGAAGGTGCAGATGTGGGCCATCCCTGTGTGCCAAAAGACAAGCCAGCATTGAACAAGAACAGTCTGGCTGAACAAGGAGCTTTTACTGGAACTTAAAGTGAAAAAGAGAGTTTATGAACTTTGGAAGAAGGGACAGGCAGCTCAGGTAGAGTACAAAGATATTGTTAGGTCATGTAGAGAGAAAATTAGAAAGGCAGAAGCTCAGGTAGAACTCAATCTGGCCACTGCTGTGAGAGATAATAAAAAGTGTTTATATAAATATGTTAACAACTAAAGAAGGACTAAACATCTCCATCCTTTATTGGACACATGGTGGAACATTGTCACCAAGGATGAGAATAATGAGGTACTTAATGCCTTTTTTGCCTCAGACTTTAACAATAAGAACAGTTATCCTCAGGGCAACCAGACCTAGAGTTGGCAGACAGGAATGGGGAGCAGAACAGACCCCCTGCAATCCAGGAGGAAGTAGTTAGTGACCTAACTTAGACACACGCTTCTGTGGGACTGGATGGCATTTACCATACTGAAGGTACTGAGGGAGCTGGTGGAAGAGGTTTTGGCTCAGTTTTGGCTAACCATTGCCAGGACTGGAGGTTGACCAGTGTGATGCCTGAAGGGCTGAAAGGAAGATACAGGGAACTACAGGCCTGTCAGCCTGACCTTGGTGACTGGAAAGATTATGGAAAAAATTGTCTTGAGAGTCATCACATGGCACAAGCAGAGCAACCAAGGGATCAGGCTTGGCCAGCATGGGTTTAGGAAAGGCAGGTCCTGTTTGACCAACCTGATCTCCTATGGTGAGACCAGGTGACTTGCTTGGTGGATGAGGGAAAGGCTGTGGATATTGTCTACCCAGACTTCAGTAAAACCTTTGATACGGTTTCCCATGGCATTCTCCAGGGCTTGGACAGGTGCACTCTTCAGTGGGTAAAGAACTGGCTGGACAGCCGGGCCCAGAGAGTGGTGGTGAATGGTGCTGCATCCAGCTGGTGACCAGTCCCTAGAGGTGTTCCCCAGGGATCAGTGCTGGGGCCAGTCCTGTTAAACATCTTTATCAAAGATCTGGACATAGGAATTGAGTGTACCTGCAGCCAGTTTGAGGATTACAGTAACTTGGGCAGGAATACTGATCTGCTGCGTGGTAGGAAGGCACTGCAGAGGGATCTGGGCTGACAATAATGGCCAACAGTTTGAGGTTCAATAAGGTAAAGTGCTGGGTCCTGCACTTCATCCACAACAACCCCATGCAGTGCTACAGGCTGAGGAAGAGCATGCTGGAAATCTTCCCAGCAGAAAAGGACCCGGGGGTGCTGGTCAACAGCAGCTGAACATGAGCCAGCGTGTGCCCAGGTGGCCAAGAAGGCCAATGGCATCCTGGCCTGTATCAGCAACAGTGTAGCCAGCAGGATCAGGTGACTGTCACCCTGTACTTGGCACAGGTGAGCCACAGCTCAAGTCCTGCGTCCAGCTCTGGACCCCTCAGTACAAGAAGGACATTGAGGTGCTGGAGCACATCCAGAGCAGGACGAAGGAGCTGGGGAAGGGTCTGGAGAACAAGTTTTATGTGAAGCGGCTGAAGGAACTAGATTTTTTCAGCCTGGAGAAAAGCAGGCTCAGGGGTTGTAGCCAGGTGGGGGTCAGTCTCTTCTCCCAGGCAACCAGTGTCAGGAGAAGAAGAAACAGCCTCAAGATGCATCAGGCAAGATTCAGGTTGGATATCAGCAAGAACTTCCACACTGAAAAGGTTGTCAAGCACTGGAATGGTTTGCCCAGGGAGATGGTAAAGTCACCATCTCTGGAATTGTTCAAGAAACAGCTGGACATGGCACTTAGTGCCACAGTCTAGTTTGACATGCCGTTGTTCGGTCAAAGGTTGGACTTGATGATCTTGGAAGTCTTTTCCAATCTTAATGATCCTATGACTCAATGTTTCATACTTAAAACCACTTGGTTTTTGGTGCTAAACTCCTTCCAAATCCTTCTTTTAACACTGCAGTAGTGACATGATTGTGCTTAAATGCACAGAATGAAAGAGATTACACTGAAGTTGTGAAAAGTGCAATCTTTTCTTACCTGTAAAGGCCTCTCTGGCAGGGAATCCAGATGAGCTTTCAATTGCTTAAGTGTCTTTCCACCCTCCTCAGTCAATGAGGTGGTTGGATCTTCTTTCTTTGGGTCTTCTCCCTACTGGCACCTGGAACAGATGAATCTTGTCAACTGCATCCATAAACCTTTCGGCAATAGAAAAAGCTGTTCCACATCAAGGTAACTCTCATTCCTAAATCTTACCCCTATTAATTTTTCCCTATTGTTTGGGGAGTTCTATTTTTATTCTGCCTATCTACAGAAGCTGCAGTAGTACCAGAGCACATGATTTCTGTCATAACTTGAACTTCTGGTCTTCTGATTGCATCAGTAATAGATGCAAGAGGGCACTACTGTAATTTTAGGACAGAAGGAAATTAATAACACAGACATGTTTGAGCTGAATGCTGCATTTCAATCCACATGGTAAGAAAGAGCACAGCCCTGCTGAAATATCCTTATCTTGCAAGTTAATGCTAGTAGCCAGAATAAGGGAAAAAACACACCAGAGTTTAAAGTGAAATGACTCTCATATCCTTCTGCTCTCCTCTTCTTCAGAGTCTGAAAAACATTACACTGGCGAAACTGATATATGGATATTAATATACTTCAACATGAGGCAATGCTCTTTTCATAAAGCATTTTGCACAAAATATCAGGCCAGAGCTGAAAGTGACAATACATAGGGAGCTAAGAGATGAAACAAAAAAAATCCTCCTCCAAATTCACTTTCCTTGACTTCCTAGGAAACAACGATTCTTAAGAGGGCTGATAGAGCCCAGCTGGTGATCAGCTGTCTAGATTTAGAAAGAACAGTTCAGAATCTGTAAGGTTTGTGAATATCCAAAGACCAGTACCAACATGAATAAAAATGTAGCTACGTTCCCAAATCTCTGGTGTGCAAGGAGGTCCGTTTAGGTCAAGAAGAGCATATCAGCTTGTTTGATGGAAGATTCACATTAAATGCCTCCAACAATTAAATGCCTCTGTCTCTCCTCCTCCACAGCCAGGCTGAGCTGTCTAGGAAGCTGAAGTGCATCTCTTCTGGTTAAATAGGCTCCCATATTCAAGTACACAGCTGCTCACTTAATCTCATTTTTTACTGTCAGTTTGGTGACTTCCAGTGCATTGTGTATGAATTCTTGGAGAAACACTAGAGAAGTTCAAAGCAACTTTCTGAACCCAAAGTATCAGCTCTTTCCCACCTGTCTTAGTGACCAAGTGAAGCCCTATTACGTTAGGAACGTGTCTCTCCCAGAGCCTGACACTTCTTTCTGGAATTCTGGATTCTGACAAATAACTTTCATTTTGCAAATTTACCCTTTAACTCTTCAAAGTCCTTTCTGCTGAAGGAATACTTGACAGAAGGTAGACTCATCAGATAATACGATTGTTTTCTAAGCAAGGTATTTGAAAAAAGCTAAAAATCAAAATTTGAGAAGGAATATTTGTGACATCTGTCACAATGCTGCCATGCTACTGAAGGACGCTTCATGTTTAGGAACGATCTACAGAGAAAATGATGTCAAGTAGCCACAAACATGGTCACATACTGCCTTGACAAGACTCTCTGAAATCATACACCACGTATGCCCTGAATTAGACCTTGTAAGGCTTGTTTACAGTTCAAAGTTTATAAAAGCACAAGATACAGAATGACACCATGCTATAAGATGATCGCAGCTTTAGCACGCTGAAGTAAAACACAAACATTCCCAGCTGGCATATTTAATGAAATTGATCTTCATCAATGGAAGAAAGCATCTGGTAGTTTTGAGACAAGAGGTGACAGAAAGGCTTTGCAGCAGCATCTTCAGGAATTTTCAAAGGTTTTTTTTTCACCTTCCAAGAAAAGTGAGTTTCCCTTCAAGTGCCTGGTATGGACAACTTCCTTCATTGTACTATAGAAATCCTCATCTAGAGCCACTGTCAAAGTAAAATACCTGTGTGGGACTGAGTATAAAGTAAGTTATTTTTATACTTTGAATAATTACTTCAAATTCTATCATGAAGGAAGCAATTTGATCATTAATTTCTTGTAAGTTTTCATTTCCTTTTCTAGGTAATGCTACAGAATTTTATTTAGAATAGAAGCTTAGAGCAGAGGCTCTCAAAGTATTCTCAAAGACTTACCAAGAAGTTCTCCAGAAATTTACAAACTTCACTGTATCCACTGTGGCAATTCAGCCAACCAGACTTCACTTCCAATTTATTTTATTAAAATTTGATTTTATTTGAATTTCACTGCTAAATTTTTACATTTTTTTTCTGCTTTCCATGCTTTGTGCAAGTTTCAAAGAAGCACATTATCAGCCAACAGATCTGCTGAAATTTGGTATCACAATTTGAAATATGTTTTTCAGGCTTCTGCTGCCTTTGTGATATGGTTTCATATCTTTTTTAGCTTTGTTTCTGCTTTTCTGGATAAGCTATCTTGGTAGCAGGAAATTAAATACCTGTTTTCCTTGAGTAAGTCATAACAAGTCCAAGGACCAAAGAGGATAGTTTTTGAAAAGACAAGTTTTCACAAGCTTCGGACAAAACCTGAATTTTCAACAACTTTGACAGCTTTCTCTTTTGGTCCTGCCTTGACTGTTTTGGGATTCCCTCCTCTTTCCCGCATTGTTCTGAGGGATGGCCACATAAGATCCCAAGGTATCAACTTCAGGTTTCCGGCAAATATTATTAAGCTATTTAGAATGTAGAAGACCCCGTTTTCAATATGGAAAGTAACCAGAGTCATTCCAGAATGAGCACACTTGAAAGTAAGCTGCTAATCAGCTGTGGATCAGTTTATGCTAACTCCGGACAGGCAATCTAATGGAACTAATTGAGCACTAATTTTACCTTTCTGGTCTCCCCTGAAGTCTGTAAAACACAGAGATGTCTACGTCCCTTTTCCATTGTTACATGCACAAATCTATTTGCATGGCTTAGATGTGCAATGCATCAGGGTTGGTTAACAACAGACTGGAGCAGTGGGATGGGGGACAGTCGTGTGACTGTCGAGTGCAAGCACAACAAACAGGAATCTGAGGAAGCCTAAATTCACTTCACTAAATATTTTTCCTATTAAAAAAACCCCCCCAAACCGCCCATCATCAACAGATCATTTACTACAAGTATTGCATTTACATTCAAAATTCAGATTTATAACATCTGAGTTAGTGGTAATAAAACTGGATACTGTATCTGTTCACAACGAATATGCAACACAACACTTCAAGAAAAGAGGAATTCAACCAGAAAGTCTCTGGAGCCATAACTCCTCAGAAAACATGAACTGTTGAAGAGGGAAGGCAAACAGCTTGAAGTGAAGGTTACAACTGAACTGTTTTGGATCCCTCAGATACAATGCCAATACTAATCAAGGACAGAAAAAAAAATTTGCCACTCTTCAGCTTGTATTTTGAATGATGGCACAAAGCACTGAGAGTAGTAGGAAAGAAGTGTTTCGCTTTGACCCATCTTCACTTCCCTCTTGATATTACAGGTTGCTACAGAACACCTTGTATTTCTAAAAAATAATACCAAACTTTTTAGACAGGTAGATATCAAGAAGTGGTGGACATCTTTCAAGGATATTTGATTTTTATTAGAGAATATTGTCTTTCATAAGTGCTGGAAAATAGCTCTGTTTTATCAGGGCTTTTAATAGAAGAAGCTTTTAACAGCTGTAGAAGCTGTTAACATTCAAGTAAACACTTGAAACCAAGAACATCCTTGCACTCAAAGCAACAGAAATACCAGTGCTGTACTAATGAAGTGCCCTAGTGCATATAACAGAATAATTCAGTAAGAATTGCTTCAAAAGAAAGTTCAGCTCTTATGTTTTCGTAAAGTATGCAGTGTTTGTAATCAATACTCCGCCAGCACTTGTAATGACTTCACTTACAGTATTAAGGTCACTGAAAGTGTCATATTGATCTAAACTCACATGTACAGGCATCAGATGAACTAGAACATAAAATAAGAAATCAAGTTTTAGTAACTCTCTGCAGTTATATTTGGTTTTTAGAGTGACCTTATAAATATTGAAAAAGATAGTGTTTTCCTTGTTCCCATTTATGTCTCAGAGCAGAAAGCTGATTGAAAAGGAGAGAGTAATTACAAGACGAGACAGTAATCCATCAGACTTCATTGCATGAAGTTAGAAAACCTCTTAATTTACTGAAGTTGCCCATGTTGTTCTGAAAATACCTGGAAGTTTACACTGCTTCCTCAATTTCTGCCACAGTTATTGAAAACGTGGACAACAATTCCAGCTTTTCAGATTAGAACTGCTCTTCACCCCAACAGCAGCCTTTCCAAGATTATCAGTGTGCTGATAATCCATCCTACCAAAAGACCCAATCTCTCCCCCATCTCTAAACTGCTTGGCCCAGATGACCACTGATGTGCTAGCACATCTGCTGGCCCAAACCATCAGCCATCACGGCAGCAGTTTTGCAGAAGGTGCCTCTACACTGAAGTGTCATTAGGAAATTGTCAGTGTGAAAAAAGCTGCATTTGACTATGAGATGTACACACTGAAATGCTGAGGTCCGAATGCCACAACTGGGCAAAGAAAGCCCCATGTCAAAGCATGTGTGCAAGCACAGCTGGATCAACCGTGTGGATGTGGTTGAAATAGCACAATCCCAGGCTATCATTTTAGCCATGATGGAGCATCTCTCAAACTGTGTTCATTTCTCAAACTGTCATAGATAAAAAAACAGAGATACTCTCTCTAGTCATAAAATACATCTGTAATTCTTTTGATAGGAAGTCCTAACTAGTTGCTGCTTTTTAAGGCTTAACTGAAGTCACCACTCCTATACATTTAGTCACCTTCATGTCATGTGTTTGAAGTGACAATACAAAGTGTTTTTAACATCACTCAGGCCTTCTCAGCAGTACTGGTACGAGTATCCCAGACTTCTCAGCACTTGATGACCTCTGGGCATTAGAGAAACAAAGAATGCTCACTACGTACAACCCCAGTGGACTGCAGCCACTTTAAAAATGCATCTTTTTCTTTCATGCTGGGAAAACACCCTTGTCAAAGGAAGGCTTTCCTAGATGCAGGTGGGAAGGTCACCTGTCACAGCTGGTCTTGTTGCATGTATCTTTTGCAGAAGAGGCCACAGAAACCTCAAGCATGTTTTGCAGTAACAAAGCCCTTGCACAAGTGCCCCAGCTAAAACTCCAGTTCCCTCACAGGTATTTACAGATGTTCCTGGAACTCTTACTATTTGCATACAAGTGGAACTAGTCCTCCACCAAATTGCCTGAGGCAGCTTCACAATTTCTCCTTTAGCTTTATCATAAAATGTTACTATAGTAAGAAAAGTACTTTTTTTTGTATAAAATGGTCAGCTACATATAATCAAATTTGTATTTTTCAGCACTGACATTTCTTCTGTACAACTGTATTTATAACTGCTAATTTTTAGTGTTGCTCCTTGACTGCTGCCTTCTCTGCAGCTAAAGAAGTTTTGACTTCAAACTGAAGACATTTACATATACATATTTTGTCCTCATTTTCATATAGCAAAATAGTTCAACTATGGCTAGTTACACTGTACTCCAACTGGTCTAAATTGAGGACTAAAAGCTATCCTTCTGTGAAAGCTGAACACACGTATGTCCCTGATGGAATATGAACTCCACACATAGCTCCTCATTTGCTGCCAAGTACAGAGTCTTGCATCCTCTCATTACTCCAGCCACCAAAGCACGTAACCACGTAAAAACCCATCGGCACACACCATTTCTGTAAGTACTCAAGTTTATCAACACTGGCTATGACTGACATCTTGAGGTGCTATTATCTATGTGTGTTGTTCACAGACCCTACCGTCCAAGTAATCTCAACTCCACCACACTGTAGTGTGATACTCAACAACACAGGCAACATGGTTTTGTATCAAAAAATCTCACAGTAGAGACGAAAAAGATGTGAAAGAAAACACTTCTTAAAAATAAAAGCTATACTGCACAGGCTACTTTTGGAATTGTATTCTCACTGGTGGCAGTTCACTCTCATTCAAGTGAGTGAAGCAAATGAATTAAGATGTGTATGTACCTCAAAAGGGCGGAAGACAGTTGAGTTGACTAGCTTTTAAAGACTTACTTCAAGTACTGGGAAGGGAAACAAAAACCCCAGAAAACTACATCCAATTAATGGAGCCTAGAAATTAATGCAATAATTAAACAACAAATGGACATCATGATAAAGAGTAAATCCTCCTCTCTCTCTGTACTTCACAAAATCACAGAAAGGTTAGGGTTAGAACCTGAAGATGGTAACCATCACTTGCCAAGGAAAACAGCCCTGGGGTGGGCACCGCCTGAGGCCGAGCAGGGGATCAAGGCGGGCAGGGCAAATTTCTAGAGCTGGGGAAACTGCATTTGGCTGAGCAAACAGCGATGGAACAGTGATGGCGGCTGATTTAAACACAACTCTGTATTCCTCCCAGGCCACCTTTCCTTGCTTTCACCCTCTGTAAGCTACCTGTGTTTTAAGTCTGTCCAGGAACATCTTGTTTGTACGTGCAGGCCCCCAGCATTCTTGCCTAATTTCCCTTGCAAGGAGACAAACCTCGAACATTATCCAGCTCTCTTGAGGCCTCCTTCCCCCCAGGGCTCCATCCCCTGGTACTCTATCAACAAGAGGCCGAAGTCTGCTCTCCTGAGCAGTGAGCTTGCTGTGCAACCCCCTTGCTGCCATACGGATCTCAAGCTCCACTATTTCATGGACACTGTAGCCCAGGCTGTCCCTGAGCTTCACATTCCCGACCAGCCCCTCCTTGTCAGGAGAACGAGATCCACCATAGCACCTCTCCTCCTTGGCTCGTCTAGCCAACTTGTAGAGGGAAGTTATCATCATTAGGAAGCTCCTAATGCAAGAGGTTTATGACTCTCTGCATTGTCCTTTCACCAGACAGTTGTGTGGTTGAAGTACCCCATGAAAACCAGGGTTTGTGAAGGCAAGGTCACTCCTCTCTTTCTGTGAAGGGCCTCAGCTGCTTGGTCTTCCTGGTCAGTCTGTAGCAGACTGTAGCACACCCCCACTATAAAGTCCCCTGTCCCTTGCCTGCCTTGAATTCTGATCCATCTCAGTCAGCTCCTCATCCATCCCCAGGTGAAGCTCCATGAACTCCAGCTGGTCAGTGACACAGGGGGCAACCCTGCCTTCTCATCTCTCCTTTGCCTGACCTTCCTAAGGAACCCATACCCTTCCATTTGAGCCACAGGAGTCAACCCATGTTTCCATGATGCCAGTGATTGTAGCTCTGTAGGCCTGCACATATCTCTAATTCCTCCTGTTTACTCCCCCTGCTGTGTGTGCGTTAACAGAGAGGCATTGAGTTGGACTCCTGATGAAGCTTTCTGGCTGGAGTAGCTGGAATTCCTTGATGTTGTAATTCAGATGCTCTCCCGCTGACCTGCTTACCGCTCCAGACTCTGGGCACCTCTTGCTGACTGGGAAAACATGTCACTCACACATTATCACCATTATATCTGATGATATCCCCCTCCCCCATCATATATAGTTTAATGCCCTATCAATAAGCCCCATCAGCCCTTGACCATTGACCCTCTTTCCCCTTTCAAAGAGGCGAATCCCATCTGAATTCACCACACCCAGTACCATGTAGGTCAACCCATTATATGAAAGAAACCAAAATTTTGGCAGTGTGGCACTAGCCCCAGAGTCAGGAATTAAGACCGTGTCCATCTGCTTTTTTCAGTGTCACTACCTGCACCTACAAAAGCAGAGGGAAAAATAACCTGTGCCCCTGAATACTTCACCAGCCATCCCTTGAAATCTCTTTTGCCAGCCTTTGGACTATGCGTTGTGGCTTCATCACCACGCACGTGGAGGACCAGCAACAGGCAGAAGTAGTCTGAACCAGGCTAGGAAGTTTCCTGGTGACGTCCATAACCCACGCCCCAGGGAGGCAGACTTCTCCTCTGTTAGAGAAGGACCTTCCTAATCATCCATTAATTCCCCTACCACATCCAGAGCCTGCTATCTATTGTACAGAGGCACCTGGGAGAGTGAGGTGGACAAGGAGAGCTTCTGCCTGTTGCGCCGAGCAAGGACTTGCCTCCATTCACCCCTTCCTTCTGATCTACCGCCTTCAGCCTGGCAGGGGGAGGTTACACAATGCTCTTGATCTGCGTTTCTTTCTGGTCTCTGCTCCTGTCTCAGGAAGGCCATAGCACAGTGCAACTGGTGTATCTCCTCCTCGGAGTCCCTGATACTTCTTAATCTTTCTACCTCATCTCTTGGAAAACACACTAGGGCGTTCACTTAGTTACACTGGATAGCAGCCTGCTAGACAGACAGCAAATTAATTTTCACTGAATGTGTTTAATGACTCTCATTTATTGTATCAGGGTAAGTATTGAGTGGTTAATGTAAAACTAAAGTGAAAAGATTCTACCATAATTCTAATGTAACAGAACTGGTATACAGCTCCACTGTCTTACTTCCTTGTTGGTAACTAGGATCTTAACCTAAATTACAAGCAGCTCAAGAGCTTTGCAGAAACCTTTCACTCAGATTACTTACTCATTAAAACAGTGGAAAATATGGTATAAGACCAGCTCAGGACACTGTTTTCCCTTCAACTTTGTTTATTGATGTACTGAACATGAAAAAGTACAAAGAATCCAAACACAAAAGAAAACATGTACAACCTCTTAAATACTCAACAGAATATATTCTCTATTCCAACAAATGTGAATTAAGTCATACTATACAACTTCAAATAAATACCAGCCTTATATTTTACTAAGTGCTCTGATAAACACTGTAAAGTGAAGCCCAATTTACATGCCTTCTCATCAATGCCGTTAGTTGCTACAGTAGTATAGGAAAGAAGCATGTAGCTACTATTTCTCCCACATCGGAAAGATTGTGATCTCTATACTATATACAACTTTTAATGCAGAGGATTAGCTTTAACAATCTAAATGCATCTAAGAATGAAGAAGTACTCAGGAAGCCAATTGATTTTTGAATAGCATTGAGTGGGTCAGCATGAAAACTTGCTTATTCACTTTAGCACGTGCTTCACAGTATATGCACTGTACTATACTGAAAATTTTGTAACTACAATTTAAAAGAATAAGAACCAAAACCAACTGCAAATATAGTGTACAACTATGTTATGCATAGAACATTGCTTTTTCTAAGGGGAAGCGTATGAGCATCTCAGTTTATACAAAAAGCAGGACGTAACTACATAGTTGTCAGTGCATCCTGGTGAAGGCATCAAACCCTCAGCTTTTTTTTTTAAAAATTTAATTATAAGCTAGATGCTAATCAGAAAATATTCTGTATTTGTTTTCCTTAAATTTCTTCAATACACGGTAAAGACTTTTTCTATTTCCCCAAATAGTGATATAAGCATCATACAAAGTTAAACTTCAATAGCATACAGGTATTTATGGTTTTCATAGGAAAAATGTAAGGAAATTTGCTCAAAACATATGTTTATACTTGTTTTTTTTTTACCACAAACATATTTATAAACAAAAATGTTGCATCACCATAAACAGCTGAAGCTAGACTATCTACAGACAAAAATAGCAACAGATCTGATGCACTGTAAATTCAAGTCCTCAGGACAAAAAAAAAAGGAAAAGAAAAAAAAAAGGAAGCAGACCTCAAGTAACAATGTTAATGCCATTTACAAAGAAAAAACTTATACAAAAACATTCAAAATTGAACATCACTTGGCATGTAACTTAAAAAACAAACTATAATCAAAATTAGCTGAAAGGTTCATAACTTAAGGTCTTATTTACATTACACAAAGCTCAGGTGTTAGCCTTGAACGTAACTTTCAAAATACCTCCTAACCTATCCAACTCAGGTCACTTCTGCTGATTTGCTACTGCGCAAACCATGCTTGATGTCTTTTCTTAAGACAAAACAATTCTTCAAACAATAGCAAGTACATCACTAAACACCATGAGCTCTATCTGAAGGGAATTCTTTAGGAAGAACAGATTTTTTTTTCCCCCATCTCTCAGTATTTTAAGTTTTATGCTTGCTCTTATATTCTTTTTTTAAATTTTCATTTGTTTCAAAATCACAAATTAAAGTGAGCCACCTACCACTTAATAACCAGGATGATCAATGACTCCACTGATGATTACAAAAAATGAAACCAACAGTGCATCCCATTGACTTTACTTCTTAATACAAAGGTCTCAAAAGTAGTTCTACATCATAAATCTTCCTAAATTTTTTCCAACAACTGCAAATTTCCTGGTAAGTTTTAAAAGCTCACTAGGTGTCATACGAAGAGATTTCTCAAAGTATTCAAGTCAAAATATTTGTTCCAGGACCAGTAAAAAGTTTCTCCAAATTTTTTATTTTTTTTTATAAAAATAGATGCTTTTTTAAACCCACATCAAAGAGGCTCTTATCTCTTTGGCAAGGTACTGCTTTACGAAAAGTTCTCCAGTATTCTTACAATAAGCTTTTATAATGTGTTCCCATTCCCCAACCCAAATGAAGATGATGAAATAAATACTGCTTATAACTTTATAAATAAAATGTAAACTTCAGATACTTTTCTTGAACAACAAAACAAAACAATAATGCATTACAATGTAGATCAAACACAAAGCAAATCAAGAAATGACAAAAGAAAAATTATAGTATTACACAAAGCCTCGGTATTTACTCATAGGTTAAAGGCAGCCATGTATAAAGAAAAAAACTTCTTCCCTTAGCTGAAACATTTTAAAAGGTCCACCTTCTTCAAAGAAGGCAATAGAATGCGCATTGTGACAGGTAAAAACCCTGTACCTCTTGTCAATACTCAAACACAAAAGATAGTTAAGAAGTTCTAATTCAAATATTAGCAATAAAAAAATCTCACATATTCTTAGGATGCTAAGTAGTCATTTTATCCCCATTTCCACACTGGCATACAACAAAGGCATTTACTAATGCACAGAGCTTCTTGTAAATTGCCTTTGTTGTATAGTTTTCATGTATTAATGCACTGAGAATAACTTGTTAGGCTTTGTGCGTTTTGTTTGTTTTGAAGGAGACCTGCAATACTCTGTCACCAAGGCGGTATCCATTCAGGCTGGCTATTGCCATAGCTGCCTCATCGTAGTTTGTCATAGTCACAAATCCAAAACCTTTGCACTTGTTGGTGTTAAAGTCACGGATGACCTTCACATTGGTTACTGCTCCAAAGGGTCCAAACATTTGCCAGAGGATACTCTCATCGGCATCAGGGGCCAAGTTGTACACAAAAATGCACCACCCAGTTCCTGGATGTCCAGGGATATTAATTCCGGCCAAACTGGTCATTCCATCAATGGTCATTGGAGGAAACCTACTAAAGAATGAGGGAAAGCAAAACAGAATCATAATATAGCTGTTCACATGGAACCCCAGCAAAGAAATGTCAAAATAAAAGAAGAGAATGATACAGAGCTTTTCACAGAATGAACATGTTGCTCAGACTAGAAAGATAAGATCAAAAATATTTTTTGCCCCCTAACTGCGGAAATACTATGCAAAAAATTATACATGAGTAGGGAGAACAGTGCTAGGTATGTCTGAAATGATGTAACATAGAAAATCAAAAGGAAAGCATGCTATAAAACCAGTGAGGATTAGCAAGTCATTTGAAACAGGAATTCCATGGAACTGCTACAAAAGGTTTGTCTATTTCATGCAAAATGCATCAAAACGAACAATTTCAGCTGAAGTCTCAACATGCAAAAATTCAACATAAGTCTTACTGAAAAGTAAGAGTTTGCAAAATACTTCAAAATAATTTGGTTGTTATGAACCAACTAATCCTTTATTACCTCTTTACTCCATAAGCTATGTTGAGCAGATTGTCCAACCTGCAAAACATTTAGCAACATGTTCAGTCTTCAGACTTTTCCACCCTTTAAGATTAAGGAAACTTAGCATATTACTGTCACATCCATTACACTGTATGGAACCTCATGCAATGTTAAAGTATCACCACTGAAAGAGCCGTGGCACCTTGCTGCACCTGATAGTGAATACAAAATAGATACGCTCTGTAGTAACCACAACCATAAGAAGTTCATTTCATGAAGAGCACCACTGCCACAAGTTTAGCCTAAATCACATAGTGTTACCATAAAGTTACAGTCAGTGACCACATCAGTGAAGTTTTCCACATGACTAACTTGGCTGAGACTGAGACTTTTATTGAGGCTTCTTACATGTTTGCTGGCATGACTGTCAAGACAGATGCAGGATTTTGGACCAATAGCAACTGTGGTAACATGAACTCCAAAAAAAGATTTTTTGTATTCCTACTCCTGGCAATCCCAAAATGTTGTGAGGCAGAAGGCTGGTTTGGCTGAGTAGGGCTAAGGCAAAATAAGTAAGCGTAAGGACAGGGGAGGCAAAGTCAGGAGGACATGAAAAGAATACAGAGATGCTGCTTGCCACTAGAGGGAGAAAATTAGTGTGGCCAAAGCTCAACAGGAGTTGTAGCTTGCCAAAAACATGGGGGACAACAAAAAGACATTTTTAAATACGTCAGTCTCAAAGAGCAGTTCAAAAACAACATAGGCCTGTTACAGAATGAGGACGGTCACCCCACAAATAGGGACACAAACACGACAGAGAAGTTTAATGCTTTCTTTGCCTCCATATTTAACACTGATGATGGCGTAAGAGCATCCCAGGGTCCTAGGCTAGAGGACCACGGCTGTGAAAATGGTGAACAACCCTAAACTTGTGCAGGATCTCCTGCTCCAACTGAATCCCTACAAATCTATCAGACTTGATGGGATTCATCCAAGAACACTCAAAAAACTGGCCAGTGTTTTTGTGAGGACTGTCTCAATGACTTTGTAATGGTCTTGGGAACATGGAGTTGCCTGGAAGCTGGCTAACACTATACCAACTTTCAGGAAGGGCAAGAAGGATGACCCTGGAAAATACAGGCCTGTCAGTGTCACTTCAGTGCCTGGTAAAATTATGGAGATTATTCTGGGAAGTGTTGAAAAACACAGTCACAGCCAGCAGAGCTTCATGAGGGAAAGTCCTGCTTGTCAAACTTAATTTCTTTTTATGACAAGATAACCTACCCAGCTGATCAATGGAAGTCAGATTTTTGGATTTCAGTATAGCTTTTGATACTGCCTCTTCCAGGATCCTTCTGGACAAAGTGTCCAGCACACGGCTGGATAAACACATCATGTGATGGGTGAGCAACTGGCTCAGGGGTTGGGCACAAAGGGTTACAGTGAATGGGGTGACACCTGGCTGATAACTGGTCACTACTGGGATTCCACACAGCTTCATTTTAGGCTTAGCGCTCTTCAGCATCTTCATAAATGACTCGGATGCAGGACTTGAAGAACGTATACTAAGTAAGTTTGCTGATGACACTGAATTGGGAGGAGCTGTTGACTCCCCTTAAGGCAGAGAGACCTTGACAAATTAGAGGGTTGGGCAGTTGCCAACCACATGACATTTAAAAAGGGCAAGTGTCAGATTCTGCACCTGGGATGAGGCAACCCAGGATGTACAGACAGACTGGGGAATGAGACTCTGAAAAGAATGGGAAGGGACCTGGGGGTTGTGGTCAACAGAAAGCTGAACATGAGTGAGCAGTGCCCTGGCAGCCAGGAGGGCCACCCGTGTCCTGGGGGACATCAGGCACAGCATCACCAGCCGGGCAAGGGAGGGGATTGTCCCGCTCTGCTCTGCACTGGGGCGGCCTCACCTCGAGTGCTGGGGGCAGCTCTGGGTGCCACAACACAGAAAAGCCATTGAGCTGTTAGAGAGTGTCCAAAGGAGGGCACGAGGGTGGTGAAGGGTCTGGAGGGGAAGCTGTACAAGGAGCAGGTGAGGTCACCTGGCTTGTTCAGCCTGGGGAGTCTGAGGGGTGGCTGGCCTCATCACACTCCACAGCTTCCTCATGAAGGGAAGAGGAGGGGCAGGCACTGATCTCTTCTCTGTAGTGACAGTGACAGAACCCAAGGGAATGGCCTGAAGTTCTGTTAGGGGAGGTTTAGGTCAGGTATCAGGGAAAGGTTCTTCACCCAGAGGGTGGCTGGACACTGGAACAGCGTTTCTAGGGAAGTGGTCATGTCACCAAGCCTGCCAGGGTTCAGGAATTGTTTGAACAATACTCTCAGGCACATGGTGTGACTCTTGGGGATGGTCCTTTGCAGGGCCAGGAGCTGGACTCGATGATCCTTGTGGGTGCCTTCCAACCCAGGATATTCTATGACGCTATGATTTTCCAGGATGAAGTGTTTCTAGAATATACACACACACACATATATATATTATTTTTAAGATTTCTCCATGTGTTTCTTCCCTCACCTCCCCCAATTACAGAATGCTACCACAACTCTAAACCCTTTCAAAATTACCTAGCCAATACCAGAAATACACAGTGCATACCGCTCCTATTACTCTTATTCCTGGAGTCTCTTAAACTGCTTCTTTCATAAAATGTTTACCCTGAAGAAGTAACCTCTTGTTTCTTCCTGGCAAATCCCAGATACAGCAAGAGGAAGTCTTATTACAGATCCTCTTCAAGACTCAACATAATATGAGCTTAGGTAAAAAACATACACTTGATTTAGTTTTCTATAGAGCATTGATTCTGCAGCGAGCTGGGCTTGTGGAATACACTGACAAGAAACTACTGAACCCCTAAAAGAGCAGAAAAAAGGAAATTAAAAAATGCTTGACTACTATTGGTAGACTTAGTGTGGATGACTGAGGCTTACTGTCATTGACATCTGGGGTGGAGAGCAAGGTGAAGAGTTCTAGAAACACCACCACTTACAGGTCCTTGTTATAGGGCAGTCAGGTGAGGACTTAATACAGTAATGGTATCACTTGTATGATTTTTCATCAGTTATCTTGAAGATTTAAAAATATTCTGGAAAAATTCTCAGGGACTTTCACTGGAAAATTTTTAAAGATGCTTTAACTTGTGCATCTTACAGAAACTGAGAAACAATTATATAAAGCTGCTTTTGAAAGTCCAGCTCAAGTTTTCTCTTAATAAGAAATAAAGAAAGCATTATATTGATCCTGTTGCTTTTACTAGTAAAGTTTAGGCTGTTTTCAGGCCTCTGACAACTATTAACAGAGGCGGGGCAACTGCATCAGGTAATCCTGTGTGAAATGTCAACAGCTAAGATTTCTTGCACGTGTAACACATGAAAGATCTAAAGCATTGGTGCCATCTCAACTATGTAGTCAGCACCACACCTGGAATGATGAAACAGTGCAAAGCAAAAACCAAAAAGACAAGAAAAGAAGATATCCCTATACAGTGTAAAATTTGATTTAAAATTTGGTAAGACCGTCTTTTAGTGATGAAACATTAGCCTGAAGTCCTTGACAAAAAAAGAAAAAAAAAATCCAATTGCCTGCAACCTCAGTTTACCTTTTGACCAGTCAGTTAAACACTTTTTTCCTTCCACATCAATAAAAATGAAAGAGATTTTACTCTCTCTCCTATTTATGGACTTGGTATAACTCAATGCTTTTTGTTACCATTACACTTGTATGTGGGGCTAATCACAGTATCATTTAAGGTGCTTTTAAGCATTACTTTACACTTAGTATCTCAGAAAAAACCAACAACTTCCCACTGAAATGAAAATGGACCTTCATAAAAATACAATTCCATTTAAAGAAAAATAAATTTCCACCAGTCAAAATTTAAGGTACAAAGCCTCAAGCTGCAGGACAGGGTTAGTCTACTGAAATTCCCTAAGCGCAAAGAAATAGGTCTTTCCTAAAAAAATAAAAAAAACCCCACCCAAAAAAACCCAACCCCCCCCAAAAAAAACTCTGAAAGCTGGGAGGATTTTTATGAGTCATGACAGATCTACCTGGAGTATCAGCAAAATACTGATGCTGTCCCAGCCAGCATCTGAGTGAAACTGAACACAGAGGAGTATCCTGGAACACAGGCAGTCAGAACAACTCAAGGAGCCTGCAGGCCAAGACTTGCTGGAATATGTATGTTGTAACACACAGGCTGTTCAACAGCTCACCCATGATCTTATTTCATACAATGCACTTGAGTCTATCCTGCAATTTCTGCCCCTATACTCTATGGAATAATGGCAAGCCTATTTTTATACAACATCCAGAACACTGTTGCAAGGTAGCCTTTTTATTACCTAAGAAAGAGTAAGAAGATTCACAAAAAAGTCAATAAAAATGGTTATCCCCTCTCTTATGGCAGAACACCTACTCCTCACACCTGTAAGACACCTGCAGCATGTAATGCCAAAAAGCTGAAGAAAAGAAAAATTCAGAAATTCTTAAGTGAAGTCCCTGAACTCTTGAATATTTGGCTTATAATCAAGCCTAGCCAATGGAGAGCTTTTGAAATTTGGTACATTCTCTTTGAAGCAAGCTATCAACTGGTTTTGTTTTTTGAAAAATAAAACAGAAATACTCTTTGAGTGTATTACTATTTAACACATTCCAGTCACATTGTTCAGGGGCAGAGGGAGGGAAGAAATTATCAAAATCACCGAAAAAAATCCAAGGTACTCATGGATGTAGATAATACAGTGTTTGTTTCACTTGGTTCTCACCATCTGTTCTTTTCAATACACTGAATAGCACAAGGAACTGTATGGCTATAGTTTCAGCATGATGGGAACATAAATCCCCAAAAAAGCACAGGCAGAAAATATGTGAACAATCTTCATTATGAAATGTTGTAACAAGAAAAGACAAAGTATGGCATGGAGAACATGAACAACTAACTACGGAAAACCTGAAAGCCAGAATGGGGAGGAAAAATGTAGGGAATAGGCAAGAGGAAGCTGGCCGTGGCATGCTTTTGGCTAAGAAAAAACACTAGATCTCCTAGGTCAATATTAACTTCATTGACTTGCACATTAACCAAGACTAACCTAGGAAATGAAAAGTAATCTTTGAAAAAAAAATTTAGTGACTGAGTAGAAGAAAGATGCCACCTGGGTTTAGCTAAGTATGCTTATTAGACACTGAAATGCTGTCAACAGAATGGCATGCATTTTGGTTTTAGTTGTACTGCGGGAGCATAGCTGAAGTTCAACATTCACGTGTTTCCTTCCCACAGAGAAGTCAGACAAGCAGGAAAACACAAGAGTGGAGGCAAACAAACAGGGCTGTGGGACCATGTGAGTTTCAACACAGCTGTGCACATTATTTGACTTACCTAAAACGTTGAGCCTGCTGAGCTAGAGGTGCGGGATACCTTCTGTTTGGAGAATGGTACAGCTGGGAAAGAATGGCCTGATTGGTTTTTTGGCTTGGATTGTTAGCAAACTTTACAGTGATGGGCTCTGTGGCACCTGGAGGTTTCTGGCCATTCAAGCCCTTGATAGCTTCTTCTGCTTCAATTCGCTTGTCAAACCGGATAAACCCCACGCCCCTTGACACCCCTGCACAAGGTGAAAAAAGCATACAGTAATGAATTCACAGACTCCACAATATTAGATGTTAACTTTTTATTTGTGTGACCAGTTGCTGTTGATGGCCAATTTTTGCGAACACATAATTTTGAGCTTAACAGAACTGAGCTTTTGTGTAGAGTAAGAATTTTCTGCTGTAATTTTGACTTTAATTTTTAATTTAACTGACGTAAGACACATTTGTGTAAAAAGTGTGGAGGGTTGAGGGAAAACAGTGGAAACAACTTAAATATAGTGAGCCAAAGAGGAATTTGGAAACCAAGCAATTTTGTTGGATGGAGATGAACCCAACCCAGCTGCACTGCAACCTCTGCTCAGCTCATGCTACTCTGCAGTACCTAAATTCACAAAAATTCTGTAAATAGCTTAGTTCTCTGCTCTCTAGCAACAAGAAAAATAACTTTTGTTCTCCTGCAGTATCCCCTGAAACTCTCTTTGGAGCAAATATGCTGAGAGGATGATGATGTGCACATACTATATTGCAATAATGGGAATTATGGCTATGTTTAAGCAGTCAGTGGCTACCTCTAAGTAAAAGATGTGGTTTCAGTATATCATCATACATCACTAGGCGTTACTTTTGAAGGAAACTCTTCTTGGTATAGAAAAGTCAAAGGCAACATGCAAGGGAATCAGAAAGGGTTTATGGAAGGTCTTAGGAACACCACACATCAAAAATCCAAAGTGTCTTAGACATAAACACATTGAGCTGTGGATACTTGAGCCAATTAACATGAAAGTTACTAACAGCCAACATTAGTTAGAACAATGTTTTTTTGGTAGTATTTCTAGTGCCATTTAGAGCCCCTTTACATTTTGGTTCATGAATAACCAGATGAGTTAGACACTTGTCCTCAGGTGAGAAAGACATTAATGAGAAGAAATGTATTCTGTTCATAAAAAATGATGATTTAAACCATCGAAGCGACAATGAACAGGCCTAAGAAAGCTTTAAAAAGGCAAATATCACAGCTTCAACTTTGTATTTTTTATCTGTCAGTTTGTGTCACAGCCTTATTATTTATACCATTTTGAGCTTACTTCTTCCAAACTACTAAGAAGAAGGAGGCAAGAAAGCTTAAGCCTTAACAACAGTCTACTTGCCAGAAAAATACGCTGCAAATAGCAGGATTTATGAACATGAATAGAATTACCATACATTTTAGAAGTTCAATTATATTTATTTACTGGTCCATTTGTTAAATTCCATCTATTTCTATGTATGGATATACAGGAACCTACTGTGAACAGCTATTTATTGCACGAAGACTAGGAATCTGTCCCACAAATCTGCTACATCTACAAGTCAGTATTTGGCCTTTAGCTTTCCTTTCCAGGCCTCTCTACACTCTCAACAATTCACACTACTAGAACACTCTAAGTATTAGGTGTCAATATTGAGATTTCTTTTAACTTAGTGGAACTCAAAGGAGCACATACAAGTTCCTCTAAAGGTCAGCCAAGACTCAAACGCTGGCATGTAGAAACTTTTCAAAGTAAGACAATTTAAAAACCTTATGACCTTCTA
Source organism: Lycocorax pyrrhopterus obiensis (assembly GCA_014706295.1). Taxonomy (NCBI): domain Eukaryota; kingdom Metazoa; phylum Chordata; class Aves; order Passeriformes; family Paradisaeidae; genus Lycocorax; species Lycocorax pyrrhopterus. Next base: position 49,453,887 of record JACSVZ010000014.1, on the reverse strand, counting down.
CAGTTGAAAGCTGTTTGTTACCCAAGAGGATATGTGACTTTGAAAAGGTACAAGTACAAAATAATAAATAAATCAAACCTAGCTTATTCAGGGAATAATTATGTGAGTAAATGACTTCCTTCGTCCCACCCCTTAGTGCATCGAAGGGGGAGAACTTGGAGAGCCCTGCTTCTTTGTATATTGCTTCGTACACTCAACACTCCTGTCATGTACTTGGCTTTTTATTCAATTGCTTATTTCTGGCAGAGACCTCACAGCAGGTGATGCAGAAAATTATAAAGCTCCTTGAGATCAGCCATTTGAGACAGCAAAGAAACACAGGCATTACTGTCTGAGTCTGAAGAGTAACCACGAAGTGTCACTGACAAGCACTACCTGATTGAGACTCATATTGTAATAATGCAAATAACCTGCTACATCTTAGTATTTTAAGGCATGGGTAATCACCGAACTTATCTGCTCCTGAGAAACTCAAAGTTCATGTGTGTGCCCAAATTCAATGAGTTAGCCTTGAAAACAGTCTTAACAGCGATTGCCAGTATGGGGCTTCTGTAATCCTAGCCTCAGAGAACCAGCTGTGCATAAAATTTTCTTTTTAGAAAAAAAGTTTAATAGCATTTTGTAAGGCGCTGAGAGACTATTTTCATGCAGCAGCTTGGAAAGGAAGATTATGGCAGCTGTAAATTTATTACAAGTCATCAAACAAGCTTCAAACTTGCACCTTCAGGGTGGAAATGACTCAAACTGGCTCAGTACACTACACAGTCTATTTTTGTCCATGCATATTTATGAACAGTTCCAGGAGAAAAATGCATTTTCTGGCCTACATACACCTTTTATACATTATAGAGACAAGACTATCATACTGAAAGATGAAATATTTCTTAAACTGTGAGTCCAAAAATGAGAGGCCATGCAAAACTGCCTACTTACCAGTGACTTGGTCAACCAGAATACGAGAAGTAATAATGCGTCCATATTGGGAAAAGAGCTGCTCCAGTTCTTTCTGGGTCATTGTTTTTGGAAGTCCACTAACATACAAGTTTGCATCTCTGATAGAAGCTGAACTTGGTCGTGCATAAGAAACCTTAGGGAAAAAAAAAAGAAAATCTTAGAAAACAAACACTTTAAAACCAGCTGAAATATGACAGTGTTATGTGTTCTGAGACATTAAAATATCTCCAAGAGCAGACAGAACAGTTACTTGGTTTGGTTTTTTTTGAGTTTTGGGGGTTTTTTTTTGGGAGCTGGCTTCTGAAAACATAGAAGGAATGTAACTTAGACCACAGAGGAGAAGCTGACTACATGAACTAATATATAAAAACTACTTCCAAATAAATGAGAAAAAGCCAGGTACACATTCCAGCAAGCCTTGGTGGAGAAAGTGTTCTCAGTTAGCCGATTGTAAGATTAAAGTGACAAATTTAAGAAGTTCCATGAATGTCCCATGTTCTGTGAGTTCTCATTAAAAAGCACTGAAACATACAAGGAATTAAGATTTCAGTGTGACATGTAGGCCAAAGGCACAGAAAGACAGTCTGAAGCACTTAGAGGTCTGCAAGTGTTTTTCAAGTGCTATGTCTTTTGTACATACTGAGCTTGCTACCAAATGACACATAACCGCAGTCACTGATGAGGTCAAGATAAACTTTGCTACATCACTTTCACAGGCCTAAGAATGAATGGCAGAAGTAGGAATCCAACCTGTATTTTGCCTGTTCAGCAGCTTGTCAATTTCTGCAACAGAGGCATTAAAATCAAATGCCATTTAACAGTGAGCTTCTCACATCCTTTTTGACAGAAGTTTTTTATCTGCTGCCTCAAAGTGTCAGAAATATTTTAAGATGATCAAGTAGATTTTTCGACTTTTAGACACATGCTACAAAACAGCACATTCACTACTTCCTACTGAAGTTTGTGCAAGTGGTTTACTACAAGAATGCTTAGGACAGAGTATCTGTGCTTCTCAAATAGGACAAAATACTTTATCTAGGCTTTTCACCTATGCAAAAGTAAAAAGGATCCTCAGGAAGTAGTCAGATTTCTTTCCTTTCCTTCCCTCCCCTTCCACGCACTGTTAGTTAATACCGGGCAACTGGAACTTGATTCTGTCATTACGTCTTTTGCCTAATTCTTTGATACTTCTTTTCAAATCTTTCCTGTCTCATTTCCATGCAGATCAGCAGACTCTTAAGACTGCTGCAGAAGCAAAACAGAAGAGAGCACGCTGGAGATTACACAAGCAGTACCCTGAACGCTGCTGTGATCCTTCAAGTTCCACCCAGAGGCTTTGTGCAAGGTACCTTTGTGCTGGCTGAAGAGGACTGACCTCAAAAACTTGTAGCTATCCAACATGGTACCTTGTAAGTCACACTGCCTTGTTCTTTCCACATGAGAGCCACGCAAGAGCTAAAGCCCTATATTCAAAGTTACAGGCAAACAGAGAGTAAAGTTTGCCCGCATTCAGGCAAAGAAGCAACAAGAACAATGACAGCTACCCTTTTCTAACCAGGCAGAAAAAAACAATGGCTAAGCAATGAACAAACTTGCTCAACTTGCCCATTTGGCCCTGAGCTTCTTTAAGAAATAAACTTCCATGCCTCATTTGGCAGGATGACTTTAAGGAGACCCAAGGCCAAGGAATGGAGACAGACTGCCTACGGAATAGGACTAGTCCCAGTAAAATCATAAATTACCAAACCCAAGCAGTTCTGAATAGCTACTTTAATGTTTGTTTTCCAAAGAAACCCTTCCACCTCTTCCAGCCCTTCCCCCTCAATCCCCAAATCTACATGGTAGGGCACAGCAAGCAAGTCCACTCATAACTGAACACAATAAACTGTTTCATAGCTTTTAATTCCATCTAGAATTGAGATACACTGAGTAGTGTCCTATCCAATCCTTTTTTAAGCTGTCAGACACAAGCTTTTCTTTCTGTATGCATTTGTTCTGGTCCTCTGGAGAAAATGTCCAATTCCTGGAGTGACCATGAGTGATGGAAGGACAAAAACCAGTGGCTTATCTTTAAATTTAACAAGAAAGCTATGCAACTGCCGGCCAAACAATGTTTCATTACTGAAAAACCAAACCCCCCCAGTTAGCTGAAGATTAAGGAGGTATTCTGGACTTTACATTACCTTTGTTCAACTCGAATACCTGTTGCGAAGCTGCTTTCTAAGCGTGTGCGCTTGCCAAGTACTCAGAACAGAGGCTGCAGAGTGTAAGCCTCACAAGATCTTTTCCAACAAGACAAAAATATCTGTAAAAACAGAAGACACCAAAGGCCTGCCAAGACCCTTAAGCTGTACCTTGTGGTGCGCTACTGTTTTCCCAGTCTCCTAACTATCTAGACTTTGCTCTAGAAGTAGTTCTATAGATGGTGATAGATTAAATAGCTCCACTTTCTAAGCAATCCAATGCAGTAATTGGACTTTCCAATGAGTAGCCCACTCCTTACTGTCAAAATCATTCTAAATCAACACACCAGACAGAATAAAATAGAGGAGGTACAAACTAAGCAGAAATAACAGAGTTGTGATCTGTATGAAAAGACACATAAAACTCAAAAAAAAACTTTTAAAGTAAAATAAGTGACCTGTGAGGTAATGCTTAATATCCAAAGCTTTTGACCCTGTCTCCTGCTGGTCACTGGCACTGAAGTAGGCTAGAAGCAAGTACGTAACTCACAAGGCCTGCTGATCTGTGGTTCAAGTTCAACGGTGATGAGAATGAAATGAAAATCTCCCTTCTTACCCACACATCGCCCTGACCTCCCTGATAATTACAGCAGCCCAGCAGCACAGGCGTGGATTCCACAGTTTCTACAAACCAAGCTGCTAGAACAGCTTCTAGGTCTGGAAACCATGGTTATGTCCCTGCTTGCCACCTCCAGTGACTGAAGAATCACCTTCGACCCAGATCTAGCAAGCTGGAGATCAAGCAAAGGTGTCCGGGGACCTGCCTGGATGAACAAGGAATTAAACTCAAACACAAACCCAATGCGTAAAGGATGTGAAAACAGGAATAGAAATAGTTTCCAATCACACACAGATGAAGTTAGAGAAAGTAAAACCCAGCTGGCTTTGAAATTGGTGAGAGACCTGAAAGGCAACAAAATGATCTGTAAGCAAAAGGAAGACTGAGGAAAAACAAATCCACTGCTGAACAGGAAAGGAAAACTGCTGACCGGGGACACAAAAAAAAGGACAGGACACTTAGTACTTTCCTTGCCTCAGTCTTTACCAGCAGAACTGACCTTCAGGGATCCCAGGCCCAAGAGCAGTAGAAAAGCCTGAAACAAGGAGCACATACCCTCAGTGGTGGAGGATCACAACAAGGAAAACTTAAACTGCCCAGAGAGAAGTCCATGGGGCCTGAAAGGCTGTGCCCACAAGTGCTGAGGAAGCTGACAGATGTTGCTGAAAGGCAACTCCTGGTCGTCTTTGTGTAGTGGGTTGACCTTGGCTGAGCACCAGGTGCCCACCAAGCTGTTCAATCACTCCCTTTTCCAGTGGGACAGGGAAGAGAAAAATAAGACAGAAAACAACTACTAAGCTGAGATAAGGCAGTCTATTAAAGCAAGAAAAAAAAGCAAAAGTTTGTGTGCACATAAGAAAAGAGAAAAAAATAAATTAATCTCTACTTCCCATTGGTAAGCAGTGCTCAGCCACTTCCCAGGAAGGAGGGCTTCAGCGTGGGGAGCGGCTGCTCTGGAAGGCAAACACTGTAAAATGACCAATGCCCCTGTTCCTCCTTCTTCCCTCCCTCAGCTTTTATGTCTGAGCTGACATCATATGCCATGGAATATTGCTTTGGTCAGTCTGGGTCAGCTGGCCTGGTTGTGTCCCCTCCCTGGATCTTGCCCACCCCCAGCCCCTGGATGGAGGGAGGAACATTGGAGAGGCAGCGCTGATGCTGTGCTGGTGCTGCTGAGCAATAGCCAAAACACTGGTGTGCTATCAACACCTTTCCAACTATCAGTGCAAAGTGCAGCAGCACTGTGGGGGCTGTTACAGGGAAATGAGCTCCAGCTCAGCCAGACCCAATGCACTTTGAAAGGTCGTAGGGAACAGGGGTTGTCTCTGAGTAGTGGAAAGAACCAAGTACCATCCACCTTAGTGGAAAGCAACTCTCTTGCCCTCTGGATAGATACAGGTCAGTCAGACAACTCAATCCCCGGAAAGGTGATTGAGGAACTAACCATGGAAGTCTCCTTCAGTCACATGAATGACACAGAGGTGACTGGATGCAGCCAGCATGGATTTATAAAGACAAAACCATGTCTGACCAAATTAACAGTCTTCTAGAATGACACGACTGCACTGGTGAACAAGGGAAGAACAGTGGATGTTGTTTATGCCACCTGTTCAGACCTGATGCTCTCCTGTATTATCCTCACCAGGCGCACATCAAGTATACACTTCTGTGTGCTAAAACACATACTAGTTAAGGGGGACAGTGCCAGGACTGAAAACTGGCTCAACTACCAGGCTCAGTGGGTCACAATCAGTGGCATGACATTCAGCTGGAAGCTAGTCCCTGGCCTCCATCAACACTGAATCCGACATCTACACTAGATGCGGGGGCAATGCACCGCCTCAAGTGGTGATGTAAAGCTTTGAGGAGTGGCTGACAGGCCAGAGGGTTGTGCTGCCGTCCTGAGGAACTTCAGGAGACTGGAGAACAGGGCGAGCAGGAAACTCAAAGATGTTCACCAGCAAGAAAATCAGAATCCTCCCACTGGAGAGAAAAATCCCGTGTACCAGAACATGCTGGGAGCTGACTGGCTGGAAAGCAGCTTGTCAGAGAACTTTGGAGTCTTGATAAGACACAAAGCTGATGATAAGCCAAGAGAATGTACCCTAGTGACACAGATGGCTGACAATCACCTAGGCTGAATTAGTAGCTTCACCAGCAAGCGAAAGGAGGCGATTCTTCCTATCTAGGCAGCACTGTTGAGACACTTGCAGAGGACTATCTCCAGCTCTGGGCTCTCCACTGCAGTAAGGTACTTCCAACCTGAGTGAATCCAGTAAATGGTTGCAGAAGTGATTAAGGGACTGAAGCACCTCAGATGCAAGGGAAGGCTGAGAGCTGGCATTGCTCAGTCTGGAGATAACATCTTAGCCATAAAAATCTGATGAAGGAAACAAAGAAAATTGATCCACACAGTTCTTTGCAGTATCAAGTGACAAAACAAGAGCCAATGGGCACAAACTGAAACGCAAACCATTTCCATTCAGAAATTCTGTATAGCTTTCATTCTATACGGAAACACATTTTCATGGTAAATAAAGGCTGGTCAAGCATTGGAAGAAGTAACTCAGATTGTGGAGTCTAACTCTGAAGGCATTCAAAATCCATGAGGAGACAGGCCTAAGCAGCCTGCTTATGGTGTACACGCTTTCACAGGTGCCTTCAACCCCAGACATTCTGTGATTCTCCAGTAACACACAACAAATCTTCAGGAAATTCTTAGACATGGGCTTCAGACAAAGACGGGATGTAAGCGGGAACAGGACAGGGGATCCCCAGTCAGCTTTTTGTACAAAACCAGGAACACAGTCATTTTCTTCCTATTCATTCCAAGAGGAATTCAAAATAGAGACACTGTCTTTCAAATGGGAATTAACACTGCTGGACACATGCTGCCACATATTAAGAATATAAACTCACACAGAGACTATCAGAAGAGCAGAAACCTGCAAAAAATATTTGCTAACTTAGTGCAAGTTTACCTTATGCTATAGAACTGACATCTGTCAAGACACAAAGCAGTTCCTGCAAAACTCTCTCATTTGCCTCTGGTAAGCGAGTATGAGTTCTTTCATGGTGACAGCTGATCCAGTATTGCCCATGCCCTTGCTGGTAAAAGACATTTCAAATAGTTTGACATAGCAGTCAAGGCCTACACTAAATGCAATTTCAAGAGTGCAAATAAATGAGAGCAATATTCTAACTAGTATACACTACCCTTACAAATCCAGTTTCAGTGTCATTACCTTCAAGTTCTTGAAGCATGTTTACAAGGTATTTTTCACATCTAAGAACATTATGCTGATCACAGATTACCCTACATGGAAAGTATCCCAGTGACTACTCCTGACACGTTGAATTTGGGCACATTAGTAACAGGAATAACACATATTAAACCAAAACCAGTGGTTCATCACCGACATCTGAACACTATATTTAACCATCTTGCTAAGCACTGGAACTACTGACCAGGCAAGAAATCAGAAAGTAACATGTAACCCTAGAAACCCAATGTAATTTAAGTTGGGTATTCCTTGGAAAAACATTACTAGTAATCAGTGACTCCTGCAAGTCAGCACCACTAGAGAAAAACAGGGACACCACAAAATATTACTGGTATAACTAATTCCCACGCAAAAGAACCTTGCCTAGAGTATGCGGTATACATGGGACATATCCCTCTTAATTTCTGATGTCAAAGTCCAGTTATTTCACTTGTGATACACATTTAAAGCAGAGACTCTCCAGACTCATCTCCCTACCTATATCCTGTCAGTTTGCTCACTCAGTAATTACTTTCTGATAGTTCTAGATTTAGTCTATTTAAACAGTTTTTATATGGACTGAATTAACAGCTGTACCAAGACTTTATTTTAATTCCACAGCTAATTCAACAGGTGAACATCACAGTTATGCAATGTCAAAACCACTGAACACAAGGCAAGTCAATAAACAGCCTGAAAGCCTGCAGTTTTAAATATTGAATGATGATACACACTGTACAACACTGAACAGCACTGCCCTGGAGATACCAATTTAAAAACAGTTTTACTGAAATTTTCCACTGCAGTTACTAGGAAAGACACTTGTTTCTAGAAATGCAAACATTACACCACCAAATCCAAGTATTTTCACTGCTTTATTATTTAATTTCCTAACATCAAGACAAACAGATTTACAATTTTCAAGTGAAAACTGTGAAAGTTAGCAGGTTAAACAAAGAAGTTACCAAAAATAATAAAGAGACACAGTCCCTAAAAGTGAATGTTTCAGTTTCTTACTATCTGCTATTACCTACAGACACCTTAGCACTGTGCTTCGAGCACAGTATTAGTAGAGGACAAAGTATTTGTATTCCCTCAAAAAACTTGAGAATTTAATATAATTTCTTCCTAAACACCTCTACTTAATGTATTCTCCCAAGTCTTTAAATCTGAAATCTTTAAATGCTAAAATCAGTACTTCAGTAAGTATTTACATTTATGAGCTTCAAGTGCAATCTTTCTGCTTAAAACAAGAGCAGTGTCCAGCTCTTTAAAAATGCATGTTTCTGTGGAAAAAGAAACTCCAACAAAAAACTACCATCCAGTATGTGCAGAAGAAAATGGGTTAAACCTACCTACAAAGCAGACAGATTTAAACTGAGAAAAGGAATACATTAGGAACACGTATGCCTCCTTGGCAAGCACAACAGAAACAAGGACATATTGCTTTTTCTCACAGCAATGTTCTCAGAAGCCATTGTGCCAGGCAAGTGTTCTTAATTTGCACTTAAATTTGTATGAGATACCACGATTCAAGAACTCTTCTTAATTTGATCTCTAGCAAGAAGATGCTGCATCACACCTCAGAGATGATGTCTCAGCTTTTCACTGGCCAGTGACAGCTTTTTTCCTGAAACAGGAGCGTACGTTGCTGTATATTCATCAAGTTTACTTCCTGTCTCCCCTCAAATAAACATTGTTCCACTCCAAACAAAGCTTCAAGGCCACTCTTCCCAGTACACAAGACTACCTCGTTGTACATGTACATGCTGTACTGAGTTCACAGTGGAAGCCTGCAGTAGCACGTTTCTGTGGACAGGGCAAACTGGAAAGGCAACTTATACCCAACTCTGTGGAACTAAAAAAGCTCAGCAGAGCTTCACTTACAAGTTGAGATTAAGCTGGTAAATACAACCATATCTCATAAAGGTCCTGCTTTTACAGCCTGCTGTGCAATAGGGAATGCATTGAAAAAATGGACACTGAAGCAACAGCCTTTCAGCATTATTATCAGAAGAGGTTTCTCTATTTTAGCCCACATCTCAAAGTGTTCCAGCTCTGACAGCTACAATCCATGCCAGAGTCCCAGGCCTGAGTCCCAGGGTCATGGGATCCTCATCTGTTGCCACTCAGTTGAGGGAATGAATGGACGAACGTGACAAATTTAGACTTAAGACCAGTCTTTATATATCTGAGAGGACAAGGACCAGAAGTCTTCCTCCGGATATAACCGATTAAGGACAGCACACTGCTCAGAGAGGAAGACCTCATAAAATGCTTCTGTTCATAGCACAGAGGAACATCAGTAAAAGGCTTTCAGAAGACTTGGTCTAAAGCAACTGATACCCAAAACACCACTTGGTGAACAGAAGTAAATGTATGTACGTGCTAAGAACAGAAACCAGCTGGAAATCCTGCCACTGACAGAAACTGAGGCAGAGGTTTTCCCAGAAGTGCTCAAGATACTGTAACAGTTTTAAATCGGGGTCATAAAATTCTGATAAAAACAATAATCAAGTTCACTGACATAAAACATGAGACGGGAATTATGCACTATGATCACAGATTAGCAATTCTGTTTTGCCTTTAAAAGGACCAATACAGAAGAATGCTTTAAAACGTGCAGTCAATAACTACCATGGTCTTGCTAAAAATAAGAAATACTTAACTTAGAATTTAAGTACAAATAAAATATATGAAAAGAAAGGAGAGCAAGTCTCCAAACATTTTCCATTTCATACTTTTCACATTCTTATAGTCTCAAAAGACCTTCTCTCATACTTCAGATTCATGATTCTGATCCCCACTCATGTCCAAACAATGAGAGCACAGGAATTTCAGATGTATAGGAATAAAAAAAAGCAGTTACCTTTCAAGGAGGACAAGAGTACACAGTATAATATTAAGCCCTTCACATGAATAATACAAACAGGAATAAAATCTTAAAACACAAGACGTCAATTATCCTCCTGAAGGAAATGAGTAAACCTTAAGGTTATACCTAAGAAGCTGCTACTACTGAGAGAGTCCCTGGCAAGCACAACACTTGGGTATCTCTTGCAGTATTCCATAGGCGTATCTAGAAATGCACAAAACACATCCATTGCAACTTACAGTTATCTTACAACCTTTCTGGAAAAACTATTACTTCATGGATTAAAGACAACAGAGTCAACATATAATATGACAAAAAAACTTGAAAGCTGCTAGCTCAACAGAGGTCTATTTGCCTGAAGACTGCCATAATTTCAGAAGTAAGCACAACCATATTTTACAATAATAAAAACCCTCTTACAAAGAAAACAGATGTTGGACTTAAACCAAATAAAATAATTAAAAAACCCCAAACAAACACAAACCCTCAAAACAATGGACAGATCCCCATGCCTGGCATTTACAGCATTTTGAATCCATGCAGAAAGCCACGACATTTTTAGAGCACTTTGCACAGCATGGGGAGGGCAGGGTACAAAGATGCAGCATCAATATCAGTAGTAACAAGCAGTTTTTTCTTTGTTTTGTTGACTTTTTTGTTTGTTTAATTGCATAAGACTTGGCTTTTGAGCAATGCCTGCAGACTTCCACCAACTCTACACAGTATGTCTGGCCCCTTCTAACATCTCCATTTCTGTGTCAGGAAACCTCTGTGCAGCTCAGGAAGGACCTTACTGAACCACTGAAGCTTTGTGGCTGCAAACCTGCTCAGCAGCCTTAGGATGAGCTGCACTGGTCCAAGGACTCTCTCGCTCAGAGAAACAGGGATGGGCTCTCGAAAGACACTCTAATCAGCAGCAATATGGCACTTGGGGCTCAAACAGAAAGCAAATTGTGATTGCTGAAGGTGAGAATAGCACGTTTCATGGTTTGGCCTGACACTGCGTGTGAATGAACAACCAACCATGCGGCCATAATGTGGTTTACAGGAAGTGACAGCAATATGCATTAAGAACTGAATCCTCCTCTCAATATTATTCAGCTACATGAAAAACAAGCAGCCAGCTTAAGCTGTTTAAGTAACACTCAAAGTCTGAGGAGATTTGAATTTCAGTGAAGAACAAATTTTACCTGAGGGTGAAAAGATGTGTATGTGTGAAGCATTACAATAAAAATGCTGTCAAAGCTTTAACTGTTAACATAGTTAAAAGACTGCACAATTATAATTTGTGTAAGTCCTGCAGAAATTCAAGAAAAAAAACCACCTTTACCTTTCTTCCATGAAAAATTGTTCTTCCATTTCAGGTCTGCTAGAGCAGTTCAATTTGACCTTAAGAATACAGTCCTGAGGTAATTAATTACCCTGTCAAGACCACTGAATGTTCTGGCTCTGCTGAGAGCCCCTCTCTCAGCCTTTGCTGATTGACAACACCAGTAAAACTCACTAGCTGTAAATCAAACCTCCACACAGGATTCCCTTTTGCTCCTTACTAGATCAATGTTCTTTAATATTAGTGGAGGGGCGGGCAGGAATCAATTTAAAAAAAAAAAAATCAGGGTAAGGAGGGTTTCTCTCACCTTCACAGCTCACCTCTGGTATTTTAATAGACTTTTTACACAATTCATTGCTACCCAGGGATATTAGCTAATCAAAAAATTACTACAAAAAAGTGACACTACCAAAATTTTTCTCTACAAACATCAGTGGTGAAGACAGGAACAGTATCAATCTTTTTTATCTGCTGCACTAAACTCAGGTATCAAACCAGCGTGTATCTTTTTTTTTTTAGTATTTTGCTATTTTCCATTTAATGTCCAAAGCATTTTCAAGAGTACTATCATTGGTAAAACTTCTAAAGGGTGCAGCTACTGAACAGTTAAGTTACAGGATAATTCCTGTAACAATGAATGTTGTAAATCTAAGTAGTGGTTCAAGGCACCAAGTGAAATCGCATAATGCCAAGTTTAAACAACGATGACTCAAAGAACACTAATGAACTTGCAGCACACCCCTCACTTCAAGTCTTCCCTTGCTGTACTGCACTTTTGTGGGCATTTGCAAAGCTGACTGCTTAGTATTCGCTCTTCTACTGAAGTCTTAACTAGCTTGTCTCATGACACAACTTTCTACAGTAGGGCAGTCAACTAGGTGATGATGGCAAACTAGGACATCTTGTACTTGTAGCCAAAGAATTTGTCAAACTTCATTCCAGCAGCAAGTTGGTAGAATGTTACACATTAAGCCTGTTTTTATTTTTATTACATGCAAAGTTATACAGGAGTGGGAAGAAAACCTACAGATTTAATACTTCAGATAAAACATTTCTAAAATTTCTATTCCCCTGACAGGTAATAATTACCCATGTAAACATTCCAAAAACCCAAAGAACTTCAGAGGAGGAAAACTTTATTAAATCTGACTTTCAAGCAGCTTTTTTTTAGTCCACATTGAGAGATACTCTTATTCAGATAATCTCACAATAAATTACTTGGATTTTAATTATTTTTTGGGGGGGAGTTTTCTCATAAAAACCCCCTCATCAAGAGGAAGGGAAGCCATGGAGCATTTCTCCTCTCCCAAGAAAAAGCCAAGACAACAAAAACATGCACTCAATTTTCTTATCCCTATGTGTAAATCAGTGACTCTCAAACCTGTTTGTTCCTCTGAATTTTCTACATCTGGGAAGAATTAATCTTTCCAGGACAACCCAAATAAAAAGAAAAGTCATGGACAAATGAGCAGGTAAGCAGAAAAATAACTCCAGGAACAAAAATCAACATTTTTACTGTCTTAAATAGAACAGAGATAAAGAGCTTGCCAGCAGCATCACCTTCCAAAAGAGAAGCCGCAGAAAATATTTTAGCTTTTATAAGAAGCAACTTGTTTTCACACTAAAGTTACATATTTCAGCTTAAGTTGCATAATTCAATGAAGCCCAAACTTCACAGGCTACCTGCAGCACACATAAGCCCATGTGCATTGCAAATAAACAATGAATTATGCCACAGAGGGCACTACATAAGAATGGAGGCATACCATCCAGCTGAGCAGAGTTCACATATCTAACACACCCGTAAGTGGCTTCAACATCAGTGTATACACCCACCCTAATGTTTCACTATTCAGTTAAATCAGAAGACAATACAACTGACACCAGGTTAGACAAGACTAAGACTGCTATGACTTGATTTGGAGATACACACCTCAAAGTTGGTTAAGGTACTTTGCAAAGAATTCAGTAAAGTATTCCATAAAGCATTCCACAGGATCTTCTTTTAAAAGTGTAAGAGGTAATAGGATTTTATATTGCGATCAGTGTAAAAAAACAAACAAACAAACAAACAAACCCTTAAGCCAGCATTTTGCAAATCCACATTTTTCAATGTATTTCACTTCAAGAAAACAGTAAATGGCATGCCCTTAGGGATCAGAAAAATATATCCAATGACAAACAGGCTAGCACAGAAGCTGTGGATCAGTGGTATCTGCCACATCCCCAACCCAGAGCATCACATATCAGGGTCAGGAGAGTCAGTTCCCTCTGAGTAGGATGACACTCTGTTCAGTCACAATGTGAGGATACATCACACTGTGACTGAATCAACAAAGTTCCTTCCAGTTTTATACACTAATGGGAAACAAACTTGAACCATCAATCTGGTAAAGTACTAAGCATTTCTACAGAAGTCCCAAAAATGTACAGAGAGAACAAATATCTAATTTTTTCTTTTGAAGCCTAAATATACACTAACACTCCTATTCAGTAATTTTTCATTTGAAGGTATATATAAAAATCTCAGCTACACTCATTTTTTGAAGCAGAAAGTTAAGAATTAGATTCTGGGTTTGTCAAACAGGTTGGGGTTTTGTTGTTGGGGTCTTTTTTGGTTGTTTGAGTTTTTTTTGTTTGGTTGGTTTTTTTGTTTGTTTTTCTTTTGTTGTTTGCTTGGGTTTTTTGGGGGGTTTTTTTGTAGTCAACTTATCAACTCTGGACAAATAGGAACACTGTGGTCTGTAAACAGGAAGTATCCTCTGCAAAGGTCTTGGGACTGAGACCTCATGAGTAACTTCCTCCACCCAAGATGTTGCCTCCAGAGGCAGAAAAGACCTCAGACATCAACTTCACCTCTGCTCACCATTGCCTCCAGGCTGATCTGAAGAATACGTAAGCTACAAAGTGCTTCACAGTAGATTGGCCATTTCTACTGCTACACAGATAAATGCGGTGTGGTTGGGACTAGATGGTCCATTTAAGGTCCATTCCAACCCTTAAGATCCTGTGATTCGTGATCTTGGAAAATCCAGTCACAAAAACTTGGCCTGAAACCCAGTGTCCAAGAAAGAAGAAGAGTAAATAAAGGAGAAGAGAGTAAAGCAGTTTTTCCACTCAAGCCATGCACACTAACACGGAAAGCTGCTGCTGAAGTTCAAGAGGCCTGAACGTGGGTATCTAGAGTCAGAATTTTACTTGTAACATTAATGATCAGCATTTAAAGATACTTTTCTCTAATTAAACAGAGGTTTTCTTTATTTTGGCAAAGAGGCTATCATTTTGGCTGGTGACAACTCCAGAGTTTCAGCCTTGCTTTAGCTAAAGATATCTAATTTACAAATACCTGAAAACAAAGACACAAGCTTTAGTCTCACTGGAAGAGTCATTGGTACATAACCTACAGTTCCACTTTTTGGTCCTGGGAAGGCAGGAAAGAAAAAGCATCACTGTTATTGCTCATATCTGTCTATTCAATTTTCACCTTTTTTTTATTAACCACTAAGCAAGGTGCAAGAGGATTAAAAAATCAAACATGGGCTGCATGAAGTAAGTTACCGCAATCCTCCTGAAGGGAACATTTTGATTTGGGAGACCTGGCTTGATTTTCTATAACCACATCCTTTTTTTGCCTATGTAGTGAACAGAGCTTCCGGATTACCACTCTGGACATATGAGTCATGTTGGCTCAATCCAAGGCATTACACGCAAAACAATACTACTGGAACACAAACAGATTCCCTTTCTCACCACCACCCAAAAGACAGCTTCAAAAGTCCTGGAGCACAAAATTACTTTACTCAATTTTCCCCCAAAGTAGAAAATGAGAGAGACTGAGCAAGAAGTCTGACAGAAACACAGAGGGAGCTTCCAGCAGCAAAGCGTCTGTCCATGTCTTTCATCCACTGTACTTGTGTGCCATGAGTCACCATTTGTTACAAAGCAGTATTTAAGTTTCAAATAGTGTAATCCACTTTATTAAATTTTATGAATCCAGAACACTTTGACCAAAATTACTGACATCTTATTTTTGTCTCAGTTGTCTTTCAGTGGTTCTGCACTGCTTCTAAAGTACAAACCTTTTTAGAGGTGAACTTTATTTCATGGCTCAAACGTGCTCCTACTTAGAAGGCAGCTGCCATCCAAGTGATCAGCTAGCAAACCGTGTTGTTAATGAGGAAGAAGGGGCTGGCTGGAACATATACTGCCTTCAGGCATCAGCGCCTGTGAAACATGTTTTCAAGTCTGCATTCCCTGGTAATTTTATTTCATCTCCCCTCTCAGAATTTCAGAGCTCAATTGCTCAAACGAGCACACTCAGTCTTCTGTTAGTGGACTAAAAGAGGAGATGAGAAGAGTGCCTCTCAAGATTTCTGTTTCTAGAAATTCGGGAAACTGAATTTAGTAAACAAGTGTGTGAGGAGTTATAACAGGAAAATACAGGAATACCAAACATTAGAGACCTGAAGACCAGAGCCCTAGAAATAGAGTAATTCACAGATAACCCAAATAGTTGTTTCTGCATTCCATTCTAAGGATTTGTAAGAGGAACAAGACAACTAGCAACATAAAACCTGAAGTACTAATAAGGAAGTTATATCATCTTTGAGAAAATGAGGAAGCACAAGGTATTCAAACATGCAATACTGCATTTCTTCAACTAAAGCATTAAACAATTCTCAGTTAAAACAAGTACATCTAAAGTGTTGAGTGGGTTAAGAAAATGAACTTTTCTACACTCTCTATACTTAATCTAAACTCTAAACAGACTACAAAGGACCATTTGATACATGAAATCCTAATTTATTCTACCGATATTAGCAGAATGCTTGTTACACTTGTAAAGGTAAAACAAATCAGGAAGTCAAAACAGTTCAGTTTCTTGAAATTATTTTAACACTACATACTTTTATAGTCTTAGTTTGAAGTCTCAATCCATTCAGGGTATTGATAGCTTTTTCGGCATCCTTGGGTTCAACGTAGTTCACAAAACCATAACCCAAGCTCTGTCCTGATTAAAAAGACAAATAAAGTCATCATTAGTACCGCAGTGCCACACAATGGATAGCTAACTATTTAAAACCTACAGCCACACACTGAGCAAACATTGCTTATACTGAAGAACAGTACCCACTACTCCAAATAACAAAAATTGCAAAGGGTCACAACATCTAATTTTTCCACTAACAGTAGTAGATTTCAAGTAGCTTCATCTGTTGTGTTCAACACAAAAATTGCTACATTCAGTTTAATGCAAGACTTAAAAACTGATAAGCAAAATAGGTTCAGAAGTATATTATGATCTGTTAGACACCAGAGGATATGCAGAAGCATCAAGTTTAAAGTGACACCAGGAATCCACTACTCAAACTTTTTTATTGAACATAAAACGTATAGCGACAAAATTCTGGACTAGTGCTGGAAAACGAAGTACATTTGAAACTCACTCAATTTCAGAATTTGAGCCCAATTAAAAGCCAAAAAATTTTACAGATGTTATTCCTACACTGCATACAGTCTTGTTAGTAACAAGGAGTTTAAAGACTCATTTTGTTCCAATATTTAAAACAACAGGTACAAGTATCTGATCAAGAGCTAAATATCAGCTGAAGAAGCAGTATTATTTTCAGGTTTGTTTAGCGTTGGAAATTCAGATGACAGATTAACATACAGCATTTTTAATTAGTTCTTATCTCTGAACAACAGCCCCCTTCTAACCATTAATTCTGCCTAAGCACTTATTAAACACTTGAGTGTAGCAGAAGTCATCTTTTGACAGATTCAAAACCTACAGTATACTATCCCTAACTAGCATACTACTTTAGAAGTACTTTTAGTGCATAAGAATGCAAATAGGTGGAAAATTTTAACGAAGTGAAAGGATACACTCAGCAAGAATACTATCCTTTATTAGCATAAATCTTTCCAGAAACACTCCCATATTCTGGGTGGGTTTTTTTCTTCTTTTCTTTTTTTTTGGTATTTTTTGTTTGTTTGGGTTTTCTGGGGTTTTTTTAAGACACCAAAACAAGGTAGAAAAAAATTGTCAACAAGCCATAGGGAAGCATCTGACATATCTAATTCACAAAATGCTAGATGTTAGAATGTTAGAATGATTAGCGTGGATACACAACAATATAAAAGGATAAACAACATTACATAGAGCACGAATGGCAAATTCATTTATTGCCCAAAAAAGATAGAACTCCCGCTGTTATCAATTTCTTGTATGGTATGTATACAGTATGCATTTAACAGTATGTAATACAAAAAAAACAACAGGAATTTTTGCACTTAATTAAATATGATGAGAGGGTTTACTTAATAGCCCATCACCCCTGGCATTTACAATTTTGCACCAATTATACCTCCTATGGCACCAAAGGTGAGAGGACACCACCACCACCCCACTCCCCAAAGCTACTTCCATTCTCTCCCATCTCCTCCTCAAAACACCACAGGCAAACACAAATTGCCTAGATGGAGCCATTAACAGGTTAATTATATATAATTAATACATGCATTAACAGAGAATCCAAACCCCAATGGGACAGAAGACTGAGCACCTGCTCTAGAGAATCCTGCCCTGAGCAGAGGTTGGACTCCGTGTGCTTCATGCCTTCAACCTCAGCAGTTTGTCAAATTTCTGGAACAAACCATATGGAAATACCCAAAAGCATTTCTGTACTCATTTACAGCTCTACCTAGATATTGCTACGTTTCTAATCCTAGAAGCCTTTTTCCTTATTAGTTTGATTACAGTAGAGCAATTTCTATACCTGTCAGCTCCATCACTCCCACTGTCTGGAGAAACTCTTCCCAACAGCATCTCCAAAAAAGAGGAGGCTCTCTTTTTGTGCATGACTGATTTCAGTGTTATCTCCTAATACAAAAATGCTGATTTCAGGTGTCTGTTATTAATCTCCTGAGGAACCCTTTTAAACAACGACCTTTAAAGGTGTTAAAATGTCAAAAAGAAAGCTATTTCATACAGGATGTTCCCAATACAATACTCACTCATTACAGATTGAGCAGGAACAGAAATTATGTAAAGAAAATACTTCTCCTGTCCTTCTCTGTTGATGTGATCTACTTTTCATACTAAAACCACTCAGACTGCTGCAGACAAAGAGCTTACCCAGCTGTTATAAAGGATTCAATTCATGACCATTCTTCTGGAGACACTCTATTAGTTAAACTTTATAAATATTAGGACACTAGCCTAGGAAGGTGCACCAAAAGCCCCGGTAATTTATTCAGGACACGTCTGAAATAATTTGTGCAATTTTATTCTATGATTTTACAATTAAAAAAAAGCTTTCACCATGAGAGTGGTAGAACACTGAAACAGGCAACCAGAGGGGTTGTGAAGTCTCCATTCCTAGAGATACTCAAGAGTCTGACTGGTCCTGAGCAACCTGCTGAAGAAGAATCTGCTTGAGAAACAGGAAATGACTAGATTATCTCCAGAAGTCCTTTTCACCCTTAGTGAATGTGTGAATGAGATTCTATTTACTTCTGTTTTCTTTTATTTAGTTTATCATATAAAATTCAAAAGTGTTCTCTAAAGTCCTTATTTATTTAGAAAGGTTCAGAAAACGCAAAACTTCTTAGACATTAAAATTATGCTTGAAGATTAGTGGTTTAATTACACATTATCAATAACTGAGAGTCAAAAATCAGCTTCTTCACAGCCCACAAGAAAGATAAATGTTGACTTTGAACAAGCAATGCAAATAATTGTTAATTGAACCCGATTTCTGGAATCGGATGTTTGAGGAACCACTCTTAAATACTCCTGCTTATATTAACCGCTTGTTAAGAGGTTTGTCAGTTCATACATCGATGGCTGAGTTCCAGAAAATTCAGACAAGCATGCAATAAAATGCAGTAGAAGCAGCTACTTCAAACACCCCATCGGTATCTCGACTATTCCAAGCTATGTCTGACAGGTGGTGGGAAAGTACCAAGGGGGTTACAAGGAAGAACTGAGTTTCTAAGTTCCAAGTAAAAAGAACTTCAGTCCAAACTTATTCAAGCACCATTATGGCTATACAAGCCAGAAAGAAGTCTCACCCTACTGCGGATTTCAGACAGAGAGATCACCCCACCCACTGTGCACAAATTTTACTCAAATAAAATTAGAGGCAACTGGCCAGGGTAACTCAAACCAGTTCTCCTTCTGTGCAGCTTTTCCTCATTCTTCAATGTCTAAAATTTGCTTTCAAGACAAAACAAGGAGAAGTTGGACTTAAACCAAATCAGCCACCACTTAGGATACCAAAGAGGAACTTCATTATTTAATGAATGTAATGACTAGTTTGTATTGCCTGAAGGACTGAACTAAGCAATGACAGAACTGGACTCTTCCATCTGTGCCTCTTCTACACCAAACGCCACTTGCCAAGAGAGCAACGTCCTGCAGAACACACATTTGTCTCTAAGTCTAGTAACACGCTTAAAAATAGATTATGTGTCTGAGTACACAAAAAGGTGATGGAAGAAAGAAAGTAAATCTATAGGGATCCACAAGCTAAACAATCCCCGGATTTAAATGTGTATCAAAAAGCTGCTTAGTCTCCTACGGTTTTAAGACAGGGTCAGCTCCAGTCGGCTCTTGCCTCAGCTTTGTGTTTCCAATTTGCGCTTAATGACATTGCCTGAAAAAACTCTTACACCTCTCCAGGTTAGCTGTCCTGGTGCTCTGTCTGATATTATGTGTCTACCCAGTTAAACATCCAATTCTGCTTTTTGAGGTTCTCCAAAATTAAGGCCTACTCTGCCTCAACACAGACAAGAGACTGTGCCATCAGCTCTGTATCTCATAACTCAGATCTACAAGTAGTATTAAATTTAGCTTATCCTAAATAAAGGAGTGTCAAGAGTTTCTTATTTAACTATCAGTTGAGCCTCATCTGCCGGACAGTTCTTGTGGCTACTTCTCAAACCTATTTAAAGATGTTTCTGTAAACCTCCTACTAGATTTTATGCTTTAGACACTATGACTATCATAGAACATGGTGCAGAAAAATCCCAACAGTTAGTTAAATGATTGGTAAAAGAAAAGTAAAATTTCCTGAAGTAGGAAAAGTAAAATTGATGAAATGATCTGGAAGGAATGAGGAAATATATGGGGAAAAGCAGTCTGACTTAAATTTTTCTTAAAAAAAATCTGAAAAACCAAAAGCCACATAGTAGAAGTAGTGCATCTCACAAGCCTGTAAGACAGCAATGGAGTTAGAATAAAAGCTATGATTTGCAAGTTCGCACTGGAAATTCACAATTATTAATTACATTTTATGTTTCATGTAATTGACACTAGTAACAAAGTCAAATTCAAGCACAAGTGGCAAAATGTCTTTTCAGTTAGGCATCTCCTTGAACCTAGACATGCTATATCCACTATTAGTGACTGACAAATGTTCAGCCTCTATGGTCTACAGGTGCAGAAAGCACTATGTTACTTAGTTTAATAGGGGAAACTGTTCAATTTTTATTTCACATTTTTGAGCTTCATAAATATGACTTGATTGCTCATGTACGATGATGCAAATTAAACAGTAATTTATTAGATAATGCCAAGTTGCTTTTTGGCACTACAGTCAATATATTGAATGGATTTTGAGAGGGGAAGGGCAAAAAGTAATTTCAAACAATTTAATTCTAATCAGTCTTTGAAAAGACTTCTCAAGAGACTGACTGGAGATCCAAGTGTACACCAGAAAAGCATAAATGAAGTAATTCACCATTAAAAAACAAGTAATGAACACACTGATTCAGTATTTAGGAAAGGAAAGCAGACAGACTTCATAGGCACTCATCACCACAAGATCAAAGAAGTTTCACGTTAAAAAAGAAATAAGCAAGTAGGAAGTCATAGCTATAGCCACAGTGCTCCTGCATTTACTATCGTGCCTTGAAAGATGCCATTTTTTTAGCTTTAAAAATACACAGGCTAATTCACAATACTTATCAGAGAAGAACCACAAAAAAACTAGTTGCATGCTACGCAAGCTGTTTCATAAGTGTTTCCTATAAACTATAAATAATGCATACAGCTATAAAAGCCCAAAGAAAATCCTGTGCTATCTAATATTCAGAACAAATAGATGCTATCTGCAGAGAAAGGAGGTCATGTAAAGTAGATGTGATAGAGGTGGCACTTATCCATTTTTAATGTTTTGCTTTTAAAGGTAGCAGCAACATTCCTTAAAGCAGGATGGAGGCCTCTCAGAAAGCTAGAGAATTAAATCTGGCCAGGGATGTCAAGGTGAACAAGAAAAGCGTCTACATAGGTACGTTGGTGAAAGAAAAGGTTAGGGAAAATGTGGGCCCTCCCTGCAACAGAAAGATGACCTCGTTACCAGGGATATAGAAAAGTCTGAGGGGTACTGAACAACATTTTTTTGCCCACAGTCTTCACCAGCAAGTGCTCCAGCCACATTGTCCAAGTCACAGAAGGTGAAGACAGGGACAGGGACAATGAAGAATCACCTACTGTACAAAAGCATCAGGTTCGAAACCATCTAAGGAACCTGAAGGTGTGCACAAGTCCTCAGCACCTGGTCAGGATACATCCATGGGTTCCTAAGGGAACTGGCAGAGGAAATGGCCAAACCACTATCCATCATATTTGAGAAGCTGTGGCAGTCTGATGAAGTTCCCACTCACTGGAAAAGTGGAAACATAACCTCCATTTTCAAAATGCAAAATGAAGATAAAAAAAGTAGGGGAACTATAGGCTTGTCAGTTTCACCTCTGTATGTGAGATCATGAAGCATATCATCCTGGAAATTATGGAAGGGCACATGGAAAACAGAGAGGTGACAACAGCCACCATGGTTTCACTAAGGGCAAATTGCACCAGACAAATTTGGTGGCCTTCTACAATAGGGTTGAAGTGATGGTGGATGAGGGAAGAGGGACTGATGTCATCGACCAGGAGTTGAGGAAAGCATTTGACACTGTCCCACACAATGTTCTTGTCTGTAAGTTGGAGAAACATGGATTCGATGGTGGCTAAGGGATTTGGCTGGATGTTCACACTCGAAGAGTTGCATTCAATGGCTCAATGTCCAAATGGACACCAGGTACAAGTGGCAAGTAGTGTTCCTATGGGGTCAGTATTGGGACTGGCACTGTTTCACTCTGTCACCAACACGGACAATGGGATCAAGGGCACCCTCAGCAAGTTTGCTGACAACACTGAGCTGTGTGGTACCATCAATACGCTTGAGGGAAGGGATGCCATCCAGAGGGATATGGACAGCTTGAAAGGTACACGCACCTGTGAGGACTCATGAATTCTTTACTGTGAGTGTGGTTAGATACTGCAAGAGGTTGCCCAGAGAATCTGTGGATGCCCCATCCTTAGAGAAGTTCAAGGCCAGTCTTGATGGAGCTTTGAATAGCCTGTTCAAGGGAAAAGTGTCCCTGTCTGAAGGATTAGAACTAGATGATCCTTTAAGTTCCTTTACAATCCAAACTATTTTATGTTTCTAAGAGTTGAGCTATCTGAACTATTCATTTTGCATGAAAGTGTTCAATACCTATGTGGTATACATTAAAAATAAGACTTGAAAGGCAGATGAATAAGACTTTTAACCTGACAGTAGTTAAATAAGCTGTTTCAAGGGAGGTGAAGTCCCTCACAAATGCACAGTGAACTTAAATGCTGCCTTTTCAGTAGTCCTGCAACATCTTATAGCTCCTGAGAAGAACGGATATTGCTTTCTGCCTAACACCATGATTAGACATCAGCTGATTAATATTGTGGTTTTATTTCATGACTGATTAAAGCATCTTGGTATTCTACTAGGTCTTCTCTGAATGTTTTTTGGGCAGAAATTTGCACAGGTTTGACCCTAGAAATTTCTGGCCTATATAAAGCCTGGTCCTGATGTCTCCTGCTGTCCAGCTATCTACTAAACCCGTATTTTCATGTATTTCCCTCTCTACATAGCTGCTGCTAAAGATAATTTTCCTGCACGCATGACTGAGAAGCTTGCCTTCCCCGACAGAATCTAGAGCCAATACTGTAAAACTTCTTTGCTTGAGCACACAGCTGACATCTTTTTTCCCCCCCAACACTGCTCCACTGGTATACAATGGTAGTATTACCAGATGACTAGCAGGTGCTGAAAGGAGAGCAACTTCAGTACTAGAAGTTTCCACTGCTGCATTTCTTCCTGCGGTGAACCACTCGCATCATTTCAACACACACCTTCTACTCGCATGAGCCAGAACAGCCTTTTGACAACGCAGCACAATGCTTTTGGAAGCCTGGGACACCCACCACACGAGGGAGTCCTTGGCTGCTGTTTCCCATCAGAGCTATGGAATACCCAGTGCAGGGGCTGAGCAAGCTAACTTTTGGAAGCAATTGTTGATCACATTAGCAGAGTACCCAGATAATCCTGCATCTTGTCTGGAATTCTTAAACATTCCTGCAATGTCTGAAGGTCAAACAAAATAGATAATTAACAGTATCAAAGAGCAAATGGAAAGGAGGTAACACAACAAACAGTCAAGACAAATTCTACTATCAGTCGAGCTGTCAAAACCTTTTCAGAATGCACTCATCAAGTAAGACTGAGTGAGTTCTATGAAATTTACTGGCTCGTTTCAAGGAGCAAGAAGAGCTGTTGTTTCAAAGTTCTCATTAACAGGTAAAAGTAATGTAAGAAAAGCAGCCCCACTAATTGAATCCTATCAATGCTAAATCTTGGAAGAAAAAACCCGAAACTGTCATAAATGACCCTCCTTACAGACAAGTCAAACAAAAAGAAAAAACAAAACAAAACAAAAAACCCCATAACATTTACATCTGATTAGTAATAGATCTTAAAATTAATACACACCACTAAGGTATAAAACTAGTTTCATGGTCTAATACAACAGCTAAGCACAGACTACCTTACTCTGGAAAATTAGAAGTCCAAATAGCAAATAACCCATTCACACATTTCCAGAGGAAAACCAAAAATTATTGATAAGCATACATTTAAAAACTGGGATTTTTCTAAAATAGTCACTGAATTCACCATATCATCATTTCAGACATATCAGGCTATTTCATCTTCTGCAAAAAAGATTTTATTGCAAAAGACTAAGTTATAGGAATATAACCAGGAAGAACTTCAAGATCACAGAAGAAATGGTAAAAAAAAACCTGTCTTGAAAAAAACTCAAATGGGACATACTATTTGCATCAATATTACAGCGAAGAACACAATTCTGAGGTTAATGAAGTCTAGGAACTGTAAGTCATGGTCTACAAGCCTATAGAAACAGAACTCCTAAGAATTCCAGAAGATTGAGGACCTTATTTCTTTTTATAATTTAACTTCATCTATGTATGCTGCCTTCAGTGCTAACTCCTTCAAAATCTCTCATCATCCAGACCTTGATTGAAAGAGAATAGACCATTTTTTAGTGAATAGTAATGTATTTTCTACTTCCAGTCATGTAAGCGTTCATTTTACAAATACTATTTTCAATAAACTGAACTTTATTTAAAGTCATAAACTTCTGTCTGTATGTATCAAGTTAATTGGCAAAGATCCATTAAACCACTGTAAGAACCAGTCAGCTTCATATTTTTGTAATCAGGACCAAGTCAAGTTCACAGTGAATTGACATCAGGTTTTATTCTGCCTTTCATCACTCCAAAAGTTGTACACACTGGTGGAAGAATGCTCTTAAAAGAAACATCCATGACAACAACATAAGAAGACCATATATAAAGCTCTCATTAGAATTCATCTCATGGACTCATACAATGTTTTGCAAGTCTCCTAAAATTTCAGAGTGAAGATGTGTTCCATGACCAGTACACAAAAGCAGAAGTGGCACTACAGAAAACCCAGAGGATTATGTTAAGATCAACTTACAAGCTGCAAGTAGTAGTCTGTGTTGTCCTGAAAGCAGGCCAGTGTGGCCATGGAAAAGATAATAGTACTTCTAGACTCCAGCCCAACTTCAGAAACACAAAAAGTTTAATGGAGTTTCAGATATAGGAGTAAGAAACATTCAACCCTTTTGTCTGTGTGGATTTGCAATTTAAGACACTGGAATGCTCTACAATATGCTAGAGTGATCCTGCAGAGTGACAACCCCACAAAGGACTTGTGAGCCAAGATAAGATATCATTCAGCTAGTACCAGCTCTTTTACAAAAAAGTTGCTGCATCTTTGTAAGTCATCTGTGATTAGTGCCACGGAGACTACCACAGTATTACCTTGACACCAAATAAGGCTAGGAGCACACACTCAGACATACAACTCCTTTAAGTGTAGAACTGTGTCTGGCTGTGGTCTAATAAGAAGGGCTAAATGAGTAAGTAGAGAATACCATCAGTGTTACCTCCTTTCCATTTACTCTTAACGTAAATTACTGTCCAAGATTCAAACTCCTTTTAAGTTTGTGTTAAGGCTTGAACGGCATTTTAAAAGCAGCTTAGCAAAATGAGGGAACCTGCATAAGTCACTGAGCAGTCCCCAGTTTAACTGCAGTTTGCTTATTGTTCCAGTAGATGGATTCTATCAACTGAACACACAACTCATACATCACTGAGCAGGCAAGGCTGGGCAGCTTGCAAGAAAACACCGGTAAACTATGATCACTTCTAGATTTCAATGTTTGATACTTCAATGCCTTTCTCACAAACCATTTCTCAGTTAGCGCTCTAAATCTGGAATAATGAAAGTTGAAGAATGAATGAAAAGGATCAAACACTGACCAAAGTATTTGACAGTATATCCTGCCATGCATTAAGTAGATTAAGTCTAATCTCAGCCAGGTTCAACTCTTTATTAATTTGGTGACATCCTCCTGCTTTATAGCTTACAGTTCTTCACATGTGAGGAACAGCATCATCTGCTGTTCATGAGCTGCTTCATCAACACAAGCTTGCTGTTGCTGGATACAAAAACAATGGTGCAGCTCTGGTTCTTCCCTGCAGCAAGCAGAGAAAGCCAATGGTACAGGGTACCATGAATGCTAAGCATTCTATGAACCTGATAAAAGATGTTACGCAAGCCAGAAGAGACATAAACTGAAGGTTACTAACAGAGATACACTATGCCCAAATAGGAAATCTCAACCCCAGAAAGCATGGTTGAAAGCAGGGACTGCATGGAAAAGTGCATGCTGTTGCACAAGCAAAAGAAACAGCAAACGCTTATGGACACCACACGAGGAGAATCTTGCCTGTTACTGCCTTATGTTCAAACATAACAAGCGACAACCACGAACTACTTGAAATAATGAAGACTGAACTAGACACCCAGGCTTTCTTACAAACTAGCTTGTCATATTACAAGAAGAAGCTCCTTACCACTCCAAGGTGAAAGAACACCATGGAATTTGCCAAACCAACTTACAGTTCTGAAAGGTAGTTTTACCCATTAATTTTTACCATTATAAGTAGTAACATGTTCCAGGCATCTCACTTTTGTCTTTTGCAGTCAATTTATTCCTTGTCAGGAATACAGCTAGCAGTGTTAAATACTCTGCCTTATTGTACCCACCTAGTCACCTTGAACAAGCAAGTGGATGTAGAGCATTTTTTTCTACTGCTGGGGTGTTTCAAAACCTGCGGTAATGTGCACACCCAAGCAAAAAACTGGCATGACACTTTGTTGTGGTTTAAACGCAGCTGGCAGCTTAGAACACATAGCCACAACTGAAAACACTCCCCCTCACATCCCGGTTGAAAAGGGGAGGAGAATTAAAATCTTGCCTGGGAAGACCAGTTCAGCAATTGAAACAAAGTAAAATGTAATACTACTAATAAAAGGAAATAAAAAATGAGAGAAGCCCCAAGAAAAACAAGTGACAGACGATAAAACTGCTCACCATCTGCTGGCTCATACCAAATCCTACCCTCTATCCCAGGTTCAGGTCCTCTGACCTGGCTATGCTCCCACATCTGCTCGCTGGCAGAGAATGAAACACTGGACAGTCCTTGACTCATGGTAAACACTGCTCAGCAACAGCCAAACCACCAGTGTGTTATTAACATTATTTTCATACTGATTCCAAAACGCAGCACAGTACCTGCTGCTGAGAATAAAGGAACTCTATCCCAGCCAAAACCAGGACACACCTGAATATAAATTCTTATCCCAAACTGCCCAGAAACACATACTACTTTGGAATGGTTGTTTTGGTTTGGTTTTTGTCAGGTTTTATCTGCTACTTAGTCTCAGAGTTTTTAAAAACATCCTGAAATGTGCCATGATGCTAAGTTTGAAAAATATTTCCCTGTTCCAGGGAACTTTTTTCATAGGTTAACTTCCAATGTTGCTTTAAATCTGATGGTTTGGGGTTTTTTTCTGGTCTTTACTGATGAATAAACAAACCTAAAAAAATGATAAATTGTCCTCAAAACGTAGTTTCTTTCCCTAGCGTACGTCTAAGCTGTCAACTCAAAAAATATGTGCTTGAAAGTATGTCCAAGGGGAACATCCTTTTTTCAGTTTTAACAGCTGTAATTAACAAATAAGAACAACTACTAATTGCAACACTGAGTAGCTGGGAAAAAGCCATTTCTCTTTGCAGTTGGTAAATGCACATAGGAAAAAAATATGCAGAGAAAAGCTGAAGTTTTCATTATTTGAAATAGAAGTATGTCTCCACAAACAACTAATTCTTACATGAACACAGCAAAGTTTTTCCGTAAGTAAGCCTAGCCTTTTTAGTCTAGAAGCTGGCAAGGAGGAGTGGGGAAGTGAAATAATCAATGCATCTTACTCTAGATGCAAGACTTCATAACCACTGAGCAGCACTATTAGGCTCCAAGTGCATTTCAAAAAGAGCTTTGGTTTAACATGCACGAAGCTACAGCTACCAGAAAGACTATGAAAAAACCAGCAACTCTTATCTTCAATAGATCCAGAAACTCAGAAGACAGGGAAGAATTCAGATTACAAATCCCCTTCTGTTTTAGTAAATGGTACTAAATGTCTCAAATAAGCAAAGGAAAAACCAAAGTAATTTCAATAGCTGGTCAATAGTGTAGAAATCTTAAAGATAACACAGCTGTGTCCTTGATAACTGTGGAAATTTGTACATTTACAAAAAAAAGTTAAAGGAATCCTAAAATGAAATACAGGATCTGAGCCTCTCAGTTATTTTCTTTTTACTGTGGATTAAAATATTAGGTCACTAAAACCACAGGCTTTCATACTTTTCTTCTCTAGCATTCTACATTTCTACCTCCTTCCACTCTGACTTGATGTACTCCAAGAAGATAAAATTCCATAGAGAGTAGTATAAGCCCTTTTCTGCAGTTGTACGCAGAAAACAACAATGGCAGTCTGGCAAATTTTCACAGTAAGAGCTGCCAGATAAAGTACCATGACAGAACAAAATAAAATGGAGACATACATATATTTTACAGAAAATAAACACATGCAGCTAGAAAGTTCCTTGCATGTATTTTTAAGGTCTTGCTTCTATAACACAATATACCAACTGCTTCAATACATAATGGGTCAGCCATTAACCTCTTAGACGCATCTGCAGCTTGAAGTCTTGTTACTCAGCGTGTGAAGGCTGAGAGGAAGTATCTACTTTCTGTAGGGACACCCAGGTCCTTATAATCCACATGACATCCTTGGAGTGAAAGCTTCAGAGTGTGCAGGTCAGTCACGTCACTACCCAAACTGAGGCGGACACCACTGAAACATACCTTCGTTATTATAAATATTTTGCTCTAATCTCACAGCACAGTTACCCTGAGAGGCAGTTATGCTGTAAAAACTTCAGGTTACAAAAGGTCTCTCTCGCACACTAGCTCCCACTAAAATCAACATTTGTTCAAGCAGCTGGCCTAGGATCACTAAGTTGTAACAGCAACATTTACCTACATACATATATGAAAGAGTCAACAGTGATAAGATACACCAAATTGGCAGCCTGGGAGTCCCAATGTGGAAGCACACACCACTACCTTAGCCAAAAGCACAGAAGATAGTCCACATCACCACAGGACCAATGTCAGTTTGCAAACCCCAATGCTTTCACAGGCTTCTTTTAAGTTATGGCAATCACTGACAGAAGTGAATAGTAATCTGTCTGCAGAAAAGTGCGAGATAATGTATATTGCATTAATGTCCATCAAAAAGCAGAGTGTTTGCTGAAAAGCGGAGTGATTCAGTGATGTTCTGATTCACTACACTCAGAAAGGTCCCTAATCATATTTAGTCATATAAAGAGTTAAATGTTTAAAACATCAAGCCCTTGCTTATGCTGTATATTGAGATCAACTCATTAATTCAGGCTAATATACGGACAAATAATCATTTTAAAAATAGCTTGTTTCCACAAAGCTGGCACTAAGACTGAAACCCTGGCAGGTTTAGTCAAACAAGTCTTTTTAGTCAAACAAGTCTTTTCTACCTTTTTTACTCGTAAAAACAAAGCCTATGAACTTCTGAAAAGTCAAAACAGCATTGTGCCTGCGTCACACTGAAAATCATATGGAGGTACAAAGACAATTAAGTGCTATCTAGAGTAATACAAGGTGAAACAATTTCCTTCATCCTCACCTATTTAAATGACTCATTGCCAGGAAACATGCAAAGTGCAATAAATTAGGCAGTTTACTCTGAAAAGGCACAGTAAATGCTGCTAAATCCTTTTTAGAAATATTAAATAGCAATCAAAAGTATAAAACACCACAGAATGGTCTGGGTTGGAAGGGATCTTAAAGACCATTTAATTCCAACCCCTTAACACATTTAACAAGTTTAGTTGTGCTCTGGATCCACACGTAAGTCTTGTTTGAAACTTAACTCTTTCAGGATTACCCCTGCAGTCCAAACAGGATGGTTCTTCAAGCATCCAAGCTAGCTAAGTAAGCCAATACTCTGCTTCTGCACTTTTCTCAAACAAGCACACAAAGTTCAAAATCACTTTATTAACCTTGTGCTACAACTCACCAAGTCCCCAGGCCACACCACAGACTGCATTTTAACATCTGCAGAGTTCAAAACATGAACTTGAAAATTAAAAAGATGATTTTAAGATCAACCCTCCCTGTCCCCAAAAGATCTATGCTTCAAGGTCTCGAGCAAGATGCTCCAGAGAGCAGTCAGTCACCATACAGAAATATATACAAATTCATATAAATAGAAATTTGCCTCCAATCCCATTTAGTTTCTATTCTTGATTTCACATTTAAGTCAAGTTTTGCACAATGCATTCTGCTGGCAAGGCACTATTTTCCGGGCAGCACCTTTTGTCCACATCCCTGCCCTAATCAGAAATTGTAAGGCTGACAAAACTCACTCATCTCAGCACACCACTCAGCAGCAGCTAGCAAGTACCCCTGCATATCACAGACTCAGCATACCACAAAAGCACAGGCAGCTTCCTTTAGCTGCCAAATTACTCTATTCTCCCAGCCAAATGCACAAAACCTTGCAAAAATACCTGATGCATTAGAGTGATACAGGACTGCAAACATCAAACACATTGGGAGTAAAGACTAAGAAGGAAAAAGAGCTGGGGAGTTCAACAAAAATAGGAAACTGCTCCTCAAACATGACACAGTTGTTGTACTCTGTTCATTCATGTGGTCCTCTCTGTATCAGGCACTTGTACTATATGAGCAAATACCTGGAATTCCAGCTACTCATTGCCCTACCATGGTCAAACTTTTCTCTTTTTCTGTCATGGGAATACTTAAAACTTTCTACAGTGTAAATAAAGTAACTTTAAACACTAAGCCACTCCACAGATATGCCACACTGTCTTCCTCCAGGACATAAAAAGGAAAATGACCCACCTACTTGGCCCCCTACCTTATCTTCAAGGCAGCAAGAACACCCAGATTAAGAGCCTCATATTGAGGCATGACCATATTTTTTTCCCCATCTTCCTGTAAGGTTAGTTTAGATGCCCTAAAATTAAGAATTCCATTAAGGGAAGTGAAAGACTTACTGGAGTTGAAGACAAAGCTAACATTGCTCAGAGCAACAGTGACAAGAGACTTGAAAGAAACTGGCAGTCCAGGCTCAACTGAGATCACTTTCAAAGTTAGGAGTTTTAGATATGCAGTAGCACTGACAAGGCATAAGGTTTCCAGCAGCTCTGCCCTTGCCAGACACTAACATTTACAATATTATGATAGAAAGCGAGAACACTACAGAGGTTAACAAGTGTGACACGTTCTAGATTCAAGCAGCCAGTCAGATAACACACTTTGTATTGCTTCCACTGAGGACACAAATAGGTTTCCCTTGATTACCAAAAGATTGCTGTACAAGCCACAGCAAGCATAAAAGCCATCTCTGAGAAATCAGTGTTTCAGCTGTGCTCTGCTGAAACAGGGCACTTACCCCTCAGAAGAGAAAATCCTTCTCAGAGTCACAGCCTCAGCTGCTTGGGCAGACTATAAATCAGCATTGTGACAAGTGTTTCCTCCGACTCTGCACCAGATGAGACTGAGTGCTCCATAACCAAGGATCTGACAGAGCAGAGTCCCTCCTAACACTGCACTGATGTATATGTACATAAGCACACACATGGCCCACACTGAATTGTGACCAGTGTTACCACTGTGAACAACACACGCACCGTCTGATGACATCATGTAAACTCTAGATATTTTTTTCTATTTCTCTGACCAACTCAGAATCCTTTGCATTTTTTACCACGGTACCTCAATGAAAACAGAGAACATGCATGAGAACGAAAACTCTCTGTATAAACTTTAGTTGCAAACATGCTGACACAGCTGCTTCAACAATTTTGTGGAAGTGTTCAACTTTCAGGCAGTTTTTCTAGAACCACAGCTCTAGACAGCTGAACTGTGTGCTGCATTTTATATCTTCACTTTGTGCAACACAGGAATGAGAGAGTATTTCAAAGTATCTGAGAAATTGTTATCTTCAAGATAACAGGACAAGATGAAATTTACAAATTAAACAAGATATCCTGTTAGCTTTAGTCTTATGGAAATAGGTGTGAGAGATAGAAATGTGACCCTTCCTCTACTCGAGTGTCCATCACAGTGTACTGTAGACTAGACTACAGCTCTCTGGATTGTACTCTAGACTGAAAAAGTCTATAAAATTTTTAAGGGGTCACATCAGATTTGAATTTTACCCCGTGAGCCTACAATGTTCACCATAAAGAAACGCCACCACAATGTGACAGACAGTTACTAACCACAAGCCAAACAGAAAGACAGATTTTTTTGAAAAAGGTGTGTAAGAGGATCAGGCTTTCAACCATCATGCAAGCTCCACAGTAAGGCGGCTGGATCAAGTTTGGAAAAAATGCCATGTAACAGTGATCAGCAGGAATGTCCTACAGTAGACTTAGTCTTTATCTTCAAGCAGAGATGGTAGAAGGCAGCAGGAAATGATGAAGTCTTCAGGTGCAGAGCAGCTGTCTCCTTGTACTAAAGGTAACAGTATTACCACAGCTTCACAGCTCATACACAAGTCTACGAATGTGAAATACAGTCCCAGGCTAGGTCCCTAAGCACATCCTGCCTCACTTTCTAGACAGAACAAGCAGGCATCCTAAACTGCAAATGAAATCCACATATAAGCATTATTAGTAGTTCAAACACAGTTAAGGAGACAAGAAAACCAGACCTATTCACAAGCAGGTTCTCTTTTAAAGAAAGTAAGTTGTGAATTTTATGAGCATGTGATTGTTTTAATAAGAGAACAGTACAGGAGCTTTGAAGCCAAGTTTAAGACATCCGAGTAAGCTGCTTTCTGAAATTAAGGAGTCTATATTCCACGAGTTTCAGTTTAGCTAACAATGCTGAAAACAGGGAGATTATTCCATGATGTGAAAATCAGGCATTAATTTTCCACATGTACAGCTGAATTTGTACTAAAAACAGTGGGAGTTAAAAGAATGTAGTTTGTTGTTTTTTTTTAAGGAGACTACAGTCACATTTTTATATTCAAGTATATTCAAGTTTCAGAAAAGTAGGTCTAGAAAATGTTTGCCATACTATGGGATCTCTCACATTTTAAGTGGTAGCTACTACTGTCTTCTATTTTTTCAAAAGCTGCTAAATCCATCTATCTCGTGCAAGCAGAAAGCATGTGCTTTCAAGTGCTTGACCAGGGGCAGTTCCAAAAATTCAATTTCATCCCATTTTACCTCCTTCCCTGACATTTAAGAGTATTTTTAGGTTGTTTTTTATAATTATACATGCTTAACATTAGATTACATAAAATGCTATCATTATATGATAAATGTTATCTCTGCTGCCTTTAAACATGTAGAAGCACTTAAAGTAAATTAAACAGCTATCTAGAGTGGCTGACTGGAATTCAATTACTTTGCTTTGCTGAGACCAGGGTCTCCTACCCATTGTACAACCACAACTAACTTAAGTGGCAGTTTTGTAATTTGTATTGACATACATCTGCATTAGTCAAAAGCATGTAAGAGTTAACACAGACTCTAAAATATCTAGGCACAATGACTCATTCCTGACACATTCTCTGGTTAGCAAGTGAAGATAAAGTGACGTTCATGACCCACTTATCAGATTCTGTTGTCAGTGGGATTCTCACATGAAGAGACTCTTCTTCAGCACCCTTTAAAATCTTCAATACCATCAACATTTAATTTAATTACCTTCAGTAAAAGCACAAAACAACAATCAGCTATTTTAATTCTTACTGATAACACTTGCAATGGTTTTCCACTAATAGAGAAAGCAGACTTCACTTTAGCTACTAATGTTGCCCCAACAGAAAGTTGTGCTCATTAAATACATGCTTGGAGATGACCATCAGGAACTTTCACAGATCAGCTTTCTCCCTTACTTTATTCACAAGTAAACCCTTAGCTAAAAATTAATAAAATAATCAGGATTTGGACTTCAAACTGCTCACACAAAATGAGTAAGTGAGCTCCAGGGTGCCTCCTTCCCCTCCAACACGTTTTCCAGAGCAGGAAGGCCTTCAAGTTCAACTCTTCTCAATCCTAGAGTATGCAGACAGCTTCAAGGAAATGGGGCAGTCCACCTGTAGCAGGAGGTGTACCTGGCCACAGCAAGGAGGCTGGAATCAGATGCATGCTAAGGTTCCATCCAGCTCAAACCATTCTGTGATAATGCATGTGCACTTCATTGTTGCAGATGTGATCAGAGAGTGAATACTAAGTAATAGGGTGGGAGATAACTTGGTTCAAATCCACCACATGCTAATGAGTATTTGGGTCAATGTAACAGTGGCTGGCCTCAAGATAACACACAGCACTGGCAGTAATCACGGCAGGCGTAACTCTGACTCTCAGGACAGGTATGTGGTTTCTACTGAGCGCAGCTGCAGAGATCACACCTCGCACACGGTCCCAGTGGATGCCCTTTGGGCTAAACAAGTTGATCTCTGTCCCAGTGATCTGTGGGCTATGGTTACTTCCTCCCTATTTTTGGCCTTTCCCACCAGCGATAGCGGCCATAAAGCGACAGTCATTGACGTCGAGCTTGCAGGGTGACGTCACTCCAAGCCAAGGACAAGACTGGATTGGTCCCCATGTGCTGCTACCGAACTCCACTCTGTTTGCAAACTAGTGAGCACAGAGTGGTGGAGACACAAGCCATCACAGACCTCAGTGATACCGTAAGTATAGAAGTGTATTTCAACCTTTGTGCTACCCCATATTTATAATTTAAATGTACTCAACAAGTAACTAGCACTCATGACAGTTCATTTAAGAAGGACAAAAAAAAAATTACATTTTAATAGAGGAATTAAATCCGTAAAACTCTGAAATTCATGCCAAATCTCTTCCTTCGTACAACCTGGTAACAATCCCTGTTCTGGATTTAGAAGAAAAATTTTCTTTTCAAGAACTCTCTGAAGAAAACCTGAAAATGAGTAAGAACAGGACTGGAACTAAAGAGCTTTCTCCTCAGCATCTACAAACTTGTTATCTTGCTCCAGGCTACCTAGATCAGAAATATTGCTCCCAATGCACTTACAAGGTCAGACACCATATTTCTCAATCTCCCTTAAAAAACTAAAACCTTTTGTAACAAGACTGATGCAGCATTTTTGCTGGCAGCTGAAAGTATGCCTCGAAGCTGAGGAGCTGCTCTCTGATAAGTAGAAAAACTACCTCCATTAGTTTCAACCCTGGAGTTCTCAGCTACTGAGAATGTAATTTGAATTCAGGATCCTTCTCAGGCATCAGTTCATGCTATACAGAAAACAGCACACCTTGAAACAAGAGGTCTACAATTAAGACTAGGTCCATTCCCAGGTAAGGAGTCTTTTGAAACTATGTAGTGGCAATGGTGCGCTTCTGGCATACAGAACATCAGACCCATCGTGTAAGGATGTGGACAATTTGGACACTGATCATTAAGACCCTGAGGGTCACTTCTGTGGGCCTGCAGTAGCTTCTGAAGCAATTCCTAAGCAATTTTGACAAGGAATGCTAAATATGTGGGATATGCCAGACAAACTGTCTTTGAATAGCCATCCCATTAACTGATGAAGTACCAGTTACATCTTTCCACTCTCAGAACTAGAGGTCAGGAAACACCTAAGGAAGGGACGTTTTGTTTCAAAGCACTGAATTCATTACCTACAGAGAAAACACGCCTGTTTTCTCCAACAACCAGATTTCATCTGAAGACAGCAAGTTGTGGCATCAGCCCAGTCTGGTTTCTCTGGCGTCCCCAAGAACATTCAGTATTCTTCACACTAAAGAGCAAAGATTACTTCGAGGTTTGGTCAGGCCAGAACAACTAAAACCAGTGATTTCAGTATCCCAGACTACCATGCTAAAGCAGGGTACTTCACAGATTTACCCATTCCACTACCAGACGTCCTAAGAATAAGTCATCTGCTGGTTATTCAGAATCATAGGGGAAGCAAACAACATTATGCCAACAGAAGTCAGCCAGAGACTGTTCAATAAGAATGAAGCTAAAGAGCATAAATTGATTCAAGTGGGCATCCTAAAGAAACTGTTCAAGTGCTGCAATGCAAAAGCAGCTTTACCTATGAAGTAAGGTAATCTGCCCTTTTTCCAAGGTACAAGCTTCATTACCCGCATCCCTGAAAAGAAGCAGCTTTGCATCAACAAGAGCTGAAGCCTAGCTTCAATTAGGTTGAATTAACACTCAAGGAAACCTATCTGCTTTTCCACATGTGACATCTTCTTTCCTAGTACTCTGAAGCTCGGGTTTAAAGGTCCTGTTAGCATTTATAGCACTCAAATTAACCTAAATGAAACGCCAATACAGACGCTTAATTTTGGGGTATATAATAAAAAAAAATTATTAATCTAAGCTCCTTCTGAGTAGCAGCATCAGCATTGGCTCCCTCTGCCTTTATTCCATTGCTTAAGAGAACTGCAGAACACCATCTGAGAGTTCACTGCTTGGAAAAAGAAAAAGATACAGAAAACTCCAACACCAACATACCTGTTATTTTGTCCCTGACCAGCTTGCAGGATTCTATCTCCCCAATGCTGCCAAACAGACTCTTCAGTTCCTCTTGTGTCATGTTTTGTGGAAGGTAGTTGACTATTAAATTGGTCTTGCTGTCTTCTGTGTTCCCAGAATCAACTGGTGATGAGCAATTGTTTATGGTGGCTGAACCATGGGCTGTGTTATTACAAGCTGGTCCATTAGACAGTTGTGTTTCCATGGCAGCAATTACCTGCTGAAAAATACAGAAAACAAGAACCATCAAAATTCATATTTCAGCATCTAGTAGGAGAATCCAAACAAGAACCTAAAAGACCTCTCACTAGGCAGAAATGGTACTGCCAAGGCCATATGCTGCCCCTACATGCAAGAAAAAAACCCAAACAAACACCTATACAGAAAGACGTTAAACTGTTAGTCAAGACAATACTTTAAAAGCTTGCAGGCAAATAAACTGTATATTCTACAAGCTCACAAAATGAAATCAGCACTCAAAGTTTAGTTTCCATCCTCTGCCATTCCCTTTATTTAGGGGAATCACAGCCTTTCTATTATAGAAGTTACCAAACAAAACTGGCCTGTTGCAAGAGTAATCATTTCTATAATCTTACAACTGGTTACTGAAGTAACATGAAATGCAGCTTTTAAAGTAGTAGCATTTGATTATTTTCAAAAAGAGGTGGGCATTAACTGTGTCCAAAGAGTATCTCTCATGAGAAATAGCAGAAGTCAAGATTAGTACTTTAAAGAGATACTTGAGAATATATGAATGTGCTGCAATGGAAAACACACTCTTCCTTGACAACATCCATGTCAAACTTCTGTCACCACAGGAATCAGGTGTCTAAATGCTTTTAATTGACAAAACTGACAATTCCTTTTTCATATTTCTTCCCTTCCCTGAACGCTGAGAACAATTAAATTTGAATCTTGAACTTGATTTACTTTTAAACCACTCCAGAACTACCCTGTGTCTAGAAGATCACAGAAGAGATCCTCCTAGAACCTGTGCTAAGGCAGATGGAGAACAGGGAAGTTATTTGAGACAGCCAGCACGGCTTCACCAAGGGCAAGTTCTGTCTGACCAACCTAGTGGCCTTTCTGTGATGAAGTGACTCCATCAGTGGACAAGGGAAGGGCTACAGATGTCATTTATCTGGACTTCTGTAAAGCCTTTGACACATTCCTCTACATCTTAATCTCTAAAATGGGTAATATTTTTGGGTAGATTAATAGATGGATAAGAAAGTGATTGGACAGTAGCATCTAGAGGTGGTGGTCAATAGCTCAGAGTCTCGATGGACATCCATGACAAGTGGTGTCCCTCAGGTCCATACTGGGACCAGTGCTATTCAATGTCTTCACTGATAACACAGACAAATTGATTGAGTGCACCCTCCACAAGTTTGCAGATGACCCCAAGCTGCGTGGTGCTGTTGACTCTCCCGAAGTTCAGGATGCCATCCAGAGGGACCTGGACAAGCTCAAAAAGTGGGCCCATGGGAATCTCATGAGGATAAACAAGACCAGGTTCAATGTGCTGCACCTGGGCCAGGACACTCCCAGTATCAGCACAGGCTGGGGATGAACAGATGGAGAGCAGCCCTGTGAGAAGGCCTTGGGGGTGCTGGTGGGTGAGAGGCTGGACATGACCCAGCCATGAGCACCCACAGCCCAGAAAGCCAAACGTGCCCCGGGCTGCATCCAAAGCAGCGTGGGCAGCAGGGGAGGGAGGGGATTCTGCCCCTCTGCTCTGGTGAGGCCCCACCTGGCCCCATCCAGCTCTGGGGTCCCAGCACAGGAAGGACATGAACTTGCTGGAGTGAGTCCAGAGGGCCTGGATTAGAGGCATGGAGAGTGTCTCCTGCAGCAAAATGCTGAGAGAATCAAGGTTTGTTCAGCCTGGAAAAGAGAAGACTCTGAGGAGGCCTAATTGTGGCCTTTTAGTACCTGAAGGGAGCTTACAAGAAAGATGGAAAGAGACATTTTTGAAGAGCATGTAGTGACAGGACAAAGGGGAATGTCTTCAAACTGAAAGAGAGTAGGTTTAGATTACATATTAGGAAGAAATTATTTATTGTGAGGGTGGGAAGGCACTTACCCAGAGAGGCTGTGGATGCCCCATCCCTTGAAATGTTCAAGGTCAGGCTGGATGGAGCTTTGAGCAACCTGATCTAGCGGAAGGCATCCCTGTTCATGGCAAGTGCATTAGACAGCCAATCTCTAAGGTACTTTCAGCTCAAACCATTCTGATTCTACTATCACCCCAAAGTAACTGACTGTATGATTGCAAGATGCAACAGAAATAGTTTGGAGGACTTGCACACAAGTACTTGTCCACAAGCTGCCACATCTACAAAAGGGGCTCTGCCATCTCAGCCAGTGACTGAATGGCAACAGCTGGTAAATACAATTGGTTTTTAATGGGATGCTAATATCTAAGATTTGGGCAGTCTACCCTGTTTGAGACCAACTATTCAGGACAACATGCAAGAGAAAATTATGTAAGTTAATTCTCCAGCAATTCATATTTCAACACAAGAAGTTCACTATAGAAATCTATCAATCACTGAAATTCAACCTCATAATTAAACTGATAAGAGGAGTTCTCAAGAAAAAGCCTCTTGTAAAATCACAGAACAGCATCAGGACCTCTGAAGGGTCTGTCCTAACAGTCCTGTTTAAAGCACCATATGGAATCGGTGCATATCCAAACACCTGATAAGGTCAACTGTGTTCAGGGACTGCATAACTGAACTTCCTAGTAACACGAGAGGGGGTACATTGAGTTTCTTATTAGAAGTACAACTTAAGACATTCCTGCGAACACACTTCTGTGTTCTGCATACAGAAGTATTTTCCAAGGGGTTACTTCAGCGCAACGCAAAATAGGGATACATCTATTAAGAACACTCATTAGAAAAGCATGATCTAGTTTTCTGAAGAGTTACAACTGGAACAACATTTTCTTCCCTTGTGACAAACTCCAAGAGGTAACCTGCTCCTGGCACTGATGAAACAAGTCCACTGAAAAGATGATAAAGTAGATTATCCCAATTAAGATAAATTACTTTTCGAAACATTAGCGTATCTGTTAAAGGTGGTAGTCACCAATGCTGTGCTCTGAGGCTCTGCAGGATTGCCTTTTTCCCCTTTTTGTCTTCTATTGTCAAATTTGAAATGTTCATTGATCAAAATTAGCAGGATTTAGCAAGGACAACAAACAATTCTCTCTTAATTGCACATTTATTTTCATGTTCAGGTGGCAAGAATGAGATCCTAAGCCAACATTCAAGTGAACAGCTGCAGTAGCCTGTGTGTGCTGAAAATTACAGCATCTCTCAGCTATAGAACCATCTGCTCTGAATAAAGTGATACTAATATG
Organism: Lycocorax pyrrhopterus obiensis; assembly: GCA_014706295.1. Classification (NCBI taxonomy): domain Eukaryota; kingdom Metazoa; phylum Chordata; class Aves; order Passeriformes; family Paradisaeidae; genus Lycocorax; species Lycocorax pyrrhopterus. The sequence goes on along the minus strand of JACSVZ010000014.1, from coordinate 49,413,849 downwards.
TTTTACAAATAATGCATACCCCACTAATAGGCTAAAGAGAACTGTTTATAAAAGACAAAGCACAAAGCACTAAATATTTTTCACTCAGAAAAATACTTTGAGATAAATTTACAGTTTTTAAAAAATTCTTAAAATAGACTGGCAAATATACTTTTAAAACAGTAATCATAAAAACACAAGTATACAGGTTTTCAAAGTTACTGCAATTTAGTATTCAGACCATACCAAAACCATTTTAGTGCAATACTACTCTTCAATTATCCACCATGTATTTTCAATTAGTACTAAAATCTAATTGACATTAGAAGAAAGGCAAGCCACTGCAGTGTAATTTCTACAGGAGATCACCGTATTACAGAAAAAGTTGTCTTGGTATGCCAGTGTGCTCTAGGCTCTCACAGAATAGGAACACCACCTACAGCCTATAATGAAACATATAAGCGAGTTAGCATTCCAAATAGAAGGTTAAAAGACTTTGGTATGGCCTCAGCACTATTAACACGTAAAAAAGTAGCCTACAGAATTTAAGAAAAGTCCCACAGACCCCAGTCCAAGGCTCTGCTGCCCACGAACCACTTCTAAGCAGAGAAGCCACATCACACAGTCTGACTGCCATGTTAGTTTGGAGTTGCCGTCTGCAATATGGACACAAAAAGTACCGTATGTTAGATTAGCAAGATAATGCAACAAATCAGTTTGTACAAATTTACAGTAATTGCATTTATACTCCCAGCACGTCCATGCAGTGTGGCTTAATTGGATTTGAGGCAATTCCAATCTAATCTTTACAAATTCAGATGTAAAATTATTTTTCGTACGTGAAATAAGATGCTTATTTTTAAGAAGATTTAAAAGATAATGCAGTCTAGTTACCCCTGCGTCTACCCTGGAAACTACCTCCAGAATCACATCATACCTAAAAGAAACTACACCACAAAACAAACTTTTAAATCTTCAAGACTGAAGAGGAAAGAAAGGAAATACAGTGAGTTGATTTTCCATGAGCACATAAGATGATCATGCACTACCGAAAGACAGCTCCCCTTACATGTCTTTCCCAGCCCACAGGAAAAAAAATTATACAAAGATGACAAATGCCTTTGTTAGAATCCAGTCGGTTCTTAAAAGTCCTAGGTTTTAAAAATTAAGTAAATTAAAACATTGTGCAGATGGTATTCACTAACTTTCCTTGCAATAGATATTTAAAAGTACCACTGCACATTATCACCAGTGGCTGTAAAGTAAAGGATTTATCAAACGGAACAACTGGAACAAAACATGCAAGTGTTTTTCCTAAGAGTATTTTGGTAACCAAGAAGATTGTTCTTTGTTTTAACTAAAACATCACAGAAAATCCAGTTGGATTTACATTGAACAGTGCTAGAAGGATACCATAAAAGCTAATAGGCCATTTGCAGATGATTACAGGTAGTCCACATGTGAAATACAATCACAATAGGAACAAATAGAAAGACTCCTGACCGCTGCCACAGCTTAAGACTGCTGTTAGTAAAGAGACCCTTCTTGCCCATGGTTAGCAGATGAGGTAAGTCTAAACCTGATAAAAAAGACTTAGGTTTCAGAAGGCTGCTGCATCCAGGGTTTATAAAGATGTACTTCAAAATCTTTTCCGTTTTAAAACAGTGCAAATTACTTTTCATGTCAGTTTGCTACCAAAGTCCATACAGTTAGCAGACTTCATGTCTGGTCTTTATTTCTAACTTAGGTTAATGAAAACGTTCAATCACCTTTTTATGCAAAATCTGGTATCAACGTCAAGTTTGCATGCCGTTCTCTGTGGTCTCAACCCAAAACCAACAGTAACAACTTCTCAAGCTCTCCATTGTTCAGAGGCAAGTATGTTGATGAACTGCTTACTACACGAATAAAATCCCGAAGTCTCAACTGACTTCTTTAAAGTCAAGACAAGCCTTATCAAGAAGATTGCTTTAAAACAGCAGTCTCCAAAACTCCGTCCTACAAAGACTATAGTGACGTGTGCAAGACAATGTATTTGGATCTCTACGGTTCTCAGCAAAGCAGCACAACCCCACAGATTATTTGTTTCCTGTGAACCACAGGCTGCAGATAGAAAACTTCAATCGGACAGCCAACTTGTTTGTACAGGACTTCAGTTTACTCACTAGAGACTCCACTGTCCTCTCAAGCACTGCAGCACTTCTCAAAAAAAGCCAAGAGCACCTGTCATTTGAAGTAGTTCCAGCTTGCATAACACATTTATCTTCACTGAAGCATTCTATACAGTACTTGCAATCAGTGTGCAAGTCAGTTCTCTGGCTAAAAAAACCATTATGTCTCAAAAATGTATTTTGCTCTACTAATTCTTCTACCATTTTTATTACTTTCAAAAGCATACAGACTGCTCTCTTATGTCTAGTTTGGAAAACTGGAGTTCTTACCATTCTACTTACACTTCTACCTGCCCTAAAACCAACATTAAATATAGCTAATTACATTCTAGAAAAAAAAGCTTTCTGAAACAAATTTTCAGCCTTAACACTGTACTAAAACAGCACATTAACATAGAATTTGAGCTGTTACTTTTCTTCCCCCCAAAAGGCTTTAAAATATTGAACTACTGAAGAATCCCCAGTACCATTAAAAAAAACTAATTCAGTTTTTGACTATTAGCCTCAGAGACAATACTACACTTCAGGTTATTAAAACAGCTTAGCAGTTACTGCATTCAAAACCTATAAAACCACTATGTTCAAGAAACAGGGTTCTACACCTACTAAGGAAAAGTTTGTCTTAAAATATATTCAGATTAAGAGGAGAACAATAAAGTCAAGTTGACCGAGTTAAATCTGCTTTCTTTATAATGCTGAAAGGAAGCAGAACTAAAGACAGTTGTTCAGTTCAGCAAACTGAGTGATTCTCTTTAACACACAGCACATGGCAGCAATCTGTCTTTCAATAAACTTACTTTTAGTTCACCAAGCACAGATAAGATTTGAAACCCAAACACTCTTAAACACTGTTTATGGCATTAACGGAATGCCAGTTTCTAATTAGCTGCAGTTCAAGCAAGTCATGAGTAAGGTTTGCCTAGCAGAGAAGCAAGCAGGCTTTTTTTGTTTTTCAAGAGAAAAGACATCAGAAGTTCAAAAGCCATATGGTCTATGTAATTAGTTCTGGTTGCCATAGAACAGTTCCAATTATAACTGCAGATTTTTATATGAGAGCTTTAGAAAATATAGCTAGCTAGATGAAGACTGGCTAAACAATAGTCACAGTGGCCTACTAACTTTTCTCCGCAACACAGGTACTTTGGTGTGTAACATACCCAACTATTCATGCTCAGCTGAAAATGCAAGCTGAGGCTGGATCCTGGCAGTGATGAGACAGAACCAAGGAGGTGACAAAACAGATAAGCCTTCAACCACCTTTACCACCTCACATGCATACATATGCTAGGGAGAAACATTTAGTGCATCAGACTTCTGGCCAAAGTCTTTCTACCACCTGTTTCAATTCATACTTGTTCATTCTGGTCATTGCTGGGCAGGAAATCATTTCACATAGAATTTCAAATAGAATTTAATTCTATTTATAGACACCACACCAAAAAAATCACTGTAGAGATGCCTGCCCTGATTACACTACATACTTCTAAGTGGTATTATTACAGAAAGGTGATTACACTCTGAATTTAAGCCAGCGGATACTAAACACATTTGCCTCTTTCAATGTGTTACCACTGTTCAGAGGCAACCCAAGCTGGACCATGAGATGCCTCCAGCAGATACAGTGCTCTTGAAGAATTCCTAAGAGATGCTAAACATGCTCCCGAAGATTCTCCTAAAGGCTTACATACCAGGAAATCTTCAGAGCATGCTTTAGAATTTAGTGTTTGTGCTTCCATCCTGTTTCCCAGTGCAATGGAAACATGCATCAATTACAACACATCACCATTAGCACAAGCAAATACTACAGATTTTGTTTAAATAATACCAAACTGTAGAACAATACCCCAGCTGCATACAATATGCTTTATTTCTTCCAGACAGAAAGGTCTAAACCAGAACTTTGGTCTCTGCTTGCAATGAAGTTGTTCTCTTTACAGAGGATTTATTCCATCTACTTTGACTTACAACAGTAATTAATGCATTTCAACAAGGATAAGTTGTTTCTTGTCTGTGAGGACTGTTGCTAAACATGTTAAGCAAAAAAAAAAACCAAAAAACAAACCATCGTCATTATTTGAGGGCTCAGTGAAAGGTAAGATCTGGCACAATACAGATGCTGAATTTTGCTTTAAAAACAGAACTCAGCAAAAAAAAAAAAGAGGTATTAAAATTTTAAGTGCAGAGTCATTGATACTTTGAATAGCTGCAATTCTTCATGCTTCGTCTTCAGTGATTTTTATCTTTACTATTGTGTTAATTTGAAGGACTCCCTTTTTACAAATGGTCAAGTATCTTACAAGCTTGCATGAAAGGAGAGTACTAATTCATGCACACTCAAAAAAGCTGTACAATAAAGGATAACAGAGACTGTTCAATCTAGCATATGCAAAAGCTATTACATAGGGTGCTATAACATCCCCAAACCCTGTATGGGTAAAGGCACACATAGGCCAGAGGGCACGTCTTCAGTTAACAACCTTGCCTGTCAGAACAGAACACTACTCACTCTTTCAGTTTCCCTACAAGAAGGATAGCTGTCAAGGAAAGCTTGATGGTTACTCTGAGCTCCACACATTAACAGCACATCTTGTGCTTGGTGAGTCTGCACAAACAGGCTAAACAATGCTTAATTCTTTGTCTCTGTTTTCACTTTTTCTTCATTAGTATAAACCATTTCTCCATTAGCAGCCCTCCCCACCTGCATATACATTCATTCACTGTTCCCTCCATCGCACTATTTAAAAACCGGCAGCACAAACTACATAAGAGTATTGCCTGATGAGAACTCATGCAGCTCAGGAGAATGAACCAGAATAGTATCACTTGATCTAAGTTATATGGAAGAACTTTGATAAGATAGATGAAAGACAGAAACTGCACAGAAAACTTAGATTTTTTCTGATAATGAGGTGGTATCAAATTTTCAAGTAACTGAAATAGTTACTAATGTAAACACAGGCAATTAAGATAAGAAGGCGTGAGTCCTTTGCAACAATAAAAAGCAATTTCTAGCTTCTCAAAAGTGGCAACTTAGAAGGGGTACCTTTTCACACTGCCTCTTCAATGAATCACTAAAGAAGTAACACCACTTAACATTTCTGTACCTTGGCCTCAAAGTCATGAGTTGAAGTAAGTGAAGAAAATGAAGATGATTATGAAAAAAAATCATATGAAATTTAGGCAAAAGTATCGTAATTCACCCTTGTGATTGCAGCTGCAGAAGTTAATCTGCAGAAGGTTTCAGCAGGAATGAAGAGGCAGCCAAAGCAGACTGTCCTACTCCAGGTAAGCAATGAGAAGAAAACTGAACAACTGCAGACACTTGAACAACAAATAGCTATTAGTAGAGGCATAAAAGAGCTTAATAGTGCTGGTGACACTAAAAGGACAGAAGCAAGAAAGTGCAAATGATCTACTGAAGGTAAATATTTGTAGGAACACCAAAAATGTATACATGTATTAAAAGAAAAAGTATGAAGTTCACTCAGTATGAAGTTCTTTTAGAAACTCTTGTCATTCCTGCAAAATACTTAAGAGTATTAGGATACTCTAAACAATGCTCTACTAAAGCTACTATGCGTTAGGAATAAAGCCAACAAATACTTGCAAGCAGTTCCGAAAAAATAATGCATGCACAGCAAGGCACGGACATTGCTTGACAATGGACTAATCTAGAGAAAATACAGGACTTCTTCTGACTGAAATTACTGATTATCCTATTAGCTGGGGTAAAGGGAGGGAAACATAAGGGTAACTTAAGGTTTCCTAAGGTATCAGTGCAAGTGAGACTCCAAAAGTGTAACCATTTTTATGTTCCTAATTATTCAAGTCGATTTAGACACACAACCACTTCTACCAACATAACTAACTCCCTGAGCAAGACAGCATCAACATGCATTACTAATTAGCTCATATACTAGAAAAAACCTCCAAAACTCAGCACAAAATTATACTCTTTCTTTTCATTGCTCTCCTTCATATAAAAAAAGTTCAAAGCCAGCTAAAGGAAAATGATTACTTTGGTTATATTTGTAATTTTAACTAAAGGTCAAGTTGGGACTGTTTGAACACAGCCAATACTGACATTCAGAAGGAGTTTCACCAAAACTGTGACTGGATCGTACAAACAACTATTCAGATCTCAAATAAATAACCTGTGAACAACTCCAGACTTAACCAATACTTTAAATAAGACTGATTTTTAACAGTAAAGATTTTTCAGCTGCACTCTACCAGTTACAAAATCTTGCCAACTGTTTATTGCTCTTATTTGCTGTCCTAGTCTCCTGTGTTAGCTCTCACAACCTTCCAGCAAAGTGCTCTCCAAGGCAATACGGCTCTGTCAAAACGAGTATGTGTTCTTCAAGAGGTAAGTGCATCTTATTGCACACATTTCCCTTCAGCCTTATACATCAGCAGTCCGCTGGAGCCTACTAACACAACAAAACAGAAGATTCCATGAGGTGAAAGGAGACAATTTGATGACTCTTCAAATATAGAAACTTGATAGGTTGAAGGGTTTCAAAGTCAACATCGACTTGAACTGGCTAGGATGCCTACTTCAATTTTTCAGCATTTACCTCAGTATTCCAGTTGGGCCGTGTAAAACTTTTTCCTCTTTCATACTGCAGTTACATCCTTCTTCCCCACTGACAATTTCAAAAGCTGATGTTTTACCAACAGACCGGAAGCAAACCAAGTTAGTCTGACTGAAGAGTTATACAAACCAAAAAACACAAGTTAGAAAAATAGGCTCTTCCTAACCAAGAAAGCGTGTGCCAGCTTCAAGGCCACACACTACTCCATTTACTCTCCCATTCCTCTTCCTGAAGGACAACATATCTACACGGTTTTGTACCTCATGCACTCAACTTTCTTCCCCGCAACAGAGGGCCCAGCAATGGATGACAGGATTCATCTTCCAGGATAAGGAAGACAAGGTTAGAGGAACAGTTCCCTTGTGCTGGCTTTTCATGGCAGCACTCCTTGCTCAAAGCTCACTGGTAAACCAGAGAGATGGTTAGGCCCAAAACGCACTAGCATCACAGACACTCCATCAGAGGTGCATCTCAGCAGATCCACAGGGCATGATCTTGGTATCTCCACCACAGCCCTATCCTTCAATAGGATAATCCCCTCAATTTCCTCCCTTCAGGGGAGTTTTTGTTCTCTCACAGGAAACTTTTAGCTCGGATGTAGATTAGACAAGGGAAAAGTTGCATGACTTAATGTCCCGACCCCTTAGACCCTCCTGTATACTGCTACTTAGCTCAAAAAATGACATTCTCAACACCAGACAAAGAGGGGAAAAAAAAGCAAGCAGCTTTAAGTCAGAAACCAGTAAATCTCCATGCTTCTCCTTTCCTCTATACCCTTCTTTACAAGTACTGTCAAAGTGGTATCAGGCTGGACAGCAACACAATGCCTACACACTCAGAAGTCTCCATTAGCCCAGAGCATCAGTGGCCTGACAGACTGACATGTCACACCATCCTTCTTTCAGGTCCAAAACTCACGACAAGCAAAGCTTATGTGCAACATGAAAAGGTACTCAAACCAAACTGAAGCATGCACCATTAACCACACACTGAATCAAGTCATTTTTGCACAGGGAACGTTAATCCTTCCATTGAGGAAACCTTCTGAGGAAGAAGAGATCTTCACTAGGACAACAGCTCAACTAACAACATAGGGTAAGAGGTACTGGAGTGTGCCAAGTCCTCTGCACTCCAGCAGATATGACAACAAACAAGCTACCTGAATAGCCTTGGACATGATACCCAAAATTGCTTAAATGGCCTAGGATCACATCTTAGATGTAAAGTAGTATTCAAATACAGAACACTTGCTTTCACTCTTTGGTGAAGGGCCTCAATGTAGCATGTAAGGCAAAAATCAGGGGCTTGTGGCAACAACCAACTTGAGCTGCCATTTTTTTTTTTCACAGCTGGGTATGAGAGTTCGGAAGAACAGAAGGAAACACTGTTCAAACTGAAACACTTCCAGTCAGCACATTCTGCCCTCTTCAGTCACGAGCAGATGACATTTCACCTACAGTTACAAGGCTTCTATTTTATCACTTCTTGAAAAAAGATTTCAGATCAACAAGACAGAGTGAAGACATCAACAAGGCATTCTTATTAACAACTCATAGTGAACTAATATGAAAAAAACATGGCCAAGTCCAGTTTACTCTGAAAATCTGCTATGGATAAAGAGTGACTATTCAGTCTCCAAGAAGGGTTCTTGGTCGTCTCAATAATCACACCTTTGAGCAAAAAAATCAAGCTTAACAGGAGCTATGACTTCTCCCTTCCTGCCCCACCTGGAGTAGGAAGTCACTGTGGTTCCACAAAAGCAGTACAAAGGCTTCCTATAGCAGATGAAGAGAACTTTGATTTCTTAATCCTGATATACCATGAGTAATGAATAATGCAACACAGATATAACATGACAGATCCATATGCTGTGCTGACTTGCGTGCAGAAATCTTTATTTCTATAATCCAACTAAAAATGCAGAGGAATGAATATTTAAAAGATTTTCTAGTTTAAAATAATCTTGCTCTTGCTTTCAGTCACCACAGAAATCTTGCCCAGGTCTTAAGGTTTCTGACCTCCGGGTATGGGAATTCTCGCACAAACATGAATTCAAGAACAGAAATACAGAAGCCAAGATGTCAGAACCCCTCATTAAAACTTTCAATAATTTAATACATCATCATTAATATTGCTAATCAGAGTTTCCTATTATTCTGTTAAGAAATATGAAGTTTCTGGGGCCACTTGGCTTCCACATGCTCTATCTCTTTCTTCTAACCTTTTCTTCATGGAAAGTTGTATCTAGATTGTCTCCCACTCCTAGTTTTCTCCAGTAGTCCAAGTACCATTAAACTATATATCACTAAATTGCCTTACTATACCTTTGCTCCTTACATGGGCTAACCCACATATTTTAATTCGACTCTCATGCTTTATTCTTTCATGTATTATTCTATGCTAGGTATTATACCCAAACCTATTAAAACTACGACCTGATATATTTATGCAGTTGACATTTCTATTATCTGTGTCTTAACATTGTACATACATTTTACTGAAATGTAAATTTTGTAACAACAAATTCTAGATTAGGCAATTTTCTTTCAAATTAGTTTCAAAAAGCTAATTTCATTTAGATATTTATCACTGCATCAAAAAACTGAGCTAATACCCCATTTCACCATAAAACTAATTATATGCCTAATTCAATAGCAAGAGAAACATATCCACAGAAGGACACCACTGTAACAGAGCTCCCAAATACCTGAAATTGTATCTTTGCCAATTTATTTATTCCCCTGTGTACATCTTCAAGATTCAGTACCAAAGGAAGATCAAGAGAATGCTTTGCAAAAGAGACACAAGAAGTCTTATAAGATAGCATGACAGCATAAGCAAAGTCAGACCAAGAGCACACAGCTCTGAATAATCTTAAAATTTTGTGCCCTCTATCAATGCATATCAAGTTCTAGAACGTCACCTATGCCTCAAAAATCTCCCTGTAATAGACACTACAGTACAAAGAAAGAGCTTGGAAAGGGACACACACAACAGCAAACCGAAACATTACTTTGAGAACATCAACAGGTGAAAAATATGATGCTGATGCTATTTGATTTACAATATGCTTGCTTTCTCTACGGGCTAATCTGCATATTTTTACTACCATTTCACTACAGAAATGCACCAACTCTTGACTCACCACAGAAAGGCTCCTGCTTTCACCTAGCACACAAGTTTGAGATGAGAAAGTTAAGTCTTAGTTTATCTCTAGCACCCTTTGAAGGAGACCTGTCAAATCACGTTATTTGTCATGGCATACAAAGGCTGACTTCTCAAGTCTTGAAGAATACCTCAAAATAAACTAGATGGATTGTACACTGCAACATATACTCTCATGTGGAGAGAAGAACCCAGGTTTGGACATTTTAGCCTTTGTTTCATAATGAAGCTGACTTCTAAAACAGAAGAAGGTTCACTTTCATGGGCTGAACATTATGCTTGGGCAGAGAACTGCATGTTTTGTGAAACAAAGGAATCAGTAAGTTAATAAGACTGTTTCAGAAACAGTATGCATCTTCCCTCCTGGCACTTTATCTTGCAAAAAAGATGAAGTGGCTTTCATTGCACCACCTAAACTACAGAGTACTTACACCTATACTTTACAAGGAAAGTCAGGAACGTGTTTTACCATGGTGAGAAAAAAAAAAAAACTAAACATCAAAAGTAAGCCCTGGAGACATGCTGATAAGAAGTCAAAAGGCATCAGTGCTTTGGAGGAATCTGAACAGAGTGTTATAGTTATTAAAAACCTTGCTGATATTAGAGACTCACCGTCCTACCTCATATATTCCCATTGAGTATACACAGGAATCCAAAGCAGTTAAAAAGACAGAAGTAACACTATTTATGTAGTTTGTTTTTGTTTGTAGGAGTTGAACTTCCTTAGATGCCATTTTCAAAACAGTGCCATCCAGATTACCCTGGAACACTCATCAAATTATAATAGATGCACATGAGTGTGAAAAGGTCTGTGTCATTGGATGTCAGCACATTCTAGCCCTAAAAGTACATCAGGAAGCAAAGTATTTAGATCACACTATTCAGTTGGACAGACTTAATTTAAGTTTTTCTGCCCACAATTTAGATGTAGGTATTTAAAAGAACAGTATAGCTAAGAACATAAAAACATAGGCGTAAGAATCACCCACTTCTGGAAATGAAGTTGTAGGCAGGATAAGCAAAATTTGAAAGGAGTTAGTTCCTATGAAGAGCTATATTGTCTCACACCCACAAAGCCAAGACTCTTCCTTCTTCACACCGCAGGTAACTACTTTCCACCAATTTCCCAAATGAAGACCAGCACCTGTAAGTCCAGCAGCTCCAGTATTAATGACCCACATATCTCTGCCTCAAAGATCAAAACTGTATTTCATTGTCCCATTATACAGATACAATATTAAAGACGACATGATTGTTAGGTTATTTTTAAACCAACAAGTCAAAGAAGATTTTTATCTCCTTAATTCACTCTGCAGACATTTTATACTATTCTGTTTTAAATGTACCTTTCAGTCAAGGTTCAACTTTTAACCTTAAAAAGTCTATTCTTTGCTTTGATTTTGGGCAGAATACTAGAAGAGTAAGTTCCTAGAAGCATCAATAAAGAAAAAAAGAATTTAAGCTTTTCTCGCTGCAAAAATACTGTACGAAATGCACAGTCACACATTACCTGCAAGTCAGTTCTGCAAAACTCTTTCTCAGATGAAAGATCTCCAATTGCTCAGACTTTCGTGAACTACAGCTCTTTCACTCTATGAAGACAGAGCACATCAGGACTAGCTGCCTAAGGCTAACTGCAGCTGCATCTGCAGTAAATTATTTCAATTCCTCCTGAAGAAGCTGCAGCTCGGACAAAAATATATGGCTTGGACAGGTGCACTCTTCACTGTGTTAAGAACTGCCTGGATGGCTGGCCCAGAGAGTGGTGGTGAATGGTGCCACATCCAGTTGACAACAGTCAACCTCGGCTTCCCCACAGCTCAGTATTGGGTCCAGCCCTGTTTAATATCTTTATCCATGATCTGGATGAGTGGACCAAGTGCACCCTCAGTTAAGTTCTCAAATGACACCACGTGGGTGGGAGTGTTCATCTGCTGGACAGCAGTAAGGCTTTGCAGAGGGAGATGGACAGGCTGGATCCACGAGCCAAGGCCAGTGGTATGCGGTGCAGCAAAGCGAGGGCCAGGTCCTGCCTTGGGTCACAACCCCACGCAGTGCCACAGGTTGAGGAAGATTGCCTCGAAAGTGGCACAGCAGAAAAGGACCTGGGTCTGCTGGTCAGCATCCAGCTGAACATGACCCAACATGTGCCCATGTAGCCAAGAAGGACAATGGCATCCTGGTCTGTATCAGACATGGTACAGAACCTTGAGTCCACTTCTGGGCCCCTCACTTCAAGAAAAACACAGAGATGCTGAAGCAAGTCCAGAGAGGGGTGAAGGAACTGGTGAAGGGTCTGGAGACTCAGCTCTATGAGGAGCGGCTGAAGGAGGTCTGGTTTAGTCTGGAGAAAAGGAGGCTCAGGGGAGACCTTACCATGCTCTACAACTACCTGGAAAGAGACCATAGCCAGGTGAGGATCAGTTTCTTCTACCAAGCAATCAGCAAGAAGAGAAAATGGCCTCAAGCTGGGCCAGAAGAAGGTTCAGGTTGAACATCAGGAGCAATTTCTTCACTGAAAGGGTTGTTACACATTGGAATGGGCTGCCATTGGAAAGGGAGGTGGTGGAGTTCACCATCGCTGCAAGTGCTCAAGAAATGACTGGACATGGCACTTAGTGCTATAATTTAGGTGGCATGGTCATGTCCTGGTCAAAGGCTGGACTCAATAACCTTGGAGGCCTTTTCCAACCTTAATGATTCTAAGAATTTGTAGAAAAAAATACTAAAAGAACACCAGTTTTAATCTTGTGACTGCTAAAGTTCACTTAACCATTCCAAAACTCTGGAGCCTGATGTTGAAAAGACTGCTAAGAAGTCAGTGCATGGAAAGGTTGAAAAAGTTAAAGTCATGAGGACAGAAGCGTGTACAAGTTAAGATTTTGCTTTCTTTACTGCACATCTTGAAAGGACATGCAACTGCTCTATAAGAATTATTCTATTTGTATACAACAACTTACTGAAAAATGGACTCAACATAAGCAAGTATCAAATATTCTGTTACTTCTCTCAGCTATGTCTAAACTCCCTACAGGAGAATGAAGAACTACTGACGTAGGGTTTGGTAGGCACATCTCCCAACAACCTCCACTGAACCTACAAAATCTCAGTAGGTTGCCAGACGGTTGAACAACTGTAACAGAAATGCTTGAAACAAATACAGCCTGGCGTTAGTCTTAATTTGCTGCATTTTTCACCGGTGTAACATCAATTAATTTATTCAGTTCATTTTTAACAGAGATCTGAAGCACACCCAGTAGAGAGAAGAACACAGAATGCTGCTGTAACCATCCCCATTAAATTCAGAGAAAATAACTCCCTTTTCTTCAACATCTTTGGACAACGACAGCAGCTCTCATTTAAAGCCATATGACAACTTCACTTAGATAAGAAATAGCTAAAAATGTTTAGGCACAGAAAGTGCTTAAACACAGAAAGGTTCTCAACTAGCAGAGGCTGTCCTCACAATAAAGACATCCCATATGGCAACTATTTTTAGACTGTTAAGTATCAGAGGTTAGAGAAATCACATGTCTGTCTACAAACTACCAGTTCCTCAGCTGATTTTTATCTCTTGCATAAAGAAAAAGCAATTTGGGATAATTTTTAGAACTAACACAGCTCAAACTCAAAAACTGTATCCCCTTCAAAGTTTGTTTAGCTTCCACCCATTCTACTACCCATTCTTTCCAGTAAGGGCCTGAAAAGAAAGCAAGCCTGTAACTTTTGACAAACATACCTAGGGCATTCAAAGCAGATCAGCTGAGTTTACTTAACCTGGTTCTAATTCACTGCAGCTGCATCTACTGAACCGCAAAGAAAAGCTTATTACTGAAGTAAGTGACACAGCTCAGTGTCTGAACAACCTCCAAGTTTCCAGCACCATTCAGCTGGCTGTGCTCAGCGTCGGCTACCGAATGATCTCTGTACTGTGGCTAAGCATGCAAAACCAACAGACAACACCACCTCCCCCCGCCCCTGTAAGCTCTTAGATGTATTATCAAGAGGATATCAGGCAGGGTATGCTACCAGACATGTTCAAACAGTTGGCTGCTGGCAGAGAATGTCTGCATTCATTGATCCTTGAAGTACTCACCTGATTTAAACATTGAACAAGAGTTACAGAGTTCTTGTAATGATAACTCATACACAGGCTTTGACATAGGAGTTTGCAACCTGCCACGTGAAAGACAGGAGAACACCCTGAGCTGCTGGCAAGATTTTCAAGCTCGTTTACAACTAGTGACTGTGGGTTATCTAAAAACCTCAGGTCTTGATGAAAGTTGGTTAAGTATCAGTTAAGAACAGACCCATGCATTACCTCTACATACACAAAAATAATTTACGGATTCCCACATAGAACTATGTCAAAGTTTTATTTGAAATGAGCAAACGTGCACAGTGCACAGGAAGTCTCAGCGACAGATTACTAAACTCAAGTTTAATTCTCTAAAATATTGTCAGGGAATTTGACCTCTGATACACTAGTATGTTTAAGTTCATTTTTTAAGACCAGGGTTCCATCAGGAACTTCATCCATATCCTCCTCCAAAATTTCATGGGTACTCTTCTGTGCGCAAGTTTTCCAGTCTCAAACAGAACAGTATGTAAAATGAATAAATCAAAAGGCATAGTAAGTAAACTGAAGTATTATAGATTAAGTTAAATGCATTTGCTTCACCTTCTTCCTCTTACGTGAAAAAGGAAAGAGGGAAGTGAGCCATGAGGTGCAGAAGCCTCAGAAGCTACTCAATGTTTTCAGCTTTGACAAATATGGATTCACACCAGGTGCTTCAAAAAGCCCAGTCTAAGAAAAAAAATCAGTAAGATTAAAGGTCTCCCTTCCAATTCTGGTAACAGAAAAGTGACACACTGAAAACAATAAACTTCACCAGTTTACTCAACAGCTGCACTCCTGTTTCACAGAAGTATGTAGAACACACGTAAAGATGCACAAATCCACTGGGGAAACAACGACTGAGAGAAAAAGCATTTTGTTCCAGGAAGTTAAACAATAAATTACTTTTTTTTTGTTTGTGCAACAGTACAGAGAGTGTTGAGCTTTCTACTTCACTAATCAAAGAAAATGTACAATTAAGTCAACGTTCTTAAGTAAACCCTTCAGAAGGAAGGCGGGTAAACCTTAAGGAAAAGAGGTAAATTAACCACACACCAGGTTCTAACACACAGCAGCAATGCCTTAAAACAGTCTTCCAGATGAAGAGACGCTAACAGGGATTTTGGAAATATCTTAATACGCTCAAGCGCTACAGGCTAAAATTAGAAAGAAAGTTTCCCCCAAAATTTCTCTCGTATTTCTCTCCCCCTTTAATTTTTCACAGAGTACCAAAACCACTTAATTCATTGAGAATTTCAAAAGAGACACAACTGCTCAGTGAAGCCCTTCCTCACAGATGATTTACAACACAGGTACCAAGGATTTCTCCCCATGCCAACTCCCAGAGGTTCCCAAAATCAACAAAAGTGTCAGGTGAGAAAAAATTTTTGAATAGTAACTCAAAAACTAATATAAAATGGCAGAGGAGAAAAAAATCTACAAAAATTATTCCTATTTCCAGTATTTTAAAAAACGGTAAGTGGTGCAGTCTCACAAGTGTCACACCAGTCTCTTACATTCTATTTTGCTTATGCAAAATACAGATTGTTATATTTCTCTGCAGAATCCACTACAGTAAGTGGATTAGCTATGCAGAGAAACATTATTAGCAAGGCTCTTTTCTGAGGCACTAAGAAGAGGTATGACTCTTAAGGTGAATTTCTGCATGTATTGAGACAGGGCACAGAAAAGAAGCAGCAGGAATCTATCAGGAGAACTGAGAAAGCAGTAAATGGTAGAAGTAATTCAGCTGGCAGAGAAAAGTGCACTTGAAAATCAAGTAGAGAAAAGTGGCATCAATTGTTTTGCAAGCCTATCGCAACTGGATTACCTGATCTAGAATAAACAGCGCCAGTGTAAACTGACCTAGCAGACTCTGTTCACCTGAGGGAGCAATCTGCTTCTGGGACTGTTTGCTCCTTCTGGTTTTCAGCCAAGTGTTTGTGATTCAGTGACTGAACAGCACATAATTATGGGATCCTGGGAGACCATTATGGAAGAAAACACTTTTACTACCATCTCCACGAAACAAACTCCTTCACCCTGTAAAGCTGTGTCCCCCAAACACTGATGCTGCACAAGACTACAAACCAGAAGGAATATTAGTGAAGTTTTTCTAGCAAAAAAACAGATGCTCCTGAAAGCTTAAAAGTAAAGGAACTGAAGCCTCAACAACTAAGCATTTGATTATAAATATTTATGGGAATCATCAAGCAGAGGAGGAGGATATCCCAAGTCAAAATTGACATAAAATGTGAAACCACATCAACACAACCTAAGAGGTAACAAGAAGAAATCAACAAAATCTTCTCAAGGATGCTGGGACCCCTCTATTACACACAATCTTGACTTCCAAAAACATATTTGAAAGCTTTATTTGCATTTTTCAAAAAAGCTATCAGTTATCAACCCTTACAGACTGCTCTAACTGCATGTGTCTCAACAGCTTTGAGGAAATGGCTTCTAGAAATACAGTAGACATCCCAACATTGTCAGTGCTACTGAGTGGTCAGTCAAATGACCTAGATTTGACCACTTATCTTCTCTGAAAACCCTGACTACATACCATACTTTTTCTCTAGACCTAGCTAGCTGGTTTTGGAGGACTTTCTAAAATTAGCATATCAACTTTGTATTCTCATTAAATGAGAAAAAAGACTAATATCCTTGTAAGGAACATTAGTACTTAATCCGATTGTTTATTAAGCTCACCTGCAAAAAAAGCAGAATTCAACAAGTCTGTGGGGTAGGGTTTTTATTAGGTTTTTTTTGTTGTTGTTGTTGCTAGCAGAATTTGAATTATTAGAGAAGATTTAAGAATCTACACACAGAACACAGACAACAAACTTTTCACTTGCAAGCCTGATTTTACAGACCCTGCCATGTTTCAAATTCCATAGCTGCCGCAGCAATTACACGTGCTGTTTCCCAGAAGTTTTTCGAAGTGGAAATTCAGCTCAATAAACCATCACATACACTATTCTTACAATACCTGATCACGTAAACCACAGACTCACACAGTGATCATTCAGGGTTGCCAGTCACCTCTGGAGACCAGTGGGTCCAACCGCCATGCTCAAACAGGGATAACTAGAGCCAGCTGCACAGGACCATGTCCAGGCAGCTTGAGCATCTCTGACATGGGATACTCCACCACCTCTTTGTTTCATTCCTAAAAACTCAACACAGAAATCTACCTCAAGAATTTGAGCAAGAGCAAGAATATCTGGAAGTATGTCAATGGATATGAAATCCTCTCCATGTAAGGTGGGAGGTGATCCTTCCCATCTGCTCAGCACTAGCAGAAGCCACATCTGGAGTGCTGGGTCCCGTTCTGGTTTCCTCAGTAGAAGACAGACAAGGAGCTACTGGACAGGGTCCAGCAGAGGCCACAAAGATGACTTGGGGCCTGGAGCACCTCTCTCATGAGGAGAGACTACAGAAGCTGGGCCTGTTCAGTCTGGAGAGGAGACCCCTGACCTCATTAATGCATAGAAGTATCTCAAAGGCGGGTGCGAAGAGGATGGTGCCAGACTCTTTCCAGTGGTACCCACAGACAGAATGGCCATAAACTAAAACACAAGAAGTTCCACCTCAACATGAGGAAGAACTTCTTTACACTGAGGGTGGCAGAGCACTGAAACAGGCTGCTCACAAAAGCCGTGGAGTCTCCCTGTCTGGAGACATTCCAAACCCACCTGCATGTATTCCTGTGTAACCAGCTCTAGGTGACCCTGCCTTGGCAGGGGGTTGGGACTGGATGATCTCCAGAGGTCTCTTCCAAAACTATTTGTTCTGAGATTCAGTAAGATACCATTGGCTGCTACCTTAGCACTTTACTAAAATTTACATCATTTTAAGAATGCAATGAAACATATTCAACCCTCCACTATCACTCCCCAACCACTTCACCATCAGAGTATTTTGCTCAACTTTTGAAGAGTTAATAACTCACAAGGAGACTGTTGCTAGGTTAAAGTGAGGAGTAATTTTATAACTTTCCATTATGAATGAAAAACATCTGAACTACCTCCCTGTCAGGACAGACAGAGTATTACCCATTGCAGTGGTTTGACAAAATCCAGAGTAACTGAATGGCAGTCCCCACGACCTACTTGCAAGGGACCCTTCCCTGAAAGATGGGCAGAATTCAGACATATCTGATTTCAGCTGTTAGCAACGCAAAATCCAAGATACCCAAGATGTTATGTTTGACTTTACTAACACATTCATCCAACAACCTCATTTCTCCTCAGTCTGAGTGCTGTAAAAGCCCTTCTTTCACTCTGCCACACAAGATCTCCATCATGCCCTAGAGCACTGTGCTAAGTGTCAGAGCTTGATAATGACACCCCTGAACTGTTATGAAAAGTACACACGCTCCAGAAGATACAAACCAGGAAAACAACCCCCCCCATAACTATGGGTTAACTACTCAGGGCACTCTCAGGTGAAACACCCAGCAGCCTTGCAGTTCTCTTTTGTCTTTTTATACCAGTAATCCCTGACATCCCACCTGCAGCTGTAAAACCAAAAGGCAACTCTTTTTACACCTGAAGTTTCAGAAGTCCAACTGTACGGTGTTTGCACAAATATGAGAAATCTCAAATTTGACAGTGGTAACCAGTAGCCATCTACAGGCACCAAAAGTTAATGATAATTACCAGCATCATCAGTTTTTTTAGTCTCAAACCTATGGCAAACCATTTGCTTCCTGACAATGCTCCAATAAACCTCTGGCACAAGAAATGCTGCAACAGACAAGCTGTTTCTTCAAGTAGGTTTCCTTTAATCTTTCCTATACAAGTACCAACAATCTTATCCAATTCTAAGCAGACAAATTATCACATAAGAGACTTCTAAAAGCTCCTCTTTTTATTTTCTGTGAAGAAAAAAAAATCTCCTTTAAGAACAGCCGCTTTCATACAGAAACAACTGGAGTTCAAAAATAAGCAAGTCCAGACCTATATTCATTCCAGCTTTGAAAATAATTTGTTCTAATATTATCTGCTTCTTCACAGCAATTGTATGCATTCAACACCAAGTTTTGACACACCAGATACCCAGCACACTGTTCAACCTACTACCTGGTGCCTGAAAAGAAACTTAACCTCAAAAAAAAAAATAAAAGGAAACCGTGCTAGGCTATGTCAACATGCTACATCAACTTCACTTCTCCCAAAATACCACCCTATCCAATCCCTTTATTAAATCAGTTTTTACAGTCTGTTTCATGCATCAAGTATTCCACTGGAATTCAAGTTTGTTTATATTGAATTTCTTTCAATCCATTGCCTCACTGAGTTAAACCCTTACCTTCCTCCTCAGCACAATCTGTCATACAGGGGTAACACTGTCTCACAACCAGGAAATCTCACATAATGAATGATTCAAACTTATCAGAAGTGTTAATGGGCATGAGGCGCAAAATAGTAACTTTTCTTTAGCTCATAACACTTCATTTTTGTACAGATTGCCAAAGTGCTTTTGATTCTGTTTTCTATTCTTTGCATCTGCTCAGCTCAACTGGTACACAGGACTCAAAATTTTGGCACACAATGAAGTTATTTAAACACTGACAGTTATAAACAGCCTAAAACAGATGGCCAGTTCTCCTCTGAGCTTAAGACTTCAGAGAAAGTCATGAAAGCTTGGATGTGCTCACTGGACCCGTTTTCCTGAAGCTGTAAGTCTAGTAGACTTACTCTGAAATACTATCCTGACACAGGTTCGACCTTTCTTCTACTTTTTCATCACCACTTTCTACTACGGAAATGGATACCAGACATTCGCTGTTTCTTGTACCTAAAAAAAAAACCTATTTCAACCAAAACCTGCTAAAGCACAGGAGCTCCCATCTGCGTCAAAAAACCTAAGCTGGCCATCTCCAGGAGAGCAGAGCACCATCCCATGTAATGGTTACTTGAGAAGACAAAAGCTGTAACTGCAAACATTCTTCACCCAGCTGTATGTACTGAGCAGAACGTCAGATGGTCTGGAATATCCCTTAGGTCAGTTTGGGTCAACTGTCCTGGTAGTGTCTCCCCAAAAGCTCCCAGGCACTCCCAACTTCTTCACCAGTGTGGCAGTATGAACAGAAAAGGCCTTGGCTCTGTGGAAGCCCTGCTCAGCAACAACAAAACCATGTCGGTATTATCAACTCTACGTTCAGCACAAATCCAGAACAGAGCCCCATACAGTGGCTGCACTGTGAAGAAAATTAACTCTACTCAAGACAAAACCAGCACACTATCACACAGTAAGAGCCCAGAATCCATGGTATTTTCTATGAAGTCTTCCCAGAGATACAAAGATACTTCTTAATCACCATGCCTTTGGTACGCTGTATTTCACTCACCTCTCAATGGCTGGACTTGTTAAAATGGAGTGGGATGCCATCCAGAGGGACCTCGACAAGCTTGGAAAATGGGAATCTCATGAGGCTTAACAAGAACAAGGTATAAGGTACAAGAACAAGTACAAGGTGCTGCACGTGGGTCATAGTAAGCCCAGGTATCAGCACAGGCTGGGGATGAACAGATCGAGAGCAGGCCTGTGAGAAGGCCTTGGGGTGCTGGTGGGTGAGAAGCTGGACATGACCCAGCCATGAGCACCCACAGCCCAGAAAGCCAAATGTGCCCTGGGCTGCATCCAAAGCAGCGTGGGCAGCAGGGGAGGGAGGGGATTCTGCCCCTCTGCTCTGCTCTGGTGAGACCCCACCTGGAACTCTGCATCCAGCTCTGGGGTCCCAGCACAGGAAGGACATGGACCTGCTGGAGCGAGTCCAGAGGAGGGCCACACAGTTTGTCAGAGAGATGGAGGACCTCTCCTACAAAGAAAGACTAAGAGAACTGGGACTGCTCAGTCTGGAAAAGAGAAGGCTTTGGGGTGACCTAACTGCAGCTTTCCAGTACCTAGAGGGAGCCTACTAGAAGGATGGAGAGGGACTTTTTACAAGGGCAAATACTGACAAGACAAGGTGAAATGGCTTAAAACTGAAAGAGAGTAGGTTTAGATCAGATATCAGGAAGAAAATAGTTACTGTGAGGGTGATGAGGCACTGGAAGGTTGCCCAGAGTTGTGAATGCCCCATCCCTGGAAGTGTTCAAGGCCAGGCTAGATGAAGCTCTGAGCAACCTGGTATAGTGGAAAGTGTCCCTGCCCATAGCAGGGGGCTTAGATCAACATGATCTTTAAGGTACCTTCCAACTCAAACCGTTCTATGATTTTTACAGGGGTCACTTTGACAAGTACTATAAAACCTTCTTGCTGAGCTCAAAGCCTTGTGGAAGTTTATTTCTAGTCTCATCAGTAGTATTTTTATCCTTTATTTAGAATTCATTTAATTTAAGATGATAAAATGCTTGAGTTTGTCAAAAATAGAGGAGTGATACTAGAGCACTGGCTTAGAAAAGATACCTAGCTATTTCTGTAGCAATAAAATCACTTGTGCCTTTAGTATTATCTATAATTTTTACTGGTACATCCGTTCAGAGACAGAAAGCCATAATGTAGCACCCTAGATGTCAAACACAAGTAAAAAGAGCAAACGCTACAAACAGAAAAGGCAAATGCCAGCATGCAGACAAAATTTTCAAGGAATATTAAAAATCAAGGTTTCTTCCATCAAGCTCTTAACTAAAACAAAAGGTTATGAAAAGAAACAGCCATCTTTCCAAATAAGAACCACGTAGTATAATTTCAGGCTCCACTACAATTTGGGCAGTCTTGCATGTAGGTTAGAACTCTGAGGATTATGTTAGCAGTAAAGCCTGAACACAGTGGAAACGAGCTCCTCTAACAAGCTTATGCAGATAGAAGACCTCTTACCCCCACAACATTTTCAGTCAAAGGCTGCAAAAATGATGGAGACAGCTGTGGTAAAAGTGTACCCTGAGATTTAGCAATAGCTTCTGTTGTATCAGACAACAAGCCTAGTACAAATTTACTCAGCCATCAGTTGTCTTCAGTCTTCACCATTTTATTAGAGGATGCTGCCGATGACAAATAATGCATTTCACTCCTCCTCTGAAACACACAAGTTACTTTTTTTCCTCTATCTAAACAACTGTTTAGGTAGTGCAAGGTTTTTCCACTAAAGATTTGAGATTAAAATCAAACTCTAGACATATTTGACGGTTATTTGCTTTATGACAAGGCCAAAAAGAACTTAATGCAGACCTCCTACAGGACACTTTTTTAGGCAAGTCATTGAAACAAGACCTTAGCTAGCACTGCACATCCAAAGCTTTTCCAAAACCAGATCTCTAGTAAGTATTGCATCCCTGTCACACAACTCAGAATATGGAAAGTAAAACACTAATTTAAAAAAGAATACCCAACCATGCACTCTATACCACATTAAGTCTCCAACTATAGCCTAACATCCTTCAGAAGAAACAAAAACGGGTAAATACTCATGGTGTAACACAAATTTAAACTACTGCCCAAGCTTCATCTTCAAACGCAAGGATATTAACTGCTCTTAGATAAGATGAAAAGCACGTTAACTTTTCAGTACATCACAGAAATTTATTTCGTAGCTCTTTACTTCATAGCTCTTTTTGTTAAGAGTGTGAAAAACAGAACTAAGACGAGCCAGTCACATAAACTCTTAAAAATCAAGCACCTGTATCTTAATATAGAGGGAGGAAAAATCATTCTGTACATTTTTTTTAAACTGCTAGCAAGCTGGCTGATTACACAATGTGCACTTTAAAACTGCTGAAGTTAATACAACTTATCAGCAGTGCTAGAGACTTATGTCAGCGTAAGAAAGCTGTCTTGAAAAAGCAAGGTAGAAGAAAGAGTACAAAAAATGTGGGCCTTTGCTGAATGGGGCCGAGAATCTGGTGACAATAGACATGGAAGAAGCTGAGTTTGTCTATCTTTAGCCTTGATCTTTACTGGTAAGACCAGTATAAACACCAGATGGAGGGGAGTAAAGAAGGTTGAGACACTCTTTTGAGAGGTATCCAGTGTCAGGACAAATGTTTAAGCATAGGAGAACTTATTCCCACAGCGAACACTGACAAGCACAGAACAACGCCCACAGAGAAAACAGACTCTCTGGGCAGAGTAGGAGACATCCAAAACCCAACTGGACATTGATTGGGGCAGCCTGCTCTAGGTTGACCCTGCTTTAAACCAAGAATTGAACTAGAATATCTCCTGATGTGCCAAACAACCTAAATAACTTCAGTCATTATTATAACTTAAGTGCCTTTGATAGTTTTTATTTAAAAAGCTGAAGTATGCAGTAGAGGGCTATTAACCACTAGCATCAACTCCAATCGATGAAAACAGCACTGAACACAAGAAGAATACATCGCATCTGTGTCCTGTTTTCCTGCAACTAGAGAAAGATCTACTGAGAGGTTTCCATGTCATCCTATTATTCCACCTGTAATGACAAATAGTGTTCACTAATACTATATTTCATTAACATTCAAGAGCATTTGCAGGTACTGGAATACATTATGGTACACCTACACATCATCTTTTACCTTCCACAATTTTGTCAACAGCAACACTGCTTAACAGGCAAGATAAGGCAATGAGCAAAAGCAGAAGAGAGCCTTAAGGAACACCGAAGACCTTACTTCTCAGACCAAGTTGCTTTTAGCATGTTTTTGGTTTAGAGTTTCTTATTTTTAGTCAGGTTTCCAACTAGCACTGTGATATAATCCACATGAATGTTGAGATAAAAGATTACATATCACCCATACATCCTGTGGATAGACTGATACCTTTAAAATGACCCTTAGAGAAAGCATCAACAGTAAAACAAAGGATATACTTGTGTTACAGCATTAACCAGCGTAAATGGAGAAAATTAATAAACACAAGACTCCAGAAGAATTACGTGGCAAACCAGCATTCAACTACTGCTCTTTATGAACTCATTATATTACAACTCTTTGCACAGTTTTCCACTTAACATGCAATTCCATTCTCCAGTTTATCAGAGAAAATACATTCTAGAACACGGACAAGAGCAACAGTGTTCTCAAGAGTACACAAAGCATCGCACTTATGCTCAGGAGAATAGCCAATTTTTTTCCTAAAAAGTCACACTTTTCCCCCAAGCTTACAGATTTGCCACTGTTACCAGCATAAAGAGGTAAGTAAATGCAAGACCTGTGTCAAGACAGCATTTCTTTCAGAAGAGTCCTGACACCACCATGTTCACCTTCTTAGGCAGTCAATGCAAATGATGAATTACCAGACTTAGCACAGAAGTTTGGAAAATAAAGCTTTATGCTTCAGAATTTTTGATAAAGATGTAGCTCCTTGAACAGCAAATTGGTATACCTCCCCAGTTCTGTTCTGACATTTCTACTGCAGTCTACCTCCTCAAGGCTGTTTGTGACAGCTTCTTTATCAACCAGAGACAGACAAGATGTGACATGCCTTTACAGCGGCTTCAGAACTGAATTCTTCAATGCTAAGGAACAGCTGTATGCAAGCTATAAAAAGAAGGGCAAAACCACACAGGGGAATGAATTGAAGCAGAAGGAAATTGCCTCAAACAGCAACTGTTGCATGATCCATTGTGCAAGTTCATCATCACTGTTCTGGCTTTCTAGGATTTTTGCCCTGCACACATCATATCTTGCCTATGTAATTCTTCATCAGTTTCCACAGACATCTCCTGAAAGCACTGTTTTACAGCTGTGTTATACTGAAGTAATCCACCATCACCATGCCCATCTGCTTAATCCTTTCTTGCTTAGAGCACCTGTTAGACTGAGTACACCTGTGTTCTTCTGTTACAACCACCTCTCCAGTGCTGCAGCTACCAAGCACCTCTGACTTTATTTGCCTGTTGACTGTGGTTTTGCTTCAATCCACCGCCCTCCATATGGATGGAGGTCACAATGAGAAAATTAATTTAAAAAACACTGCTGCAAAATGCTGAAGGGCAGAAATACTGGAAAACAGCCCAGTAATACCACTCAAGTCAGACATCTTCTAGTTACTTCTAGCTTAATACCTACAACTTGACTTTCAGTAAATATCTACCCCAAAACACAGATATGTCTATTTAACAGATCCATACCAAGAAGCAAATAATTCAAATTGAACAAATCAAACACTATGCTTAATTCTGCTGGTAATTCAGTGCACTCTTATTTTTCACATAGAACACGGTTTTGCAATGTCACACACATTACGCACAAGGAGGCATTAACAACGGAGTAGAAACAGTCCTGCAACATAACTAGTGGCTCCGGCTTTCATAGCCCTTCATGTCTTGTTGGCTTGGCAAATGTTGGAGGAGGAGAAAGAACACATAGCAGAACCAGCCACAACTATTCACAAGAGGCCACCTCTGCTTCTGGGAGCTCCACACAGCAGATCAGGTCCATGACAGAACACCACCACACTGCATGGTCCACTACTTGATTTATCTTGCATTAATTCAGCAGAAGATATATATGAAAAAATGAAGACAACTGGTATCCTAACATGAACAACAGTGGCTTACTTATTGCTACTGAACTGAGGAGCATACAACTGCAGGATCGTTAGCGTTTTCATTGGTAGGAGGTCTCACAGCAAACACAGCTACCTGAAGTCCTCACAGGTCCCACTCCCACCTCAGAATTGTACAGCATGACATATAAGTTCAACAACTTCAAAGAACACCTGCTACCTGCCTCTCACAAATGAGAGTGGGCAATATGCAAAATCCCAGGGTCACCTACGACCCGTGTTAACACAATTCATTTTGTACCCAAGTATGTGTGACGTGGAGAAGGAAGGGAAGGAAACAAACACAGGTCTCTCTTTTTACATCATTTCCAATGATGTTTTACTGTTACACAGGAGTAGTACTGCAAGTTTAAAGGGTATATACTCCTAGCTTAACCAAGTTTCATAATAAAATTTTTTAAAAAGGCAGGAAAATATTGACAGCAGAAGGCTGTGCTCTGGCTACACCCATACAGTACAGTAACGCATAAGCAGTCCCTAATCAAAAAACAGCAAAGCAGTTCCAGGAAGGTATACTGCAGATAACTGTCATGGAAGTGTGCTTTTAGAGAAAGAGCCACAGAGATTGCCAGCTGCTTGCCATCAAGAGCATTTCAAGTGCCACTCTCTTTAATACATTGACGGCATTATCCTGGTTTGCTACAGAAGCAGACCTTGAGGAGAGGCTATTTTTAACTAAGTTGTAAAGTTATTACAACTCACTGGACTGAAAAGATGTTTAAAAATTCATATGGGCTTCTCTAGAAGAGGGTGATCAAGCATTCCTTTTACATAATTCCTTCTTGATGGTACTTGGAAAGGATGAGATTGAAGATCTCTCCTAAATATTACAGAGGAGCCTCTGTGGCAGAACAATCTCAACATTTAGTCACAGAATATGCATTAACTAAGGACACACAAGAGTTTCATGTGAGTACTGCACAACTGGAGGTTTTATCCATCACTACAATATCAGTCTCTATTCAGGCTTCTCAAGTTTCTTTTGTACTTGTTCATGACTGGATTCGCAGCTTGGATAGATAGAGCAAGCTTCTTCATATCATCACTCCCACATTTTATGTGCATAGCTGGATGTTTGCTAGCCCCACCACCATCTGTTTGGTCTACCTCACTCCAGTGCAGAAAAATTACTCTCAAGATTAAATCCTGAGCAATAAGCTCCTCCTGAAAACAGTGGGAATCAGAAAGGCAGAGAAAACAAGACTATCCCACTAATTCTGTTAGGCCAAAACATTAACTGAAGTTAATCACAGAGTGGGTGAGGATGGAAAGGACCACAGTGCATCACCTCATCCAACCTCCCTGCTCTAGCTTCATCCTAGAGCACTGTTGCACAGGATTGCATCCTGATGGCTCTTGAGAGTATGTCAGGGAGACTCCACAACTTCCCTGGGCAGCCTGTTCCAGTGGGCAGTCACCTGTACAGTAAAGAAGTTCTTATTCAGGTGGAACTTGCTGTGCATCGATGTCCGCCCACTGCCTCTCGTCCTATTGCTTGGCACCACCACCAGGCTCCGATCTCTCGGCACCCTCCCTTGAGGTACTCATAGACATTGATGGGGTCCCACATCAGTTGTCTCTTCTTGAGGCTGAACAGGCCCAGCTCCCTCAGCTTTTCCTCATAAGAGAGATGCTCCAGTCCCTTAATCATCTTTGTCACCCTCCGCTGGACCTGCTCCAGGAGCTCCATGTCTGTCTTGTGCTGAGGTGCCCAGAACTGGACACAGCACTCCAAATGCAGCATTACCAGGGCTGAGTAGAGGGACAGGATCACCTCTCTCAACCTGCTGGCAATGCTCTTCCTAAGGCACTCCAGGATGCCACTGGTCTTGGCCACCAGGGCACTGCTGGCTCACGGAGAGCTTGTTGTCCGCCAGCACCCCCAGCTCCTTCTCCACAGACCTGCTTTCCAGCAGGTCACCCCCAGCCTGTGCCGGTGCCTGGGGTTGTTCCTCCCCAGGTGCAGGACCCTGCATTTGCCTCTGCTGAATTTCAGAAGGTTCCTCTCTGCCCATCTCTCCAGCCTGTCAAGGTCCTTCTGAAGGGCTGCGCGGTACCCTGGGGTATCGGCCACTCCTCCCAGCTTTGTGCTGTCAGTGACATTGCTGAGGAGGCCTCTGCCCCTTCCTCCAAGTCATTGATGGATAAGTTAAACAAGACCAGGCACAGTACTGAACCTCGGGAGACACCACTAGGAACAGGCCTCCAACTGGACCCTGTGCCACTGATTACAATCCCCTGGGATAACACTACAATGGCTAGTTACTAGCAGTCCCACATGAGCAGTTTTAGATCCACTTAATTCCTTCAATTTAAGGAGAAAAATTACTTGCTCATCTTAACATACATTTTAAGACATAGCATGACTACAGAAGACAACAACCATTATGGGTTTAATCTGCACAGTTGCAACTGCTACTTGGAAAAAATGGTCATGAGGTAGAATGCATGAGAAGTGCAGTTCAGGATTGCCAACACCAAGCTGTGTGGTGTGGCTGACACATCTAGGGATGGATAGAACACTGTAACAGGCTGCCCGGAGAGGTGACAGATACCCCATCCCTGGAAACATTCAAAGCCAGATTAGATGGGACTCAGAGCAAACTGAAGATGCCCCTGGGGCAGGGGAGTTGGACTATGCGACCTTTAAAGGTCCCTTCCAACCCAAACCATTCTATCATTCTTTTTGTTCAGTGCCTTTAGAGGCCACTCACATGACTTCACTCAAAGGACAGCAGGCAGGGAAAAACGTATCAGTATCAAGGTGAAGCTGAAGCACAACTTCATGTGCAGTCATGTTTTCCAATCCTCCATAACTCTCTAGGGAGTTACCTGGTTTTCATGACCACTACTGTTTATCCCAAAGAAGACACTGGCACAAGCTGCTTAAACACATATTCTATTCCTTCCTACCTTCAAGGTCTAAGAGAATTGTCCACATCATATTTTAAGTTAAATAATTTTGAAGCAAAGTGAAGTAAACACAGAACAAGGGCAGCTAGCTGTTATTAAAATATGTGAGCCAGAAGCAATACCTTAACTATTTACAATCCCTCCTCGTCCTCTCTGCCATCACTTCTTTTCCTGGGCTGGAGCTCCTCACCATATCTCTGCACCCTAATCCTCCTAATATCACCCAGTATAATGTAACACAGAAAAACAGACAGCAAGCAAGGTACTATTGACACAAACAAGTTGTGATCATTTGGTTGCACATTGTTAATTGACAAAGATGCACGCCTTTGACACATTACCAGCCCATAATCGGGCAAAGAAGTAGGTGACAGAAGCATTATTGTCAAAAGTAGTCGTAGACAAAGGTATTACAGTTTAGTTGCTATACAGAGGTCCCCCTTGCATAAAAGCACATGTATGTACCTAGTCCTTCTCCTCCCCTCCTGAAGTTACCTTTTAAATATGTAATGCCACAGCTGCTTCCAGAAACCAGGAACCTAGAAATGCAGCAGAAGTTACACGTGGATAAACAGGGATATTAAAGTCTAGCACACCACAAAATAAATCAGACTAATACTGCTGCATGAGCAGGCTTACTTAGATCTTTACAGCCATTTTCCATCTCTTGACTCATTAGCCACATCTTCCCATTTTTCATCTCCTTTTAAGCTACATTTCCTCTCCTACTCTACCAAAAGCTGTTCTAGCAAGCAAAGACAGGTATTACCCACACCAAGGCACCCCGATCCACAGGACATCATACAGCCTGTCTCTGAAAAGCCTAAACGAGGTGGAAGCTCAGACGTGTTCTCCTAGAGGTGTGCCCAAAACACCCTTTGCCATCTGAACCAGTATTCTCAAAAAAAAAAAGGCAGCGAACTTCACCTTTAAACTGATATACAAGCAACAACTCCAAACATCTACTTTACACAGATCGAGCCTCTGTTGGCCAGTAGCTTGCTTGTTACAGCACACCTCTTACGCAGAGAGGCCATCACTAACACCATCACACTACTCATTCCAGTTGTTAAAGAATTGTCATTTGGCCCAGAACTGCCCTTAAGAATTTTCAGAAAAGCCTGCTGACAGCCACTGCTCTCAAGTGGTTCATGCAAAGGTACATACTTTTAGCTCTCAGAGGGCTCTTAGGACTACTTAAAATCTAAATATGTGTGCCTCTAGGCTGATCCCCACCAGGAAAACAAGTTCAGACAGATCACTGTTTATTCTTTTAATAAGCCAACTTATACAGAAGAAAAAATGACTAAATTACTTTCTCTCAGAAAAAGGTCACACAGCCCCTAAGAATTAAGTAAACATTTGGGTCTACTACCATTCATGAAAAAGTTTGTGGAAAAAGTGCTGACTGATCATATGCACTAAGAGTAAAGCAGACTCATAAGGGCAGCAGTCCATATACTACATAACAATATTATTTGTCCAATTACTATCCCAAATACCTACAGACTGAAGGACTGAGAGAGTGTCAAAGCAGTATTACAACTGTTAAAACGACTAAATTTCACCTTGAAATGCACTCATAAGAACAGCCAGTAGTTTCATACTGTACTAGTGTTTCTGGTTCAACCACAGATGAGCTTGTTTCTTTTTTTCTTTTTTTTGATAAGACTCAAACTCTGCCATGCCTCAGTTCTCTGTCCAGCAAATGCATTTTGTTTTGTTGGCAAAAGTGGTAGACAGATGAGTCATTTGGGTCAGTAGGAACTTCAGGTCATCTCCAGTCTCACCCCCCACCCACAGCAAGATCAGCCATGTGGTGAAACTGCTCAGGGCTTTATACTGTATGGGCTGAAAACCCACCAAGGAGGGAGACAGCACCATCCATCTCTGTGGACACCAGGCCCACTGCCCTGCAGTCCTTGTGGAAGGAAAAGCTTTCCCTCATCTCCTGTCTCTATGGCCCAGCCCAGCTCACTGCCCACCAGGGCTCAGGGCCTTCTGCCCCTAGTCCTGCTGGCATCACTGCCAAGCCTGCTGAGTTTTCAAACAGCATTAAAAGTTACATGGAGACAACCATACCTTAAACAGACATCTCAGGAGGCTGATCAGCTTTACAAATTCATAAATTTGGGTAACAAGCACCACTCAAACCATTCAGATACAAAACCTATCTCCATCTCTGTGATACATCCACAAAACTTTTCAGGTTTCATGAAACTGAGGCTCTTACTTCCATTTATTAATCCTGTTGTACAATTTCCATATTTTTCTAAGGAGGACTAACTAACTCTTCAGTCCATACACATCACACATAGCAAACATTTACCACTCACATTCAAGTGTTCGAAGCTGCCCAGGCAGTATCATGCTGTTCCTGAGTGTTCCATTTCATATCCTTTTGTGCAGGTCAATGTGAAATCCTGCGTACATGTACTGCATTTGACAGCAGTTTACTCACAGTTATCCTAATTTGGACTAAGCATATGAATAACCATATATCTACAGCTCTTCTTAATAGCCTGACAGTCCAATTTTTTGAGATGTATGCAGATAAAAACAACACAGCCATCTCAGTCAAGCAACTCATGAAAAGATACATAAATCAAATTTTAAAAGGGCAAGACAACCCAATCTATAAAACAGGAGGACAGGTACAATCAGATGGTGATTAATTTCAGTACTATCAAATTCAGTATTTGAATAATTCAGTAAGTAGTACCAGCAGCCACAAAAATTAGGTCCCTGATCTTGGACGCTCTCTCAGTACACACAAAGATTACTCAAGATTGATATGCAGTAGTGTAAGATAAATCTGATACTACACAGTTAATTTAAGAAAAAAGAAAAAAAGAAACTGCTCCAACAAAAACTATCAACTCATTTTTTGTTCACATGCATTGCTTCAAGCAGGAAACCTGATGCATTCAATCATTCTATGCAATTAACTCCAAAGACAGGCAACTTGACTTAGCATTTCTTCAGGAACCCTGACATTCCTCATTTCAGAAGACCTAAAAACGTTTCAAAACAAGTAATCCTTACTCCACTTGGTTACACAACACACAGTATTTGTAAAGATCAAAAAAACTGTATCCACAAAAGGAAAACAGGTTGTATTTTTGCCACAGCGAAAGTCTGCAGTATCTACTCCTTTTGTAACAGCTCTTCTACACTTCTCCTAATGCTCACAAACTTGCACAGAAAATCCTTCTAGATTCACAGAATGGTCTGGGTTGGAAACAATCTTCAAATCATCTAGTTCCAACACCTGTGCCATCAGCAGGGATATCTTCCACTAGATTAGGCTGCTCAAAGCTCTGAATGGGTCATCTGTGCTACACCACTCAATGTGGAAACAGTCACCATCTCAAACATCTGAGCTGCACAGGAAACCTGCCACTCAAAAAAAAAGAGAAAACCTACAGCCCAGTTATAATTTCAGCAGAGAAGAGAGATTCTTGATCACCAGAGGTACGTCCACAAAAAAAAAATCACTGGTCTCCACCACAACAGCTAGCTTCATATCGTTCAGCTGCACTGGTTCAGAGGAATTTCACTACAAGAACCACTCTTCTTATAAAAATATCCTTTAGCAAAAGACAAGCATGACTCCATTTTTCTTTCAGTTTGCTCAACTGTTACAGAAAAAATTCAGCTACTCAGTTGGTTAATGAGGCTGTAATTCTCATCTTGCCTACCAACATCTCAACCATGGATGTAGTCCAAGGCAAGTGCTATTGCTATGCCAAGTTTCACAGTTTAGCTATCTGAATGAAAAAGCAGCTTCTACAGTCTTCTTCACTTTATGCGGTTCACTTTGTCAGCAGTTTTCCAGTTCCCTTCAGAACAGGTCCTCTGGCCAGATTAGCAATAGCAGTTTTAGGTCAGGACCTCAATTTGGGCTTGTAGCTCGAGGTACATGCACATAAAAATTAAAAAGTCAAACTCATTAATACACTAATTTCTTCTCTACTGCATGCAGGCAGTACATGCATAGTTTGTTACAAGCAGCATATGGTGTTTTAGAGTTATGACTTTAGTTGTCCCTCTTTTGGAAGCAGAAAGCGGCTTCTAATGCTTATTTGGGTAGAAATGAACCACACCATTGGTCTGATGGGATTTCTACACGTGTTACTAGAGGTAAAAATAATACCCTTAATTACAATTATAGTGGGTACTAGAATTTTAAGATTTAAATTTAAAATATTTAAAAGCCCTTCTTAAACCAACTGTGCTATGCAACCAATGAATGTTCACCTCTAGTTATGCTTGCTGGATCAAGACTGGAGATGAACAGCAGATACAGAAAATTCAAATAAACCCCAAGATCTTGCTCTGCCTTTAAACTGGGTTGATGCACATGAAATTTAATGCTAATGGATAAATAAAAACAGAGGTCACAGAATTAATTTTCCAGCATTTCAAGAGGACAAACAAAATGGATGGCAGTGAAACAAAGACTCCACCAGAAAAACAAAACGGAAACAAACAAGGTGTGTATGCTACCATTCCTGCAACATACTGCCCACTTCAGTGCAATGGCTATGTATGCATATGCTCAAAGCAACTCCAGAAATCCAAATACCCCATTAACAATCTTTTCCTCTGCCAAGACAGATGGCCACAATACCTACTCTCTCCTTCATCCATCTTCCTTGTCAGAAACACTCCTTATCAGACCAGAGATCTAAGGGACTACCTTCTCCTCACCACCTTGCACACAGTTCTCACAGGGCCACCTGAAGCAGCTGCAAGGAGCCTTACCAACTTCTGCAGGTAAACAAGTACATTTGCGCCCCACTGGTTCCATGAGCTATCAAAAACTATCGTGCCATTCAGCAGACCTTTCTGCAAAGATGCTGCTCAAGTCCAGGCATAGCTGTTCCTGCAGCACGCAAGGGATAAGACCGTAACTTCAAGAATGCATCCAGGCAAGTTAATCACAAGTAAGATTTGGAGAAATTCTCCACTTTGGTACTGAAACCAAAAATCACATGCCACAAACAGTTACAAAACTAGAAATGGCAAGCTTACAAGGCCAAGATTGAATAGCAGGCAGACAAACCCTTGCCGTTTCTCTGGTGTTTAGATATTTAATTTATAATTTTTGATACCCACCACACTAAGTCTAAAGCAGTGAACAATTTCTTGAAGGCACTTTATAGCTACATTATTAACAACAGACGCTACCATGACATCCTTAGCCAATTTTATTTACATTAAGGCATGTTAACAGTAAGCTTTCCATAACATTACACAGAAACAGCCTCTTGCATGCCAAGGCTGACTGTCCAAATCCCAATATATGGAGAGACAGGTCTAAGCTCAGGACTCTCAAAAGCACATTTTTCCCTAAGAGACTCAGGTGCCATGAATGTTAATGTTTGGAACGTATCTACTACTCATTTAGAAAGTAAGAGACAAAGCCAGCCCGGCAGCCCATTTCAAATATTTATGCCCCATGACATGTAGGTACAGTCTGAGTACCTGCAAAAACCACTGAAATCTCTACCTCATCATACCAATTCAGCCTGGTGGAAACGGCACAGAGTATCCAAACTATCTTCTGACCTGCCTCCTCCTCTACCTCCCTCCAGGGAATATTGCATAAATTTTCTTTCAGTACATATAATAAACAACAGACAACTGAAAAAAGGAAAACACAGGAAAGATGACTCCAGCCACCCCTTCTAGTACATAATTCTACTTCTGAAAAAATATGTAATAACAGCATGCAATAAAATGGAAAATACAACCAGCAGGCACTCTATTGGTAGAGAAGTTTAATTCACATTACCCTTCCCTTTCCATGGCTGAACCTCCTTTTCTCTACCCTTGTAAAATAAAGTGACTAAGGCATTTGCCTATAAATACTTACTTGAATTTCCAAGAAAAATTCTGTTCATCCATTCTGCAAAACAAATCCTACTAATTTCGTTTCTGACATCAAGATTTAAAGCACAGAAGATCATCAGTATTCCAGCAATCATTCAATAGCAGTTTCATGACATAAGAATACATAAAGCTTATTCAGCTAAATCTGAGTAAGGACTTAGCTAAACAAACTCATCCTGAGGAGTCTGGCAGCAAATGCAGTTAGCACAGACCTACAAAAAGGCTGCTCAACACATCACAGTGAATATTCCAGGACACCCTGAGTACTCTTTCCTACCTCTGTGTAGACTGTCTTACAATGTATTTGAATGTTAAAGTGTTCCCTCTTTTGCCAGTACTTAAGTAGTAAGTATTCACAAGACTGCATACACACACTTTACAGTACGTTACGGAAATTCAGTCACTTTTCATTGTACAATGCTTTCCTTCTACCTCTACTCCACACTCAGCTGAAGAAGTAATAAAGTGTCTTAAGTCCTTAACATGATCCTAAGTGTTCTACTACCTCAGTATTTTTCTAGCTTCTGCAACATTTGGGCAGCTACAGTGGGTTTACTGGGATATACCTGGTTTTTTTTTGCTAAATGCAGCAAATCAAACCACTCATTCTTGTAATATTTTACAGCCTCATCTAGTCTAATAATCTCTGCAGTTTCTGATCAGCGGCTGGACTACTTGAGCCATCAGCAATATCACAACTGCATGAGGGAATGAAGAATCGGTATCACCAGTGTTTTACGTGAAGTCCAAGACTGCCTAAAATTATTCTCATTCGGATCCTCGGAGGGACCGCTCACTGCCAGCACATTTAAACATCAAACTCTCATCCCAACTTTGACCAAGAAACCACAGCTTTTTTCAAACCCTCTTTACATCTGGGCTTACTATGACTACCAAAACAAATTAAAACCCCTATTGCTTAAGTAGAAGAGTACCACGAGGAACAGTGGCTTAGACAGAATAGAAAACAGTGTGACACTAGTTTAATCCCCATATGGAAAACTTCAGCTTGTTCCCAATTCACGATTTTCACATGTATGAAAGTAAGACCTTCCCATCACAGTTTTCCACATTATGTAATTACTGCTCTTAAAACTTCACATATTTTGCCAGCCAAGTCAGATTTAGACTGTGAGCTACTTCAAAAACTTAACACGGCATTTTTAAATAAGTTTCTGAGAAAGCATACTTAAGATTTCTGCCGTGAGCTGTTTCTCTTTCGCTTGGTTTTAAAGCAGAAAACCTGCACTCCATATAAAAACACCACCTACTAAAGCCAAGTGTTTCACTGAGCTCGTATTTCTAAGATGTACTTACTGCAGAGCTGTACACCAGAAAGTCTATGTGAAACACGTGCTCTTCCAAATACAGTGAAGACCAACAACTAGCACTTAGGTCTCTCATCACAGATTCTGTCAAATTTAGCACTGCATTTAGTTGTCCCACAAGTATTAGATGCAAGGAGACCCTACAAATAAACAGCAATTCTTACTGAGAAAAAGCAGCTTGCTTTGTATTGGCAGTTTCTCTGAGCTTCAGTGGGAATCAGTCAAGAAGCCTACTTGCGTTATTCAGCCACCAGAGACTCAGGATGACTTTCAGATTTTCAACATGGATTAGGCAACAAAACATCTTGATCTGGCCCACCAGCTGCGGTAGCTAAAACTTACAAATTGTCTTATGCCAGCTTCTCCAGAACTAATCCTTCTGAGTATGTCAAATTAGGTAGATTTTACATAGGCAAGATCAAAAAAACATGTAGCAGCCTCCTTCAGAAATGGAACTACAGATGCCAAAACCCAAAACACCATCAGCTAATCCTGCTGCATAGTGCTGTGATTTTTCAATTGATTTGGGGGCTGTCAGAAAAAGAAATCTCTGTGCACTAAGTCAACATTCTCTCACACTTTTCAAACGTTAGCAACAGCTGGGAACACTCACTGCCCTCTGCAGATACTAGCATCTACTAGGAAAGCATTTCAGCAGAAGTGAAGATGGCATTAAAGCAATATTTAAATGTATATTCATCACAAATTGAGTTTATCAATTAGCTCACTATCGGCTTTATTGCTATGAAGAACATCACTGGCCACATATATAATCAAAAGTCATCATGTCTTAAGACAAAGTTTTATCTATAAAAGCAGCATTTCTGCATCACTGTTACTAGAAAAGAGCTTATACTTGCATCCTTGTACTATTTTTAACTGCAAAGTCTATGTCTGCAGGGCCATTGACTTATTTTAAGAAGCACAGGAAAGCTGAACTATTCCTTGGGCTTTTAGAACACTATATCATATATCATCTATTTCCTACCTAGTCCCCAAATAAAGGAAGCTTAGCTTTGTCTCTCAAAAATTCTAGCTTAGTATTACAAGGACTTTAATAGAATTCAGCCTGGGCCTTCATTGCAGTTTAAATATTGTCATCTAGAAACCTGGGATATACTCTGCAAGCTTTTTTGTCTTGTCTTTTTTTTTTTTTTAACCTAGATCACCTAGCTCAATCACGCTCGTTCACAATTTTTGAAAAGGCAGTAAGTACATCTTTCCCTCCCATTTAAAAACCAGCATTTAAAAGGAATCCAGGAAAAAGAATAAAAATCAATGTTCACATTAAGGTGGTAAAGTCATAATAAATTTACTTGCAAAATATTATACTAGCATGATTAACCTAGTAACAGGAAGAGATTTACGCAAATATACTTAAGACATATCCATCACAAAGACTAAAGCAATTAAAAACCTTCACTGCATATAGAAAAGATCAACCACTCCACCAAAATAAAACCACATAAAATAAAGACATCTATTGATGAAGCAGAAATATCAGTGTGAGTACATCCAGAAGACATTGGAAAGGGGCATTAAAGATGTGCTTGGTCAGATTTTAATACATCTCATAAAATTCCTTAGCAGTTTCAAGGTCATTAGTAAGTGTCAGTAGTTACAAATCCTCAATTATATATCGTGGCAAAAACTTCATATATCTAAGTTTCTCCCCAATTAAGTAATATTCTGTTTTACATAGCATATGTAGAACCTCCAATTTTATATTTGCAAACAAAATTATTTATGCACAATCGCTATAAATGAGTTTCAAAGTCCACTGCTAAAGCTATCACCTCTAATACAACATTTCTGAAGGGTCAGAGAAAAGACATGAAAAAAAACTGAATGTAATTTTGGGATTCAGAATTCATGGAACTAAAAAAGGAAAACTGACGCTCTAACTAATGCCATGGTGTTTCCTCAATCAAATGTCCCCACACACTGGAACACCTTCTGGCCTCCCTCCATTTAATTTAAAATCGGCCATCAAAGCAAAGACAAAGTCAAATGGCATGGAGTTTTTCAGCACAAAAAATTAGGAACCTATTAATTTTCCAGAAAATGCATCCTGAAATACTCAATTCATCAGGTGTTACCACTTTATCCAGTATCACTTGTAAGAACACAAGACACTGAAGTCCTATGTAGCTACTAAACCTTATCAACCAAGACTGTCTTCAAAACTTCAAAAATACAGCAACACCTTTTAGTCTTAGAGACTTCAGTTAAATAAACTACAATCAAAGACTGTTTAATAAATACAAATTTTCTTGTGCATTTTGCGTGGTTTCTGGATTTTTTTTCTTTTTAATAACCATCAGTTTTCCAATTCTAACAAATTACACCTGTATTTAAGCGGACGTGAACGGGGGTTACCGAGCTGCCTGGCTGCTTCAAGAGTTCTCACCATCAGCGCTACGCAGCTGAAGCAAAATCAACTCACTCTCTAAGCACTCAAGGCAAGAATGGGTATTTTTTTTTGTCCTGGGCAGGGCAATCTGAAAAGGCAGGCAATACACCGAACCTCGGTAATGCTCCGTGCAAAAAGCAGTGATGACGGGGTGACGATCCCTCAGCCCGACCCAGGGCGGACGGTGTGACACTTGGCTCCTCAGCGCGACGTAACCCCCGAAACAAAATAAAAGCGTTTGAGCCACGCACCCTTCCCCCCCCTCATACCCCACCCCCCGCTCCCCTTCCCAGCGCAGGAACTCCCCAGCCGGCAGGGCCCACTGGCAGGGCGGGACCCTCCGCACCACCTCCCCCGGGGCGTGGGGGGGCGGAAGGCCGGCACCAGACAGGACCGGGGGTGCCGGCGGGGCCGCCGCGCCTCCTCCACCGCAGGGAGCGCCGTCGCCGGCCACGCAGCCCCGCCGGCCCCACCCGCGGGCGCGGCTCGGCTCCCTCCGCGCCCCGCAGCCGCACAGGTGCGGTGGGCAGCCCTGCGGCCCGTCCGCCGCCAGCCACGGCCCCCGCGCGTTCCAGCCGCGCCCCCCTGCTGCCCCACGGCTCCGCCGGGCCGGAGGGCGCGCTCGGAAGGCGGCAGATGCGCTGCGGTGGACATATGCGCTCCGGTTAGAGCAAAGTCAGACGCGAACAAGAGGGAAAGGAAGGTGCAGCTTGCGGGGAGAATGGGAGCGACATTCGAGTGGTAGGGCCACGCTAGGGAAATAGGTGGGGAGAAAGTCATTCAGAGGGATGCTGCTGACTAAACAAAGGGTTTACTGAACAGTGTTTTGTTCGGAGGACAAGTGTTTAAACCGTCCAATTAGTACCACACTAAAAACGGGGGAGCGGGGCAAAGGAAACAGTCAGAAAAGCTGAAAGGTTAAAGCAAAAAAAACATGCAGTATCAGTCAGAAGGAAGGGGACGAAGTAACCGTCCGCAGAAAAAAACCCCACTGTCAGCAACTGTCAAGAAGCCCCTCTTGATCTAACACCACCAGTATCTTGGAGTCTGGAACCCAGACCGCAGCAAGCCGGTACGGGCGGAACGCCGCCGGTCACCTATAGTAGTAGGGGACGGTGAAGGCCTCCGCACACCCCCTGATCTACCCCTTTCCCGGGGGATTCCGTGACCATACGCCGGCGGCCCCTAGCCCAGACTGCCCCTCGCCCAGGCCGCCCCTCCTTCCCGCCGTGCTCCCCGCGCGGGCTACAGTCCCGCTTCGGGTCCAGCTCTCCTCCACTCCTGCTCCGGGGCGAATCCGGCGCCCCGGCGCGCCTCTGCCAAGACCACATGGCTCCCCGTAAGCCCCGGCTCCGTTCCCAGCCCCTCGACCCGCCCTTCTTTCAGCAGCCTGGGACCGGCGGTCCATCTGCTCACTGTCCTGCAGGAGCGGCGAGTTTCGCGGAGCGTGGTTACCGCTGATGCCGCCCGAGGTTGGGAGCGGGTGCGGGAAAGATGTCTGCTGCCCGAGGGAGCGGCACAGCGCCCCGCAGCCGCCTCACCTGATGGCTTTTTAGTGCTCCCACCATCCCACCGTCCCGCAGTCGCCCTGCCGCCAACAGAGGGGAATAGGTCGGTGACGGGCAGATAAAGGCCCCCACAGCCCGCCCCCGTGGCCACCGCCTGAGTGACGCTGCCGGCGGCCACTCAAGAAGCCCCGCGCCCGCGGGGCCGCGCCCCCGGGGCAATGCGGGCACTTGGCGGAGCCAAGGCCGGGCGCGCCCCACTCCGCGCCTACCTCCGAGCGCGTTCGGCCGGCGGGGAGAGAGAGGCAGCGGAGCAGGATGGGGCGGGAGTTTGCCGTCCCCGGTGGGGTCAGAGGCAGGACAGCCATAGTGCTTGCTCGTCTCCCTAAGGCTCCCCGACTGGCCGTCTTGCCCTGTAAAATGTCGAGCCCCGGAGGCTCCACGCCGCCTCCTCTCCGGAAACGGCTCGGCGGGGTGGACGAGCCCCCAAGCCGCCCGCCCGAAGGGGCGCAGCGGAAGCGAGCGCTCCGCGACCTGCGACACGCATTAGCCTCTCCGACAGCGCCGTCCCGTTTCCCGGCGGCGTCCGACAGCGAGGGGACCCCTCTTCGCCCCCTGCAATGTTCGGCTGCCGAGCCGCGCGGCTGCACTCCGATACTGCGCTCCCTCGGGCGGCTCGTTCCGCGCGAGAAGCGCTCCAGAGAGTGCCCAAAGCTGTCACTGGCGGGGTGGGGGGTCCCGTCCCCTCGGGAGCGCATAGTTTGGTGTGTCCCCCACCCTCCCAGCGCTCCAACGACTAGTCAAAATAGACCGTCTCACCGCCGGTCCTTGGAAACGACTTGAGGTTCAACTATCCATTTGCCTCGCTCATATAGATCTCACATTAGTTATTTTCGTACGTGAAATAGCGGGTACGGTGTAACGTGCTGGCAGCAGCATAAATTAAACAACAATGGCAGTGCTCGCGGCCAGTCTTTGCCGGTAGCACACGCTGCAGCGCCAGCGTTTACCATCGCCGCCTCCTCCTCCTCCTGCCCAGACCCTCCCACCGCCGCGGGGACGAAGGGCGAGAGGACGGGAAACGCGCCCGAGGACGGGACGCCCCGTCCGTCCCTTTGCCCGGAGCCCCGCCGGGATCCCTGCCGCGGGTGCCGGACGCAAACTTTGCCCGCGCACACCGGTGACTGCTGTCCGCGTCCCCGCCGCCCTGGTAGGACCACGGACAGAGATCGTGGCCGCCCCGCCCACGCTGCCCATGCACCGCCGCGCAGTGCCCCGACGCCCCGAACAAAGGGATGCGTCCCCTCCCGCGGCAGGTTATTCATCCCCACGAAAAGACACGGGTCCGCCCCCCTCTCCCCCCCGCCCCGCCCTACGGTAATAGACTTCTCTCCGGGAAAGCTCAGCGGCTCTCCTCACCCCGCCGCCCGCTCTCCGCACGGGCTGACAATACGGAGGACCGCGTCTTTGTGCGCCGTGGCACGCAGCCGCCTCCCAGCCCCGCAGGAAGCCACAAAACGCCGTGCGGCTAATGCAATTAGGCGCGGAGAGCCTTATCCCGGCTAATCTGGAAATGCGGTTTTATCTCTTCAAAGTGATACCGTCTCCCTTCACCCGCGAGGTGCGTGTCCGTCCCCTCGGATACTCCCCGCAAGGAGACGTATCCGGAGCTGGACGGGCGCGGTCACGCTGGGAACTTTGCAGCTGGGCCAGCCCAGGTAGGAATGCGCAAGCCGTCCTGCGTGGGCGCGGTGCGGTCCCCCAGTTTCAGCGGCTGCCCTCCCCACGCTGCAAGCCCTTCCAGCAACTCAGCTCCGCGGGCACGCTGCCATACCCACGAGCTGCCTCACTTAGCGCCGTCGGCACGAACCGTGTCAATACGGAGCAAACACAGGTGATCAGCGTAATTCTACAAGGCATGCACCTCTGGAATGGGTCGCGTGGACCCCATCGCACGCGTACAATAATGGAAAGAATCAAGCCATGACTTACCTTCCTCTCCTCGGCTTACCAAAAAAAAAAAAAAAAAGTAACGGTGCAGTTCTCCCGATAAGGAGTAAGAGGCAGACGGATAGTTCTCTCAAGACAACAGACAAGAGCTAAATTGCTGACAGTTCTAAAAGGAAACAAATAAAAAACAAACCAAAACAAAACCAAAAAATTCCTTTCCCTCCCCCACCCCCAACAATCCGACACTAGGGGGGAAAAATGAAAAATAAAAAAAATTGGAAAATTAAAAAATGAAAACGGGAGAACTCAAAAGGGAAAGAGTGACAGGACGACCCTCCTTTCGCAACCCAATGGAACAAAAAGAGGGGAGGGAGAAATGAAGGAACAAAGAAAACAGGGATGGAAGGGCGATTTTAAAGACGCTCTCTCTCTCCCTCTCCCTTCCTCCCCGCTGGTCACTTCCTAGCGGCTCGCCACCCGAGCCAACTGCAGCATCGCGGAGTGCGCGGGGGGGGGGGGTTGGGGAGGGGGGAGGACGCCGTGCGGTGCCGCGCCGTGCCTCGCAGGGAGGCGGACCGCTCCGCAGATTTATAGCAGCCCCGCCGCCCGGCTCCTGCCCGCCGCCGCGCCGGGGTGCGTGCGTACTGCGTGCCGCGCCCGGCGGCGCGGCCGCGGGGGCGCGGCGGGGGGCGTGTGTCCGTCCAGGGGCGGCCGCGTCCCGTCCCGCGTCCGTCCGTCCGCGCCCGCCCCCCCTGCGCAGCGGCCGCCCCACGCCTACCCCGGCGCCACGCGCGGCAGCGTCCCCGCACCCCGGCGCAACGCAGGCTGCTGGCGGCGCCGCGCGCCCACATTGGCCCGGCCACCGCCCACTCGCCCCGCCCCGGCGAGGCGGCGGCCGCCCATTGGCCGCGCGGGCCGCCACTCCGGCAGGGCCCATGGCGGCGCGCCTCAGCGTGCGTTGCGCCGTGCGGGGCCGCCTCCGCGCGCGCGGGCGGGCCCGGGGGCGGGCGGAGGCGGCGCGGCCCGGGCAGGGCCCCGGCACGGCCCCGGCGCGGCCTCGGCACGGCATTGCGGCCGCCGCGCGCCGCTCCCAGCGCGTCCCGCGAGGTGCCGGGCGGGCGAGCGGGCGGGCCGGCGGTGCTCCGGTGGCGCGGGCAGCTGCGCGGGGGCGCGGCCGCTGCTGCCTGCTCGGTCAGCCACGTGGGAGCGGGGCGGTGCATCGCGGCACGCCTGGGGCGGCCGGCTCGCGGTGCCACCATTCCTTCGCCAGAAGTGCTGCCGAGAAAGCAGCCTTTTTTTTTTTTTTTTTCTCTTTGTGTTATTCGTCTGTTTGGTTTTGTTTGGGTTTTTGGGGTTTTTTATTCTTCTTTTTTTTTTTTTTTCCTTTTTATTTTATACCCCCTCTCCGCCCAGTTCTGGCCGCACCTGTGCCAAGTTTGTTATTACCGGGCAGGGACTACTCTTGCTATTTGCCCTTCTGGGAGTGGATATATTAATGAGTGGTACTTCCAACAAACATTTTGAGATGGAGGGATGGAGGAAAGGCAGGAAGGAAGGAAGGAAGGAGCCAGTTTTTATTCATGATGCAGTCAATTCCTGTCTTGCAGAGCAAAGAAATGTTTGCAAAAAAGAGGTGTTGTACGAACGAAACAATTCTGCATGGTATTCCGAAGCATGCTTTTTACTATGTATACTGTTTGACCTTCACTGCACTTGATCATTTCAGAATCAGAAGTGCTTCCTAGATGTGGCTTTTCTTCTGTCTTTTCTAACACAAGTGTGTGTCATGCATTTCCAATAGCAAAGCACTTACACCCTGCAGAAAGCAAATGCTTATTTAGAATATTCTGGCATTTGCGTGTAGCAAGGCACAAAAATAGAGGCATGTGATTTCGAATAGAGACATAGTGTTTCAATGAGAGTGTCCCTGCGTGTTTATAAATGATTAATACAATGAATCGT
The DNA here is from genome assembly GCA_014706295.1 of Lycocorax pyrrhopterus obiensis. NCBI lineage: Eukaryota > Metazoa > Chordata > Aves > Passeriformes > Paradisaeidae > Lycocorax > Lycocorax pyrrhopterus. Next base: position 49,370,351 of record JACSVZ010000014.1, on the reverse strand, counting down.
GTATCATCTGTTACGTATGATCTCCCTATCCTACCACTGTGACAACAACTGAGAGTTATACAAGGACTGATTTTACATTTTACATAATTAGTTTTATGCTTAATGCATCTGATGTTTTTCCAGAACACACAATCTGATCATTAACTATGTATCACCAATGTTTTAAATGAGCAGCATTCCAAAAAGGTGCATAACTCCCTGGTGGAACAAGTACCAAACTACTGGCTCTAAGGACTGAATAAAGAACGGAGGTGGGGGTGGCTACTTTCCCAAAGCTGTTTATAGAAAAGTCCTACATGAAGTGATGTCTATTCACATACAGTTTGTGGATGCATGTGTAAATTGTGCTCTTAGCAGTGTAAGTATGCACAAAGGTCTACACTGTTTTTCAGCTTATGTCTGAGGCTCAGACTTGTTTAATTATGGCAAAATTTACCCTTTGATACAGAAAAACTGCTTCTGAAAGTCTCCTAATGATACCAAAATCAATGTGCTTAAGTTCTTTATGCTATAGAAGCATTTATCAACAAGTCTTATATATATTTATTTATATCTTTAAAAAAAAGTACTAAAAATATTATTTGTTCTACCAAGTAGAAAGCATCTATAAAAACTGTGCACTGTGTTGCTGTCTTTAGAATTACTAGATTTAGTTGCTCATTACTTTCTTGCTTCATGTGTTTAAGCAAAAAACAGTGTTCCTTAGCAGAACACCATCAATGTATGAAAACATAAAAAGGAAGAAAAACAAAAAAAGTTATTTAGATGTTTTCTTAAGCAGTTAGATGCATTCACTCAACACACCCAATATGTCAGGCCCTTCCCTCCCCCCCCCCCCATTTTAAAACAGTGTAAATACACAGCTGTTTTTAGAACTAAAGATATTCTGTTTAAAGTGGATGCCAAAATATATGCTGTTAGAAACCAGACGTGTGTCTTTCTGAACTTTCAGGAAATTAAAGGACTCTGCTCTCAGCAGCTTCCCAGGTCTGATATTCAGGACTCCTGATTCCATCTTTCCCCACCTACTCCCCGCCCAAAAGGAACAATCTTCCAGCTATAATTACTGACCAGCTTTTAGAGACAAAATCCAAACTTTATGCATTTTCTTTCGAGGCTTAATATCTCTACCAATAATGTACTCATATCTGTCATGTTTGTCAATACACAATGCTAAAGTGAAATTAGGCAGAAAATAGCTATTTTAGCAAATTGCCTTGTCATCGGCCCTTCTCATCTCTGATGTGTATTCAGAGGATTCCAGCAACGGCAGAAGAAGGAAAGCTAAATTTTCCGTTCTCTCAGGAAAAGATGCTTTCCTGTGAAGTTCCCCTTTGCTTAGGTAATAAGTCTGAAAATAAGTCTTTATGATTAGCAGTAGCTGGCTGTCTGGACATAGCCTTTAGGTAAAACGTGTATGGGTTATTAAATAGGCATTGGATATGGAAAGCTGTAGCAGGAGGGAAGGGCACCGGTTGTTCAGGCGTGCTGAACCCTCTTGAATCCTCTGGCCGGGGCTGAGTGATCACCTGTGAATGCCTGTAAAAGCAGCAATTGCAGCAAAAGCAGCAATTTCAACGCGCTGGAAGGAAAATTAGCACAGAGGGGATTATTTTGTTGTTGTTGTAGTGAAAGCGAAAAAGAATAAGGAATCAAGCAAGCGAAGAAGCGCCTGCAGCCCACGGGAGGGGCCGGCCCGGGAGCGAACCGCGCGGTCACCGCCTCAGCACCACGGACAGCAGCGCGGCCCCGCCGCGGCTGCGGAAGGGCCGCTCCCGGGGAAGGGGAATGTCGCCTCCCTACCCTCAGGAAAACACCTCGGTAGTGTACGTGATGTCGGTGTGGGCTTGGCGCTCCCTCTCGAGCACTTCGGACAAATGGTTCTTGACTCGTGGCGTTCGGATGCCGTCATATGGATGCGTGTATGTGTTGTGCGTGCGTGTTACTGCACCGCCGGGACTCTACGTGTTCTTTTCCCAGTGCTAACTCATGTTTGTTCCCATTACTTTCACAAACAAACGGTAACAGGTATGAGGGTTTCAGACCAAGTCTTCAGACACACACTTCCTGGGACAAAACATACCTGCATGGCCTTCAGTATGGGTGTGGGATTGTTTTACTTACTTCTTCTCTGAGCCTCTCTCCTGTCACCAGATACAGACATTGTACAAAACTAGAGTAGTATGAACACTTCAACTGAGACTACTATATCATTTTCTATTCTATTACACAGCACTGTGTGAATGTTAATAAAAGCTATTTTCAAAAAGAGGTTAGCATTTGGGTGGGGAAAGGAAAGGGGGGGTGTTTCACTTTTTTTTCCAATTGAGACTAAAAATGTATCTCCACACAAGGTAACCACAACTCCTCAGATTTTCTACAGACATCTGTAGAACCTTCATGTGGAAAAATTTAGTACCTGAAAGAGGTCATCTATTTATACAAACTATTATATCTTTGCTTTTTTCCTACTGCGACCAGGAAAAGACAGATTGCTGCTGCACCACAGCTGAAGTAACTACTTTTATTGAGGATTTGTATTTCCAGTGGTGTGAAATGCACATTTAATTGTAAAATAAGACTCTGTCACCTGCCAGTCAGTTGCTGCCATCAACCTCTTTTGTGCTTGGATCAAATTATTGCACAACAGAGAAAGTGACAGCATCAGGGCACAGTGACAAAGCTGTAGTTTGCACGGAAAGAAGACCAAGGCCCAGAGAGACACTGCAGCTACAGAAACAGCTGTCTTATCAGCACACTGCAGAGATAGAGATGGCTCAAGAGGTCCTCAACAGATAATGACTTGAATAGCTTTGCAATGCACCAAACTTCACGCTTGATAAGACCAGCCCAGTGTAGAGAGCAGCAGAGATCGAGCTCTATTCTATTTTATCTGTGCTCTAAATTAAGAAATTGAAATTCAGGTGGCATAGCAGCCAGCATGTTGCTGATAATCCAGTGAAGTAAACTGTCATTAGGATATTTTCAGCAAAGAGAAATAGGTTTCTCTTACTAGATGCTGCTTTAATAAAAACACCTTAACATCCCCATCCCAAATCACTGTCCCAGCAGTACCTGAACTGGGGTGGGGGTTCCTTGTCTGTTTTGCTGTTGTGACATATCTTTGAATCCCAGAACAAACCATCCATTTGGCTGTCAAGTTCTTTACAAAGGACAAAACACTCACTTTGAAACTGCAGTAGCTTATTTTCAATTCTCCATTTCCTCTGCAGGAGAAGGAACTGCACTGTGATTTTAAACAACCAACAGTCAAGCTCACATTAAAGCACACAAGCTCAATTCTGTAGCAGATAATACAAGCATGTTTGTGAGCACAGCTAAACAAAAATTAATTGCTGCTGTGAAAAGGATCTGTAATGACCTTTGGAATTACTCACTTGAAAAAACATGAGCCATGGTACACACATTAATATATTTTATAGGAGAAAAAAAAATCCGGTTTCAGACTGTGTTTTTAGTTTGATTAATGGCATCAGATTAGAATACTACAGCTCCACCTTTTTCCAGCAGAAATACTTACTTTAAACTGAGCTCAGCTTACCTTTGATCTGTGTTTTTTTGAAGAAAGGTTTGTAGAAAATGCAATTAAAAGGAATATAGTTGGAGCATATAACCTAAGGTCACAGAGCATTATTTTCTAAAGAAGGGTGTGCTACATGCACTTAATTCCTTGTGATTGTTTCTTGAGGAGCCAGAGTAACTGTATAGGCTTGTAAGCCATTAAGTTATCTAATTTTGGCCACTAAGGCTACCTTTCCATCTTCTTCAAATAATAAATTAAGACAAGATTAACTATTTCTTAACAGAAGACAGAGTACTTAAGCCAAAAGGAACTTGAACCTGAACAGAAACCTAAAGACTTACCGCTGACTTGTTAAATGGAGAGCAGAGAGGCGAGACTAGTTCTATCCTCTGATAATCTAACCACATATATTTGGCCTTAGCCTGTCACTTAAACACACCTGATACCAGGAGCTACCAAGAAAGAAGTAACAAGGACCCAGAAGATGAGTCATTTATTTAAGATTTTAAGATAGCAAGCTTTCTCAGACCCAAGAGGAAAGGCAGAATCAGGGGAGAAGGGGAGCATCTTTGGCACATGCACTTTGTTAGATACACCTTTTTGCTTGTCCCTGAGATCTGGGGGCTTTTGTAATGATGTGGCAGAGAGCAAAACCAGAGTGTGATGTGAGAGAGCATGAGGCAGATGTGGATAAGGTCAAACTTGTTCAGCAACTTAGGTCCACTGTGCGGTTTTAGCACACACAAATTACTGCCAAGTGGCTGTCCCTGAATCAGAAAAATGCTTAGTTTTTGAGCTGCATTTCAGAGTTCACAAGTAGGCAGGTCGTTCTGATAAAATTCACAAGCCAGAGAACTCAAGTATAACAATTTGCCCTTGCCCATTCTAACTTGTGGGGAATACATAAACACAGCCTGAAGTGATTGATACCCTTGCCAGCAAAACACTGTGTAAATGTGAGGAGAAATAACCTTGTGTAAAAGAGACAATGAAAAGCAAGAATGCAATCAATATTTTTAATGCTGCTTTTTATCCAAAAATAACAAGTCCTTTTTAAGTTCTCCAGTGAATCATCCCAAATACTGTCAATTCGGTTAGACTGGACTTCTACCATAACAATAAGTTTCTCCAAGAAAAAGATGTATGGTTATAAAGCAACTGTAATGAGCATATCCTCTCATGGTATTAAAGCTACAGGAATATTGACTTAAAAGATGGATTTTATTTTTTTTTTCTACAGCCTGTGTCTGTTTTCATTTGTTGAGGTGGAAAGCACATATTACTCAAAGATAGCTTTTTTAGTATGCCAGCATATTTCCTGCTGACAGCACAGTGAAGCAATATAGTAGCTGTTGCTACCATTATTTTACTGAAAAAGTCCTTGTAAGTTCCAAAGTGTTTGTATAATATGTAATTAGATCATTTTCAGATAATCAGACCACATAGGTAAGAGATGGAATTTTTTTGACCTTGTAGAGCAAGTACTTAAATACATTCCACATAATTCAAAGTATCAACTTGAATTTTTTGTTTTATTCAATTAAGATAATATGACTCCAGCTGGAAATTATGATTCAGTAGAGGTACACATTGTGTTATGCACTAACATATAAGGGCAGGATTTCAGAAGGTGTATGAAACTAGTTTTTCTTCCTCCTTCTCCAAATAAAGTTCATCTTTTTTTGACACACACCTGTTACGACTGCTCAAATTTGGGGAGTAGACAACTGTCTACATAGTCTTGAGAAGAGATATTAAAAATGCATTTTTCATAGCATTATGTTAAAGGCAATTACCTCTTTTTTCATGTGTACTCCATGTTTGCCACATAACTTTACATAGTTCTTCATACTTTTCTTTTACCTTTATATGTTACATGTTACAATTTGTTTATAAAGAAGTGGCTTAATATTCAAAACATGTAGAATTAGAATTTGCCAATTATTTCTTGCAGTTACTAGATATGAAAAACCTCACTTTCAAAAAGCACTTCCCTTATCTTACTCACATCATCATCATCAAGATCTTTCTTCGAACTATCAAGCTTAAAAGTATCTAAATAACTACTTTTTATTCTTTTTTATGCCAAAATTACTCACTTGTTGATGACATAATGGTCTTTCACTGCTGCTGACCTAGTTTTCTTGTCTCTAAATGCTGGAGCTTTTGTTTCTTCTGCTTATACAACTCAGTTTTAGCATCAGAAGTACTATGCATAGCTCTGTACTACTTTGATTCTGCTGGAGATGAGTCATCAGCAAATCCAAATCATAAATGATCATGTAGCTGCAAATATCTAAAAGGTTATTCAAACTAATAGTAACACACTGCACTTTCATACGACTTAGTGGAACAAAGTTTGTCGTAAAATTACAGCAAATGATTCTTTTGATGTCGTGGACATTCACTCTCCTGGAAGTTCTTCTGTGTATTTGGTCATTAGGTAATAAATATACGCCCTGCAGAACAGGCATAAAGGTGCTATTTTTTTTTTTATTATTATTATTATTATTGTAACAGAGATTCAGGAAAAAGAGACTATTGAATCTTATTTCTGCTTCTTAGTTCAAAAGAAGCCCCCAAAATTAAGGCACTAAGAAATACAGATCTTTGAGGAACAAACGTTTGGGCAAATCCTATTTTCTTCTAAAATCAGCATGCCACATAAGACAGAGAAGTAGAATACATTGACTTTTAAATGTTTGTTGCCAATCTGCATTGCATTCTCATGGGATAAAAAAGAAGCATAGTGTTAGTTAAATTACTGTGAAAGTGAATACAAAAAATATCTAGAGAATACTTGGAGACAGTTCATCACCAAATGAATGGCTCCATGAAATAAGGACTTACTGGAGTATAACTTTTTGGGTCAAGATAGTATTTCTGTCCATGTTTTGGAAGATGCAACAAAGCGAATGAAAACTGTGGAGTGCAGCAAGCAGAAGGGTATTAAGTATTTGTTTAAGTGCTGAACACAAAATGATCTTTTCAGAACGGAGAGGCTTACCAACAAGATAAACCTCAATAAGGACAAGTGGCAAGTGACAGTGATTCTTGGAAAAGTAAGATCATAATCAAATGTGCAAATAAAAACCAGAGAATAACAGCATCACTGAAGACATGGTTGTAGGATACTACTAGGAGTCATGGAAATACGATGTTGCAAGAAAGAGAGATTTCACTCTGAGGTGTACAAACAAGAGTGTGATTTAAAAAGACATACATGAATACATTTCTTATTTGACATTGACGATCTGAAAATAGAACACTGCATCCAGTCCTTCCGTATTTTAAGAAAAACTGGAGAAAGCCCATAAAAGGGTGTTTAAAAGCAAAGATTTTTGAAAACTTGAGTATAATTTAAGAGAGAAACTGTTTAGAAACAGAAACTTTGACAATGAATACAGGAACATGCTTTTAGATGCCAATCACTATTGGCAGATTATTATCAAGTATTCATGTGTAAGTTAAAAAAAAAAAGAACATGGCTTAATTCACAACGTGAAATCTAGTTCAGCAACTGGAAAACATTATTTAAAAGTAGTTAAGTACTGGATCATATTACTTAAGCAAGTTGCTGAGTTTCAAAGTTAGATATAAAGTTTATTTTCCCTCAGACAATAAGATTTTTGTATCAATCATATATAATTTCCCACCACCAAAATGACTGCAGTTCTACATAATGTTTTTTCCCTTTCTGTCTTTTAAAATCAGTTGAATGTCTCAGAAAAAAAAAACATATAAAACACCAAAACAAAAAAACAAGCAAACAAAAAACCCCCAACAACCAAAAAACCACACCAAGACAGAAATAGACCTGATAGGCTAAAAAAACTGTAAAGTACTAGACAAGTTCTCTGCTTTTGTCAGTAAGCACTGAAACCAAGCAAATACAAGTCTGATGAGCAAAGCTATTTGCATTCTAGCATTTTTTCCAGATGAGTTCAAAGACTGATTGTTGGTTTGGTTTTGTTTTTGATCTTCCAGACCTCTAACTTCAAAGTGCCTTTCAGCATTTGGCTGTTGATTTTCAGCTTGCTTTTATTTGGTCTACATGAGACATGGGAATCCAGAATTAAGCCAGCTACAGACAATCTGAATTCTGAAAAATCATGCATCCTTTCATAATTCCCATTTGGGCACTTAAAATGGTAAAATATTAACTTACTAATGATAACTGTGGGCAACAAAAAACCTGCATCAGATGCATAAATGCACACACACACACCCAATTTGTCATCCACAAAATGGAAAAAATTCTACACTTTAGACATCGTTATCAGACATGATCAACAATGCTAACGATTCACCTGTAATCTGTAGAATGTGAAACTACAATGAAGAATCTGCTTTTTTACCTTCAAATAGCAAAATACTGAAACATATGGGATTAAGGACCAGGATTAAATGTTCATAGTCTACAAATAGTTCCTAATGATGGGAACTGGTTTTAAACAGTATTTTCATGATACTGTGATTTCCACAATATTTCCCCAATCATGTCCATGTTATTTTCTTCATCCTTTACAGGAAATGGAAGATACATTGTGAGACTTAAAGCTGATTTAAATCATGTGATTTTTTACATAAAACTGAAAATAGTCATGTCATGGGTGAAGAAGCTGTAAAGTATCTCTTTCACTACTCAAATTTGCTTTGCAAACTTAAGACTTGCCTGCCTCCTTCAATTCACCTTTAACCACATGGAACTTAATTTTTTTCTGGTTTTCCTTTTTTTGTTCTTCCTTTTTTTTTCCTTTGTTCCTTTTTTTTTTTCTTAATATGGTGACAGGGAGAAAAAGGAAGATTAGCAATACAGGATGACTGGATATTGCTTTTTGATTCTGGAAACATATTGCTCTTCCCAAAGATATGAGATCAACATTTCTTATGTGCATGGAAGAGGATGTAAGCAACAAATGCAATTAAGCCACAATTATTAAAAATCCTGTAAAAAGGCTTACTTAGCCTTTCCATCCACAGCCTTTTCCCTCTTTTCCCCTGCATGGCAAATCTTGAAACTGACAAGATTTATACCAGATGTATTTATCCTACCTACCACATAATCAGTGCTCCTAGCTGCTACATTATGACAAAAGGTAAATACCAAGTTACACTCCAATTATTTAATATTTTTTGCTACAGTTCCTCCTTAATCCTTATAAAGCATCCCTGTAACTGCCAATGAGCATTCAGAGCCATAATAAAATAATTTAATTGTGAACCTTACAGTCATCTTTTCACTTTATAACAGTCAGATATGTGGTATTCATTTGCCTGCAAATAGATCTTACTAGTTCTCCTAGTCTTTGTTTTATGTATTCAGAACCCCCCTGTTTCTTTAGCATGCTCAAATAGACTAATATTTTTTTTTGTATTTTTTCTGGTTTGACTGGGTGTTTGAGGTCCAAAAAGACTACTTAACTGCTAAAGTTCTTTTCAAACACTATGCAAATGAGCATTGTGGGCCATGCAAATATATTGTGTAACGCGATGTTCAGACAGTCACTCATTCTGCAGTCTTTTCTGCTTGGAATAATTGCATTTTCCATGGAATACTGAGACAGAGGGATCAACTATTTACAGCTTGTACCTGTGTAGAACCTCCATAGTTTCTATATAGTATGTGTTAAGATATATAGTGTGTACATATCTTAAGAAAATCAATATTTAATTGGATACTTTGATGAAGATGATTTACTAAAGTACTGCCCACTTCCACAACATGGGATAAAAAGGCTAGTAAAGTCTAAAGCAAAAAATGTTTCTCATTAGAGCCCGTTCTACAGCATCACTACCTAGTTTGCCATAAATTGGTGCTAAGTTGTGGCAATGCTGCATCACTCAGTGCCTGGAAGGTGTGGGTAGAAAACAAGCAACAGTAGTGTGAGGTCATGCAATTTCATCTCTACTGAGAGAAAACTGAGGTATTAAAAAATAAGAAAAGAAGAGAGGTGAAGAAAGTATTTTAGGCTGCATCTATTTGAATTGGGAAAAAACTGGCTTTTTAGTACACAAGAAAGGAAGAAATAGAGACTCTGGACATGTAAGGAGACACACAGCAAACTAAAAAAAAGAGAGCCATTACCCCAGTTAAGCTTGGGACAGGAGGTGGGGAAGTACCAAATGAATTCAGAACAGATCCTTTTCACTCTGCAAGACCAGTATTTTCCCCTAGAACTCAATGCTTCAAGAGGGTCGCTCTTCTTGCACCTCCACAGCACATTAAGAATAATTGATCAGGATCTGCTGTTTGGAGACATCACCTCTAACATCTCTCTTCAGTCCACAAGGCTATGTCTTTCCTTGTTCTTGGTAAGATTGACACAAGGAGAAATAAGGTTATTAAAAATGACAGATCTGGGTTTAGTCTTCATATAATTGTTGCTTCTCCCAGCTCTGATTGTAAAGTGCTGATTCAGCCATAGCCCAGCATTGTCTTGATTAGTCAAAATGCTTTTGGACAGAAAGAAAAGTTAACTATGGAATTTTTGTGCTTTTTTATTTTTCTTTAAAAACAAAGTTACAGCTCCAGAAAATGTTTGCACAGACCAGATGAGGGGACAGAACATGTTCTTCCTTGCCTTTAAGTTTTGCTGCTGTTGTGGAAAATGGCTTTTCCCATTTCCATTTGGGTACGACTTAGGAGTAGTGATGTAGAGCTGTAACGCTGTGGAAACTTCAACACATAGTTTGCTCTCCTTGTTACGGTAATCTTACTGAGATGAATGGAAATATTTACAGCATGTGAAGTCAAACGTGTAGAACAATTCTCATCTATTTAACAGCAAAGAACTTTCATTGCTTAACAATAAAAGTATATCTTATCTTATACATGCATCGCTTTGCCTGAGTTAATTTTTGTACTGTATGTTAAGAGCTGTTCTCAAATGCAATGGCAATGTACATCAAATGTACCACCTTCTTAATTTTGCAGTTTCATACAAGAAACAAATATTATTATTGCTTTAGGAAGTGCTTTAGTAATCATAAGCCAATTGCCTTAATGTAAAATGTAATAAAGATGTTTTTAAATTGTTTGAGCAGCAACAGATATTTTCATTAATTATTCTGACATTATATACCATGGAACATCTCTTTTATTCTTACTATGCTGCCTTTAGGTTACAGAGGAAAGAAGAATTCTTTCTAGTCTTACATTGTTTAACTCCTATTATGCCAAGAATTTTCAGTTAAGCCTTTTCTTCTTTCTTTCTTTGGTTTCATTGTTATTATTTATAGTTGACTTTCATCTTCTTTTGGTTTTTTTTTTTTTCAATTCATAGAACTCTGCGAAAAAGACTTGAGAATAAAGATACCATATTTTTAAAATAAACCTTCCTTTTCAGCATACTCAGTGAATTTATATTCATAGCCATTAAGTACCGAGGCATCATCTTCAACAATTTCTTTATAACATCACAGCTAATTTATTAGCATTTACTGGTTCTGTAAGTATGTTTTGTAATTCTGTAAATTTTGGTTCTAAATTAAACAAGGAAATCACACCGGAAGCAGACAATGTGGGGATAAGATCAAATATCTACCATTAAGAAAGCAAAAACCTGAAAACCAATAAAAAGAAAGCCAAATACAAATTACGGTTGTTTTCCATCCTATTGAGGTACTCCTAACATGCAAAATTGTATTTTTGAATTAATTGTGAAATATTCTGCTTTTGAACAGTTTTCTTTCAACGCTTATTTTGCATAGACTTTCAATACCTTCCACGTTAATTTGGCTCAAGATGCTTACTCTGAATGATAATGTAGCAAGAAGGAAACATAAGCAAGTATTAAAAGAAGATGCCTGAATACTTCTTCAGCTGCAGAATCTAAGAGCACTTTGCTACTAGGAGAATGTAGCGTGGCCAGTTTGCAAAGAGGACTCTGAAGTACCATTTGCCATTGGGAAAATGCGCTGTCGGCAAAGGGTTTGGTGTTTGATCCGAGAGTGATATGGCAGAATGCACGCTGTTACACTGCAAATTCACTAGCGCAGAAACACATCCTGAATAGTTTAGGAAGTAGATATGCAATTGAGCTACCTCAGAAAAGGTAATAAATTTAGAATCTACATCAAGTGTTTTGTTTAATTAACCATTTATAAAAAGAATTAATACAACATTCTCTACAATATACAATCTACAACCTCCTGCTCCTTTCCTCACTAAGTGCATGACATTTTGCAAATACAAATCTGAATCACCAGCAATGGGAAAACTAAGTCCTAAATACACTTTTAGTTTGATTTAATATAAATTAATATTAAGCAAGAGAGGATGGAGAGCAAAGCAAAAAAGTTAAAACCTGGAGACAAGATTTACAGCTCAGAATTTCCTGACCCGTGTTGTTCTGGGCTGAGCTCTGATTTTTAGGCAGTGGTGACATTATGAAACATTTCTTGATAATAAGTGAGAAGCAGGTGATAGCTCGGATAAACTCTTACATTAGCTGCTTTTAAGATCAGTCACCTATTCTTTATTTGCCTTATGGATCTCAGTGTCATTGTCCCTCTTTCAGCAACCCCTTTCATTTTCCTGATCAGCTGTGCAAGGAAGCGCGCTGCTGCAGCCTCTGGAATCTCCCTGCCACAGAGTGTGAGGAAGGGAGGAAAACACAGGTCAGTTTGGACAAAACTGGTCCCTAAATGATGGAAATGCAGGAAAATGTAGATGCAGTATCAAACCTTTGGAGGAAGTAAATAATGTTTTCATTTGCAAGCAGCTTTCAAAAGGAAATGCACCTCTGCTATCGCTCAGCCATAGTTTGAATCTGAAGGTTCATAAAACGCAATCCAGGTCTGCATGTGACAGGGGCACAGTGATCCTTCCAGAGCAGACCTCGCTGTTGTGGCTCTTGGATTACATGGGAAGCTTGATCTGGTTCTAAGACACTCTAGCTGGAGATGAAACTGCCCCAAAACTACTGGCCATACTGAATATAGCTGTTTGGGAATCGAAATGGAAAGCCGTGTTCCTGGCAGCCTGCTGCTTGTGCTCTGGGATTGCACCCTCTGGCCTTTTGGCCTCAAGGAGATGTGGATTATGCTGCTGATGCTGACAAGGCATTGTGAGTTTAAAAGAGTGACTGTGTGACTCCCCATGCTGTACCAACAAAACTGCAATCAGTGGATGTTTCAGCTCTATTCTATTTGAAAGGCCTTTTTTTTCCCCCCTCCAGTCTGTAGGCCATGCAATTTTTCTCTCCGCTTACACTGCTACAGCCAAAACTCAGTAATATTCTGGATAAGCTAGAAAGCCACGGCAGAAGTTTTGCTTCCATAATTGATGGACAGGACCTTCTGATGGTAGGCCGAGTTTAACCTTTGCTCTCACATAGGTATTTAAATTTAAGAAATAAAAATCCAAATTCATCGCTTTGTGAATTCCTACCTTTTTCCTGGTCATCTCCTTTGCATAAATGTGACCTGTGGAAGACCAGATTCTTGCTTTCTTTGGTGAAAAATCCACGTTTTAAGACAGCTGCTGCACTCTGTCTTTGAAGAAGAAACTGATGATGGTGATGGTACTGTTTTTGTATCGGCCCCCTTGGGTGGTAAACTGTGATTTATACAGAGACACTGCCCCTGATTGCCTGCATAAAGAAAGCAGCAGAGGACAAATGGCAACACATAGGGTCAGACTTCTTCCTGTAAACTGCAGGAATCAAACTTCAGAGAGCAGGTAGAAAAAATCCAGCAACACTACTTACATTTGTAAGATAAGGAAAACATCAGAAGACACCTGCAAAAATATATATGTGGGAGGTTTTTAACCAATTGTGTGAACTAAAGAACTGTCTACGTATTTCTAGATCTTGAGAAACCTCTGAGTCTTTTTATCCCTCTTTATGCCAGTGCTCATGAACTGACAGATATTGCAGCATCTTGTTGCAATTCACGGGGACTCATTTCTCTGCAGCATTAATCTTCACTGCAAAACTTCTCTATGAATGTTCTTAAACTGGAATTAAACTAAAATGTACTGCTGAAACAAATTCCAGAGAAACCTTCTGGTCTAGCCCAGCTCATTCCAAACGCCACCAGGGCTGACCAATATGAAGAGTGAACCTATGATCAAAGCTTGTGTCATTTGCCTATTTATTATCTTCTTTACTGTCTGTGTCAGCGCCTGCTCCAACGTCCTTTCTTCCTCTCCCATGTTTCTGCTTACTCTTACTTCTCATTTCTTGCAGAGCAGACAGACCATAAAATACCTTGCAAAATCACTTGTAAATCTATGTTTTGCCCTCCAGAAATTGTCCCAGCCACAGCAGAGATCACAGCAACTTCTGCTGTCTCTGGCCTCTAGCATTGTATTGCAAGCTGACATGAAGGGTCTGGTCTTCCAGTTGGCACCCCTATTACAGTACGGGCTACATCTTAGTGTTCGAAACACTCTGCTTTAACACCTCTTGTTATCTCAGTAAAGTGATGTTTAAATAACTGAACTGGCTTCAATGAACTGTAGTTGCCATTTTTCTGCTTCTTAGTGAGAAAAAATGGAGATAATTATGAAGTGGATGAGCAGGTTTAATGAAAGCTGGTTTCTTTTGGTATATTCCTGAAGCAGCAATCATCATCTGTTTGGCTTTTGAAGAGCAACAATTATAATCACTCAAAATCCCAAGGGGAACAAAAATAGAACTTAAATTAGCATATAAAATATACAGCTGGATTGGGCAAGCCTATAAAAATCTGGGAAAATCATTCTAATTTGAAAGCTATTCAAAATCACAAGCAAAACGAATACAAGAGTATTTCACATGTTTCTTCCTTTCTTCCCCTTTTTGAAGTAATAACATAACAACATGTATAGGATTTTCCTAAAACATGGAAATGAAAACCCATTGCCAAGAAAGAGACTAAGTAAAAATAGGCTAAAGGTGCATTTTCAAAATAAGAGACAAACTTAAGCATTATAACATCATTTTAGTGGTATTAATCTCCCAAAGCTCTGATATAACTGTATTGCAAAGTCATGTGCAATGACTTTCCAGAGCTGAAAAATAAAAATGTAGCTGAGACAGCAAGTTAAACATTTCAGCTTTATCAGACAACTGAGCAATGATAATACTTAAAAGAAACTAACAACCAATGAGAAAAATTAGTTGCAAAAAATTACACTATCTGTGAAGCTTTCAGTGATCATTTCAGACGGCCATTTTTATAGCTAACAGAAATTCAGCAATCAGTAAAGAAAATTATTTTCCTTATGCTACAATGTCCACATTTTTAACTGTTACCTAGTAATATTAGCTTCTGGAGATAAATCTTCATTTCAGTAAACTGTAAACTCAAAGATGGGACTGCTTTTCTAATACTACTGAATATTTATTACATTTAGTAATTTTGACTTGAAATACTAGATCTAGTTCTTCTCAGTCAAGGTTAAATAAGACAGTATGCAGCTGCAGGAATGAGATTCAAAAAAAAAAAAACCAAACCAAAAAACCCAAAACCCCAGCTACTTCTAAAAACTTATTGTGGACAAGAATATGAGGAATTTGGATTGCTTACTATTTATAATATTACCAGTACATGAAATAGCTCCTAAAAAGACACTGTCTTGCAGACTCAGATTTATATAGTAGGGTCTGATTTTCATGCCTCTAGTACAAAATACATTGTTTGCCCTTGGATAGGACATTCAACACGCTTAGAGATTTTGAAACCATAACCAAGCAGGTCTTGGAGGCACAACTGCTATTTTCACAAGGAGACCTCTGAAATCGTAATTTTAAAAAAAAAATTAAATTTGAGGTTGCAGGACTTAGCATCCACTATATTGTACACAAAAACATTTAAAGGTCTCTTGTGAAAGTTCTGATTAAATTTTTTTTCTGTGTTGCTCAGTCCTGTAATAAGAATCTTGAAAAAAATGTCTGCCCTTCTCCCCTTTCCCACTGCAATTTTCCATTCTTCCTTTCATCCTCACAATTTCAAATAATTCTTTTGTTCTATTGCCCTCAAATAGGTATCTGTTTTCATATGTGTTACTGTGATTGAGTAAGCATGCCTTCGGAAGCTGAGCTTCCTGAACGCTGTGTTAAAGCCAAAAATTACAGCACACTTACTCATCCTCTCTTTTGCTTTAAGGTAATACCAGAAATGGCCCAGCAGGTTTTTTTGACAGTCTTCCCAAGCCATCTGTTTCATATGCTGCATGTTTTGAAAAACATTGTGTGCCATGGGATGTGAAAACTCATCACAGCATATGCAGTTTAATGTGAAGTCCAGTGGTCACTCACTTTTAAAGAAATCATAACTGATGGTGGGACACTAGTCAGGAAACTTATTTTGTTCTTTTCTCCCCCTCTCCCCTCCCAAACTGGCCTTGTAATATTTTTCAATTTAAATTTGTAATATCTTTATTAATACATTAAAATATTTTAATGTTATATTTCAACACTTATGTTAAAACAATTTACATCGTCTAGATATAGTATCCCATCCTGCTTTAATGAGCACTTCATAACTAGAAAGACAAGGTGAACTTAACAAGCATTAAGATCTTCATATAGGTCAGAACCAAAACCTTGATTCACTGGTAAATATTGGCTAAAAATAACATTCTGTGCTCCCCGGGTCTCAGTGCCCACTTCTGCCACTCTGTTTTTAAATTATCACTTCTGCAGATTGTCTGAATGGTCAGCAGGGCTACAGGAACAAGAAAGTGTGAAATCATGCCTAGAGGGAACAACCAGGTTTCCTTTAGACCATGTTGACCCCAGCAGCTACGACACATGGTAGAAAAAGTAGCCACTGAAGCAGCAAACACTTCATACACATTAAATTGTGCTCTTGGGGAAAAAAAAGTGTTTGAAATTGTAATATTTGTAGATTTGTCCTTATGCTGAGGCCATATGTGACCTCTTGATACTGCTAATGACATTAAGTATTTAGATCTCATACTTTAAAGAAAAAGCAATATCAGAAATATGCCAATTTTGCACTTCTGTGGCCATAGATCCAGCTCAGTGTGAGGAGTTCATTTCTAGAAGAGAAGTCGGTCTTAACTCTCAGACTAAACATAAGCATCAGGTGAACAGGGGAAGGGATTCTTCTCTACATAACCCCAAGACAAGCACAGCATCACAACACTCCCGACAGACTGGCCAATACCTTCTGAAGCATTTCACAGAAACAACTTGTCTAGCCATAAAAACTACTTGCTGACTACTCAGTAGAGTAACACCCTGGTCACATTAACCCTGATTGTTATACCTGCAATTTCTAATCCATACAGCTCTACTTTGTCACCATGGCACCAAACATCACCCAGGGCAAGTAACACCAATTCTGAAGAGAGCTTCCAAGAAAAACAGAGCTCTCATGAGCCCCACTTTCCAACACCTAAATGGTTTCATTTCAATACAGATTCTCCTTCACAGTACATTTTCTTCTATTGCCAGAGGTTTCTGAATGCTTGAAATTTGAAGTACTGTGCGTAATGTCACCAATACATAAAAAAGGAAAAGTTTCAAGCATTGAGGCTTTAAAAGACTTGGTGACTTAAAGCAGAGTTTCTTAAGTATACATATATTACAATGTGTTTTGCACTTCCATGATGCTTAAAGGTTTTAATTTCAAGGACTAGGCAAAACTAAAAATGTTTAGTTCTTGGTAGTAAATATGAGGCTTGTATCTCTGCAAGCGTATCCATCAATACCCTGTTATAAATATAGAATGGAAGCACATTCATGATACCTACAGTGCTTTTAGAGAGAATCAAAGATATATGCATTTCTCTAAGAGCATGTCTAAAGCTGGGGTGCTTTTGGTTTTTTTTTTCCTTTGCAGGCATGCAGAATTATTTTCAGGATTTGGGTCAACAGCTTTCCTTATATGAATCACCAAACATTTAGGTTAGGAAAATTAACTGGCTCCAATTATATTTGTCCAAAAAGACCCAGATACCTCCTAAACAAAGGACTGTGATTTCTTTTTCAAAATTGTTTATATTTTCCTGCATGTGAAATCTTAGAAGGTGGTAGACTTAAGCACGCAATTAACTAAGCTTAAAATATGTAAGGTGCTGCAGTGACTTCATGACTGAAGCTAAGATAAATTTTAAATGATTCTCACACCTCTGACTAATAGATGTCTGCACTAGTTAAAAATGGAAATCCCTCAATAACTGCAATCTTATTTTTCCATTACTTCCAATCTCTTCTGTAAAAATAGGCAAAGCAATACCATTTAGAATTTTGATTCCCAGAATTTCAAACTCTCATCTGAGGAGAAAAGTCATTACTGAAAATTAGTGATTGAACTGGCAAGTAGTTCTATATGAACTCATGATTTGACTATACATAATCTGCAAAACAGAAACTTTCAAAGTAGTACAGATCAAGACTTCATGAAGTCATACAAATATTTTGGCAGAAAGGAAAGAATTTGAACTGATCTTATTTTTATTTTTTAATTATATTAAGGTACTAAACCAGGAGGTTCTTGCTAGCTTGTTTTGTTAAGTGTTTCAAATATGAAACTATTGCTGTAATTATTTCTTCTAACAGAATAAATACCAATGTCTTCTGTGCACTTTTGGTACTTGGCATCTAGCAACTGACAGGGACTTGCACAGATTTTAGTCGGTTTGGGAAGGAAATAATCCCAAAGAACTATTTAGAAAGTCATGAGGAAGCAGAAGAGGGTGACCAGGAAGCTCCAGAAAATCACCTTTACCATAAATTTTCAAGAAAATCTTTCCTATTTGATGTAGTTCTGGTACTTTTGCTGTTGCCCTTCAATTTTAACTCTCATTTTTCACACTAAGGCTGGACTTTGAAGTTAGCAAGTGTGGTATCAGAAGAATTTAAACTCATTTCCTACTTGTCTGCTCTAAAGTGTGTACACGGGCTTCCCATCCCGGCCCTTGTCATTTCACAGAGGAAGTCTCAGTGTACATTTTGCTCACAGTCGCTGCTCTAATTTTCAGTAACACTTTCATCAGAACACCTATCCACATATTCTTCAGGAAGGTAGCATACACAATCTGTTTACACAAGCAAACTTTTGCGGACTTTTTTCCCTCGGTGTTTCTAACGAAGGAACGTAAAGCTTTTCCTCCACAATCATCTACTCAGACAAAAATTCTTAGCCACTGTCAAGCAAGACAAATCTGTCAAATATTGCATCCACAAGTCTTCCAGTTTTCTTGGTTGCCAGTCTTTTATCAGCAGTTTTGGTTAAATTGGATCTATGGCTTTCTTAGATTTCTTGGATTTTTTGTTATGAGTTTTTGTTTGTTTTGTTTGGTGGTGGTGGTGGTTTGGGGACCTTTTTTTTTATTTTTTTTTTTAACATCCAGGGTCACTAATGGATAACCTGTAATATCTCCATAACCACATGCAGGTGAGAGTAACTGAAGGTTCTGCTTATGCCTCTACACTGTGGCAGAATGGGTGGGCTCTGGGCGGAGGGCACCAAAGGGTGGCTGCTGCCGCCGTGTCTGAGCGCATCTGTGTGAGAGGGGATACAACAACAGACTAACCATGGGCACAGGTAAATCTATCTACTCCCTACCTATGAACTTAATGACATTTGTGGAGAATATGTGCAAGAATAGTGAGTTCCCTTCTAGTTAGTTGAGTTTCCTGACAAATTCAGCATCTTTTCCTCTCCATGCTCACCACTTTTCTACTGCTTAATGCTTAAAATACGATGAAAATAAAAGGTGAGCCATTAGTGAAGACATAAAAATTATAAATACTTATAGCACTTAAATTCTGTGTCGTTGCTATAAAAACAAAATATTAATCTATGTGGAGGAGATCAAGTTTCCTTGGAGAAACAGCTTTTGTGATAGGAAGAAAAGAAATACAGGTTTCTGGCTACGGAAATACATGTACAGTTTACCACCTGCAGTCTCTTAGAAATGTGCAGCTAACTGCAGCCAGTGCAGGATAAAACTGTGCAGAAGTTACTGCTCCTAATGAATACTAAATTGAATATACTCATATATTTCACCGATTACTGACTTTTTCAGAGGAAGAACAGTATTTTTGAACAGAAGACACTGCAAACTAATCCTGCAATACATGAATGTTCACATAGCTGTATTTGTGGAAAATATGAATCTAAACATTACTGCCTTTGGATAGACAACATCAAAAAAATAAAATAAAGCAAAACCTTATTTAACAAATATAAAATGATCATAGGATAAGACAACTCAGCCTCTAGCTACAGCTAGGAATTTTGTAGTTTGAAGTCTTCTCAGCCAGGGCAGACTTCATTTTTTCCCCCTTCTTTTCCTCTGGTAGACTCACTTTAGAGTACCTCACTTTAGGCTACAGGTAAATCCTTGTCCTTTCAACAACAGTCAGTAGCCTAAAAGTGTCATCAGAATAGTGAGTAGATTTACAACTGCTGCAAATTATCTGTATTGCTTTAAGTAATGCTGAAGTTAAGTAATACCTACTGCTACTTCCCATATTCTATTATTCTGATATGCACAGAATAAGGTCGGTGCAAGTTAACTATTACTGTTTACCAGGCAACATAAATTCTCACTTTCTGCTAAATGTTGCAATGAGCAAAGTTACCCACGGTAATCATGAAGCGAGGAAACTTACTATTTCTTTAGATGGCTCAAGCAGCTCTAAGCATCCAACCCTTACGAAAATTAGATCAATTTGATAGATTAAATAAATAAATAAATAAATAAATAAATGAATAAATAAAAAGCCAGCCCTCACACTGCACTGCCCGGCTTCTTTTGTGAGCGCTCCCCAGGAGGGAGGTGGGGTTCTCTGCCGTGCAAACCCCCGTCTCGGCGTGCACGGGCGCAGCTTTCGGGCGCCCGTCCGGCAGCAGCGCTCCGCGAAGGGCAGCGCGCCGGAACGAAGGTCGCCTGCAGGCGGATCCCGCCAGCCCCGCCCAGCCCAGCCCTGCCCTGCCCCGCCCCGCCCCGCCCTGTCCTGCCCAGCCCTGCCCTGCCCCGCCCCGCCCTGTCCTGCCCAGCCCTGCCCTGCCCCGCCCCGCCCCGCCCAGCCCTGTCCCGCCCCGCCCCGCCCCGCCCTGTCCTGCCCAGCCCTGCCCTGCCCCGCCCTGCCCGCCGCGGGGGGACCCGCGCCCGCCGCCCGCCCGTGGCTCGCAGCCGCGTCCTGCCGGCACCCCGCCCGCACCTCGGCTACACACGGGGCTCATGTTGCGTGCGGGGATTTCCTCCTCCGCCCGCCCACGCCGACGGTGCTTAATGCTGCCTCCTCCTTCTTTTTTTTTTTTTTTTTTTCCCCCGATTCCAGAAGAAATTGCAGTAATTAAAAAAAAAAAAAAAGCCAAAACCAAAATACTTACCATTCTGACCTCATAGTGCTTTGCCATGGGCTTAAGAAAAACCCCACAGACACAGACACACAACCACACGCGCGTATTTATGTGTTTTCAAAACATGTGTGCCAGGGTCACAAAGGGGATGGGGGGAACTGCCTGCGCTGCGGAGCACACCTAGAAATCAGCGCACAAAAGGAGGGCGAGCCACGCAACCCGGGCCAAACGCTCCCCCCCCGCCCCTCCAGGCCACGCAGGAACAGCAAGGGAGGTGGGAGGAGAGGCGTGGGTAGAGGGGAGGGACCCACGCTCCCATCCGACTGCGGGAAATACCCGCCCTAAAAAAAAAAACAAACAAAAAAAACCCCAAAAATACGAAAACCAAAAAACGTCTGTCATGCGGAGTAAGGGGCGGAGGGGGGGCGTGGGGGCGGCGGTCGAGCCCCGGAGATGACGCTGGCGGAGCCCGCACCTGGCGGACCCGCACCGCTGTCGGCACGCGGCGTCCCACCCGCCCAGCGTGCAGCCAGCCGCCGTCCTGCACCGCATCCCCTGTCCTTGGCAACCTATGCCATCCTCCTCGTACCGTCCCGGCCTTTGCCCGAAACTGCTCCCTTGCGCCAGTCCCTGTGGCTGCAGGTGGGGAGGTGTAACAGCAACAGCTCAGTGAGTGGAGTCCAAGATGTCTCTCCAGGAAGATGCTGCTTGTGCATGTTTGGCAAGAGAGGTTTCTCACTTTCAAATGCCACTGTGGAGTATTGACAGTCAACACGCACGTCCACACATAAACTGTCGTGTCTGCAAAACACCCTTCTCTGAGTCGCCCACTTCCCACACACTGTCCTTTCCTTCCCAGAGACTGGCATCACTCTTCTGTCAGCTCAGATGACGTGGAGCCATGGAGCCCGTGGCTGTAGGCACCTTTGGGTGGAAAATACCGCCTCCTCATCTGCCTTTCCTGCACATCATGAACTTATGCTACTGCCTCCTCCTCCTTTGCTCAACAGCTTCCCCTCAGACTCCTGGGCTGTCCAGCTGAAGACCTGAGCTCCTCTGTAGTCATCAATTCCTGTCCTGGCACAAGGGTGCATTTCATTCCTTTGCTTCATGGTATGAGTTTCGATAAATCAAATCAAAAGGAGTTGAAATTCTTGAAAGTCCCTTATTTACCCTAGCTCATCTTCTCTCTGTTGTTTCCCCACCTATGATAGGCACCACAAATACATTGTTATTAACCTTGCTGAGATCCTTGAATCTATGGAAGAATAAGAAATTACAGTGTGCCTTCATTATTTGCATTTCTCTACGTCTGAGCTGGAGAGCAGCATACAAAAAAACTCAAACATTTTGTTTCTAAACATTATGTATACACAATGAATTCTTAAAAAATAGAATTATTCTCATGCATAAAGACAATGCACAAACTGTATGACAACCAGAACTCGGGTTTTGGACCCCAGTTTTTCCAGAGAACCTGAGAGATGAGACTCAAGTTTAGTGTTTTCCAAGTAAGTCATTGCGCTGGTCTCTACAGTAGTCCATACCTGTGGACAGAGAGGTAGAGGTTTGTGTTTGGGGGAAGGCTCATTCCACCTATAGCCCACATGGAAATGATGGTCTGCTCTTGCACAAAGGCTAATTCTCAAGGCAAAATGACAGGGGATGATATCTTGCCCTTAAATGTTAGGAGGAACGAAGGCCTCAACAAAGTCCCTAAGCATTTGGTGGTCAAAAGTTGTTGTGTTCAGTGTTAAGTATTTATATACAGATGTGGGAAAGAAGAGAAGAGTTCATGATGGGAGAAATTATAAAAGCATGAAAAAGGGAAGTTATTTTAAGCAGTACCATCCTTTGTATTTTTTTCTTAGAAAGTGTGTGCTGGATATGTTTGCTTCAAAAGACCATCTAAGCAAGAGTCCTGCAGTACTAGCAAGGCCAAGTACTTTTTTGAAAATTTTTAAAACCCATGTCCTCCTCTGCCTGTTTCATAATGCCCCTAATCTCTGCAGCTTTTACAAGCACTCTGCTTCATTGATGTTATGCCCTGTTAGATAGTGAAGTCCAAGGAAAATTCTCTGTACCCTGCAGTGGGTGTTGAATCAAATGTAACTTTTCTTTAGTTTGTTCTTAGATTCTTCTGTGCCTTTCTATCCTGCTTCTATGTTCACCCAGTTTTAAGTTACTGAAAACAGTTGGAAAACTAGTGAATTTCCTCAATATTGTCTGGAATTTGTGGAGATCGGGATGATTGCATCTTTGAAAAAGGCAACCTTTACACTGACAAGATTTCTGTCCCTCAAAAATGTAGGGAATGAAAAAACCCCTGTAATTAATGTAGAATATTATAGTAGACAGTAAAGATTTCTCTTTTGTTAGTCTACTGATGTCTTGATAAATTTGTTTGAGAATAAAAATGATAATAATATAGCAGCATGCTTATTACTATAGATTACCTAAATTTCTGACTGAGAGCTTTTTTGTTCTTGTTGGAGGTTGTTCTTGCTCACCTCCTTTTCTGGGTTTTATACCAGTTTACATGTAGCTGAACCTGAGCGAAGCATGGATATAAGATTTCAGCTCTTGAGTCATTACAATGTCTGATTATGAGATATTTCAAAGCCAAAATTCTTCTAAAAAAATGCATCTCCCATTTGCGTATCTGTCTTCACTGTTCCAACAGATTTTGCACTCTCACAGTCTGTGTTTTTAGGTCGATGTTATTTATGTAACATATGACAAACAAAGAACAATTCGTTTCTCATTAGCTGCTAGGCAAATGTCATGCCCTCAGATTTTAATCAGACAATGCAAATATCACCAGAATATAATCCATTTGCTATGTTTTTCTTATTATATTCTCTAAGAAAATGGCTAACATTTATTTCAGTTCATGTGTATGGACTTATTTTTAGATCTAACTTGCTGAGAATCTATTGGTTCCATAGGTACTGAAGTGTTTTATTTTATTAATAGCATTATAATAAATAAATAAATATATATATAAGCCTTGTTGTTCAGTCTGGATTTGGATAGAAGTGTGTCTTCATTCTGGACTCTAGAAAGTGAATATTAGTAAATTATAAATGTTTGGTCTTGGCTTTCTGCCAAGATGAGATGACTTAGGCTTTTTGCTTTATATATTTCTTGGTAATTCATGTGACTTTGATTTACCATCCGCAGTGCAGGTGAACTGCTCACTTAAATTATAGGCACAGCTGTGGCAGAAAAGGATGTGAGTCTCCCAACTGAAACGACAGGAGCTGTCTTGTTTCTTTCTGTCTTTCATTTTGTGATCCTGTGTAAGCAGTTTCAAATTTTCTCTTCTGCCTTGGGGCCTGGACATACTCAGGTATCATCTGGAAAGCAGGGTCAGAATAAAATTTGTAAATTTTTTTTTATTAGTAGAGTAAATTCCTACTCTAAACACAGAGGTACTCAAACTTTAGCAGAAGGAAACACTTTGTGTCATCAAACAGTACAACAGAGAGCTACAATTGCATTGTGGCATCTTTGTGGCAATAGCTAATGATGCAACAGCATTATCTGATGTTTATGTAATACACTCACTTGGCTTAATGATTCAGGTGCAACATCATTTAGTTTCTGCTCCTTTCACACCAAGTCCAGTTGTTAAAATGCAGTGAGAGATTCATGCCACTTCATGTCCTTATGGGGGTCAGGGGTATGCCACTTTTCCTCTCTCTCCTCCTAGCAAAGGTATTTGATTTCTGTGCTCTGTGATGTCACAACTGCTTCTGTTGTGAACATCCACTCCTGAAAACTTAGTATTCAAGGAAATGTAGGGGGAAAAAATGCCAGTAATTCCCTTACAGAAGGTTGTACCTATGTTCACGTGGGAGTGCCTGAGTAGGAAGTGTGCTAGCTTTCAGTTTGGCCCTTCCAGCTGCTCTTCTGTTTCTCTAGAGCCACCCATCTTGAACTAAGAACCCCACTAAATTTGAAAACACAAAATATAGTTTAAAAATCAGCAGACTATAAAATCAAAAAGAAATTATCACTCAGAAAGTAAATAGATGAGAATTGTGATGAGAGAACATGTAGCTGGTGGCTGATAAAATCAGCCATCCAAATTGTCAACAATTTGAAGGGTTGCATTATTTATCCGTTGTAACAATTACCAAGAAGCATGTGAATTACATCGCTACATTTGAGGAATGACTTTGCCTTTATTTTTCCTCTCCTTCCATACCCCATCCATTAGATAAGCAAAGACCTTATGGGAATGCTTTTCATTGTAATGAGAAATATCTTTATGTGGTTCACCCCTGTTATCTGGTTGCACGGCAAAGAGCTTTTTCTCTTTCAGGAATTGCTTGAGCCACTCTGGAGGCTGGTTGCTGAACAGAAGAGGAAGCAGGCTCATTAGGAGGACTACAGTTACAAATATGCATTAGTACGTGTACAGTCAGCACCATGAGACTCGGTGGTGCTGGAGGAAATTTACCCTGTTTTTCACACTAACATGTAAATTTAGGGGTAACGTGGACTTCCATTATTTCCCTTAGAAGATGAGAAACTTTCTAACATTTTGATGAAAGATGAATTTTCAGAAGATAAGTCCTTGCCTTTAGACAAGGCAAGATTTAAAGACAGGTAAATAGACTGGCATATTTGTTTTATTTTGGTTAGCAGTTCAGGTGATTTTTTTCTAAGCAAAACTATATTTTACTTTCAAAGTGCCTTCCACTCAAACGTCTTAGAATTAATTTAAGTTGGTATCTTCTTGGTCTTGTGAGATAAGTGCATTTTTGTCATGCATTTTGTAAATGGATAAACCAAGGGACAATCAATGAGAAAATCTATTTCTATCATCACTAGTATTCCTATAATGAAACATGAAAATCTGAAAAAGAGTTCCAGGTGATTTTACTATATACTTGAAAATTGTGAAAAAAACTAAACCAAACCAAACCAAACCAAACCACTCCCAAAAACCCCCAAACCCCCCAAAACTCCCCAAAAAACAGGTCTTTGAGGCTGTTCTTTATTTTAAAAATAAATTCTCTCTTGCCTCCATGCCAGCTCCCATTACTAATTTAAATAGGTGTTGGACATACTTAAAGTCTTCAGGAATATGCACAGAAAATGGAGAAAAAGAAAAAAAAACCCCATATAATACACAAAGTCTACTATTGATGCATTTGTTAATTTAGCTAATGAATTGAGTGACAGACATTTCTGCCAAAGGTGAGTACCAGGCCATATCTGCAAAAGTGTATGTGTGCAAATCTTTCTATCTCACACGATTTCTTCTACATGTATTAGTAGTAAACTTCTACTCTGTGTAGGAGTCTTTGATGTAGCATCACAAAAGAATTAAAGAATTAAAGAACTGAAGAATTAAAGAATTGAAGGCACCTGGTGTTCTTCAGAAAAAATACTACTTTTAAATTAAATATTTTTAAAAATCCTATGACTTATTAGTGATGTGACTTAATTTGGTGATTTGTCCTGACAGAGGGAACTTTGCTGAAGTCAGGCTTTTGACCATACTCCATACTGATTGACCAGGCTTTTGAGGAGGGGGAAACTAAGAACCATGTAAACAGACTGTATGAGCACACACAGTTAATTTCTTTGCAGGATGTTTCGATGTTAGAGTAGTCATCGAGAAGGAGTTGAAAGAGTGCATGAAATATGTAGCTGGTCATATGCCACATGAAAATCTGGCTCCATATCTCTTCAGCTTTAGTTTAACTGCATCTTAATATAAGAGAGTTGGTGGCAAGAAGAGCCAGTGAACCCATAGCCTAGCAATCTGTTGGCAAAATCCTGGCTGACTGTCACAAGGCCAAGATTTCCCTTTGCATTTCAGGCCATAGTAAAATTGGCTTGTGAGTGAAAGTGAATTGCTGCTGAAATGCAGCACGCTGCAGGCAGTGCCGGGTTTTATGTGAGAGTCTGGCTGCAGCAGGACTTCATAGCCAAGCAATGATGTTTTGAGTAATCTAGTGAGTGATTACAAAGTGTGAAGGATCAATAAGAAGAGCTATTAATTTCCGTCCTCACCTCAGACCCCACGTCTGTGATTAGATTTAATTCAGAAATCATATTCACAAGTAAAGCAGAAAGGAGGAAAAATCAATTTTTTCTCTGTGGACTACAGGATTCATTTTCTAAACTGGAATTCCTAAGCTGAACAAAATTCAGAAAGCACTCTTCACAGTATGTTGGAAAAGTAGCTTAATTTGGAGGACAGTGAGCTTGCCATCATATGTGGAAAGTCCCATTCTCTGACTTGTGGTTTTGTGTTAACATAAACACTCTACTGTTCCCTTAAGACCAAATTTTTCTTTTTCACCTCAGACCAACAGCACTTTGGCTGCATAGTTTGGAATTCCTAAAATAAGGACATTTTCTCTATCCAGAATTCTTTCTTATAACTAACAGATTTTTTTAATAATTAATGAATACTCTGAATGATTTAGGTTGAGGAATTGTGATGGAACTGATAACAAACAAATGCAAAACACAATTAGATTTCCATTAAAAAGCCACAGACCTTTAGTGAGATTTTAGTATGAGCCCCAAACTTTGTAATAGGTATTAAAATGTAGTTTCCCTACTATTCTCCTTGGATTTGGATTAATTTAGTTTTTTAAGCTACTACTGGTTTCTTAAAATCACATGGTCCAAGCTTCTCCTGTCCTTGTAAAATCCACAGGTGTCTAAATGAACACAGCATTTCCTCAGAGATGTCCAACATATCTGTCCTGGTTTCAGCTGATAAGGTTTTCAGCTTAGTAGAAGGTACAGTACTGTGTTTTGGATTCATTGTGAAAATGATGTTGACAACACACTGCTGGTTTGGCTGTTCCCCACCTGTGGATCCAGTGGTGTCGCAGTGGTCCTTCACCCTTGACTTCTCCATGGTGGGGGTCCCCAGGCCATTCAAAACTTTTTGCTATTTACGCATCTTAGCTATAAAGGGAATCAATGCTCATTGGCTACACAGTTCTCTTATTCTATTGGTTAAATGATTCTGGTGCTTCTAATGCTGATTGGTCCTATGCCCAGTTTTTCTCTTCTGAGTCAGTCAGTTTCTTGGATCAGTGGGTCACAATCTCCCCCTGCCAGAATTACCCAGTTGGAGCTGATTTGAGCACAGTTGCTCTGTTGGCTTTCCCTGTGGCCCATAAATCCTGTATTTTTTTGTCCATTATCAGTGATACATTCTTCTCCTCCAGCTTTGTGAACCCCCCGCCTCTTTGTCAACCTTCCCCTAGGTCTGAGATAACACCTGGACACAGGTGTTGTCTGTCCCATAACTTGGAGGGATCTCTGCTTGATCAGTGACATGCCTATGAGCAGTTTCTTCTTTACACAGTTTGCCACAGTGGGAGTTGTTATCTGGATGCATTACCCAGGATCCATTAACCAGGTCTCATCTCCACCAGCCCTGGAGTTAGCACGACCCTGTCACTTCCTTCTGTGCTTATCTCCTGGCAGAGTCCTTCTGTGGCCTTAGCAGTGTTTGAGAGAGGCAACTGTGCTCTTTAAAACCTTGCATGCCTGCAGCCCATGGAGGTCCACAGTGTAGTAGGTATCCACCTCTCTCTGTGGAGAAACCCTTGCTGGAGCAGGTGGATGCCTGAAGGAGGCCATGACTGTGGAAGCCCACACTGGAGCAGGGTCCTATCAGAACCTTTAGACCCATGGACAGAGGAGCCCACACTGGAGCAGGTTGCTGGCAGGATGTGTGACCTTCCACAGGGGACCCACACTGGAGTCGCCTGTTCCTGAGGGACTGCACCCCATAAGAGGGACCCACGCTGGAGAAGTTTGTGAAGAGCTGCAGGCCATGGAAGGGACCCAGACTGTGTCATGGAGGATTTTCTCCTGTGGGAAAGTCCCCGCAGTGGAGCAGGGGGAGGGTGTAAGGAGTCCTCCCCCAAGGAAAAAATAGTGGGAGAGACAACATGCGATAAACTGACTGCAGCTCCCATTCTTCATCCCTCTTGTGCCACTGGAAAGGAAGGAGGACGAGAAATCTGTAGTGAAGCTGAGTCTGTGAAGAAAGGAGGAGTGGGGGGGAAAGCTATTTTTAAGATTAAATCTTAAGCTGCACCAAGAAAAATATAGGTTGGATATTAGAAAAAAGTTTTTTACAGAAAGAGTGATAAAATATTGGAATGGTCTACCTGGGTAAGTGGTGGAATCACCATCCCTGGATGTGTTTAAAAAGAGATTGGATCTGGCACTCGGTGCCATGGTTTAGTTTAATTGATGTGTTGGGGCATGGATTGGACTCAATGATCTTGAAGGTCTCTTCCAACCTGGTGATTCTGTGTGATTCTCTGTGTGTGTGATTTTATTTTTCATTACTTTACTCTGACTTGATTGGTAATAAATTGAACTGTTTTCCCCCGATCATGTCTGCTTTTTTTGCGTGACAGTAATTACTGAGTTATCTTCCTGTCTTTACCTTCATCCATAAGCTTTTCGTTGTATTTCCTCTCCCCTGTCCAGGTAAGGAGGGGAATGATAGAGCAGTTTTGGTGAGCACTTGGTATCCAGCTGGGGTCAACCCATCATAATTCTATAATCAATTTGCAACTGTGTCTTCCTAATAAATTTTCTTTGATTAGTTTCTTCATTGGACAAATTTTATGTAGGTTATGAATGTTGGTGATTCTCAATAAGAATAATGTTACATGGTATATACAAGATTTTCCAAATTTGTAAACATTCTGGTATTACATAATAGTAATAGCTGTTTCTCTGAGACACAGAAGAGATTTAATAATTCACGAATGCAACTCACCTCCTCTTAAGGAAATATGAGAGATTCCACTTTCTAACTTCAATTAAATTCAAATTAAGTTGTTGCTAGAAGCTTTCAGATCACTGTCGTTATGGTGTGAGCCTTCATATGTGTAAGGACTATAAGCATGTGTGTGCAAAGCAGAAGGCTGAGAACTTTGTTTCTTGAAGGACATGATCCAAGCAGATATTTGTCAAGAGCTGAATAAAATAATATAGTCTGATTACAAAACTCTAGGCAAAACCTTGATTTTAAATAACAGTGGACCGAAAGTGCAGTGAAAGTTATTTTTCAGGACTAAGAAGGTATTGCTTCTTTGTTCCTTCTTTTCTTCCTTTTTAGATAATTTTAAGGTGCCCATTATCTTTGCTACAATCACTACTTAAAGTTAGAATTTGATTTTTGCATCAATCATATGCAAATAATACCAGAATAATTTTATTATCTTCATTGCTGGCCATGATTTTTCTGTCTTCTGAGCAGGAGACATCAATGCCACTTCACCTTGTTGAGAAGTATGTACAGGTGAGTTGCTTCAAATTCTGCTGAGTGTTCCAAATACCTCCTTCTACAATGTTTGCCAAGGGGAATTTAAAATGTTTGTGGTAGGGTTTAGCTAGTGACTCCATCCCTGGTTTGTATCTGTTGCTGCAGAAACTCGGTGTTCAATTCTTGAAAGTGTGAATCTTTGAATATATCGTCAGTCAGATTCAGTTAGAAAATAACAGATTGTAAAAGTGCATTTTGGTAGGTAAAGTGATTTAAAGAGATGGTCTGACCTAAAACAAAAAATGAATACAGGAAAAAAGGTCCCCACCCCCCCCAAAATGTTTCATATGGATGCACACTAAATGTTATCCCTCCATGTTAGAAACTTCTTAATTGCTTTAGCATACACTGACTATCAGGGGTACTAGAAGTCTGTTTTCATGATCTACTTCACCTCAATGTTTGAGGTATTCTTTCATTACATATTTGGAACGCAGAAAATAATTTTAAAAATTCCTAAATTTTCTGCACGTTTAAAATAAACAGCCACCAAGAATATCAGAATTATATCAGGATTTAACATCAAAAAGAGAGGCAGGATGCAGTGGTTGAATTTTAGAATTGTTCTTCATAATCCTCTTAGTTCTCCAGTTCTGCTAAGAAGTTTTGTGAAACAGAAAAGGACCAAATGCATGAGTTCTGTATGAGTAAGGAGCACAGTACAGAATTGCTGTTTCTGTTCAGTGTGGAATACTCAGGCATAGGACAGGTTTTGCAATGGGTCAGTTCATCAGAGTTTCCTTCTCTGTTCCTCAGCAGAACCTCAGTTCTTGTGCATGTTTAAAGGACACAGCACAGAACACCTATCCTCACAGAGTTCAGTTTGAGGGGATGGTTTTGAGTGTGCTGTTCAAGATTTATCTTTCTTTTATTACTCTGAAAGGGTTCTTGATTATTACATTTAAGATGGCTTCCAGCATCTTACACAGTTTCCTACTGGTTTATGATTTCTTTGGAATATATGCATGTGTTTTATAAGTGATGATCAAATGTCAGAGCATCCTGATCAAGAGAAAAAAGTAAACATTTCGTTTGTTTGTTTTTTGATGCAGCATGAAATATTTATTTCTCTTTTGTTGTCTTTAGCACTCCGTTGCTTCAGCTGATGTATTTTATGCTTTCTCCTTCATTGAAATAGAGGTTGAGTAGTACAATAATCCTAGTCCATCTACTTTTCAATAAAGTTGTGCTAGAATACAAAAGACCCTGAATCTATCCCATTTAAATCACTTATGTCACTTTATGTATTCTGAAGATAAAATAACATTAGTCAGTTGAAGAAATTATGGTTTTCTTCTTAAGATTTGAGCAAGTACCCTGTGGGCAACTGTTGTGTTTCAATTTCTATAGTGATGTTTTTTCCCTGGAGCGATGAAACTTAACTCAGCCTTATACAGAGGGCCCAGAGCAAATTTAGGTTTATCCCTGTGAATATGCCAACCTTGAGAACGTGGAGATGTGATTTC
Source organism: Lycocorax pyrrhopterus obiensis (assembly GCA_014706295.1). Lineage (NCBI taxonomy): Eukaryota > Metazoa > Chordata > Aves > Passeriformes > Paradisaeidae > Lycocorax > Lycocorax pyrrhopterus. The sequence continues at coordinate 49,338,727 of JACSVZ010000014.1, read as the reverse complement.
AGTTCTGTGGTTCACTTTATCGTCTGTTGTTCAATTCTCCAGAATGGGTGGTGCACACAATGATAGGAATGAATCAGCTGCTGTTTTTTCTGGCTTGGTTGAGGATAGTAATTTCTAGGAAAATTCTTCTGTGAGGGTTTGGTCATAATTCACCAGAAGCTGTGAGGTTAAGGACATAAGGGCTAAAGAGCAGTGTGGATACCCTCTTTATTTACTGCCTTGATTGTGTACTTTAGTAGATTTATGACTGCTCTTAAATGAAATAGCTTAATCTACTGAAGCCATTCAGAGCTCCTCCTGTAATGGACACATCTAAACAACTCAAAATGGCTTAATTAAGGCTGTAGCTATGTTTACAAATAATCAAGAAGCATCCTGCCTTCAGAAATTCCTGTTTCTCCACTCTGAATATTGTTTTAATATTAACTGTAGTGTTCCAACCATTAGTATCTTTAAAGCTTCTGGTCTTTTGCGCAACAATCTAAGATGCATATAAAAAGTGAAGAGTTTTTAATATCTCTGGAAGGTAAATGTCTTGATGTCTCTACAGAAGAAACAGAGTTCTGAACAGTAACAGAGATATGAATGTAATATTTCTTGGTCTCTTATTATGCTCTGCATTTTGTTTGTTTGTTTGGTTGGTTTTTTTTTTAAAGAATATTGCATTGGATACATGCCATGATCTATCAAAATAGTCAGATAGTTAGCAAACCACAGCATCTGCAAGTTGGTAGATGCCAATCTGTTTGCACCAATTTTCTTCTACCCACTGTTTTTATTTTGGCTCATACATTGTTGCTGACATCCAAACTGGTGGTGGTAACTCAAAACAGATACTAAAAAGCATATTTATTTAAATGTGTCTGAATTTACATTGTGCCATATTTAGAGTTGGCGAGCAACCTCTCTGTCAGTTCAGATCTCCATGCTTATATTTCAGAAGTGTACCCATTAGAGACAGAAGACTTTTTATACTATTTTCTACAGAAGATTGTGTCACTCTTGTCTTAGTTACAGCTTCATAAATGTGTGCAGCATTAAGTATACCAAAAGACTGTAGTTTTGAATAAATATATTTTCGATTATATTTAACATAAAAATTGTTGGCCTAGGAAAGAACAAGGATTAAAATTAAAACTATCTTCTCCATATATTATACTAATAAAATACTTCTGGTAATATATCCTTGTTTCAGACTCATATAACAAGTCAGACATTATGCCCTAGAAGAAGAGCTCAACGATCTAAGTGTGAATAATGAAACAAACCTGCAATGTCCCTTAACACAACTGAATAGATGCCAAAAAAACTTTGCTGACTATCGGAAATATCCACTAGTTATCACTGTGTTATGAAGGGCCGCAATCTAGTTGTATGGAAATCTCTCCAACATCATTTATTAGTCCTACTTCTATCTCAGAGGGTCATAAAGATGCCCTTTTTCAGAAATCAAGCATTGCAGTGTACCAGAGAGACAGTATTTCGTTCACTTTGAAACTGTGCAGTACCTAGTATGTCCACATTTTTGTTCTGTTGTTTAGTGTTTGTTCTCTCTTTTATGGTTATTTCTGACTTGAAGCTCATTTTTCCATTTTTCCAAAGCACTGAATACCTGCAGACTCTGTAGGTCTATATGGCCTTTGAAAGCTGGACTCTAAACCCATTTAGGCAGTGGCTGCATATAAAAATTTGATTTTACATGACTTTTCAGATCTATCCTTTTATTCATGTCACCGATGTAAGTGCTTTACCCTTAAAATTTGCATCTCAGAAATTTTCAGAATTGCCATACCTTTGTGTCCGTCCCAAACCAGAGATTTTAACACCCACCTCTTCTGTAGCTGAGCTTGTAGTAGCTCATTTCAGGCCGCTTCCCTGGTACTGTTAGATAAATTCTAAATCTGTAAAAGAAAACTCTCTGTGTTGACAGAGACAGTTAATACTTTGAAATACTTATGAGGCTCTGTACTACACACAAGCTGATGTCTGGTGTACTGTTAGATAAAGTTATTAAAAGAGAGATTTCAAAGCTGAATCTTCAGTAGTCAAAGTTTTCTTCAGCCACTGTAGTAATAGTGAACATAATCTGAAATTGTTAAAGTTATATGGTACAATAAAGAGGGGCACAGGTCTGCAGGGTGTACCCATCTTGAACATGTGATCTGCTCTACCTCTCACATTCACATTTTTAATTGAAGCCAGAGCACTGGTCAGCTGGATACATTAAGCACAGAGGAACACATTCTGCCTGCTCTGAAAAGTTTGCAGTCCTTTTAAAGTCAAAATACAGTGCATCAAACTGTAAGCTGCAGTCACACAGAAAGGATACGGGGAAAATAATAAAGTTTGGAACTGACAAGGGATGACAAGGTGAGGGATGTAAACTTCCTGGAAGTGAACTGCCATTGCTTTCCCCTGGTGACACAATATGATCCACGGTTCTAAATTTTTGATACAAGATGCAAATAAACATATTTACTTTTTAAAAATAGTTTTATCGAAGCATAGTACTTCAGGCTATTGCCGTTCTGCATGCTTTCACATACAGAGGAAAAAAAAGAAGAACCACGTGTTTTTTCATATTTTAATACTTTGTACATGGACACCCACCTGCTCACATCAATAGGCTGAGACTGTAGAAATCATAGCTGTGTGACTGGGAAACCCCGGGGGCACTGACTCGTAAGTTCTTCAAAAACCACCAACAAATGGAAATGTAAAATCTGTCTCAAAGGTTCCCAGTTACCAGTGGCTGCCTTGCATGCTGACAGCTGCTGTACTCCATCACTTTCAGCTCTTCTTACCTCCAGCCCTTCCCTGTGCTCACTTCTCTGCGTCAGAACTTGGCTTTCCCCTGCACTGCGAAAAATGGTTTACACCAGCTGAGGGTCAAACCCTCAAGCCCTCTGAAATCACCTTTTCAGCATCAAAGTGATTATTTACCACTTCAGAAAGAACTCAATTTCTATGGTGGTTGCTGTTTAGGATTTTGGCTTAGCTAACCTTAGAACTTTGCTCTCCTGGCCACATAGGTTGTTAAAGTGGTCTGTTTATTTGCTTTTCTACAGCTGCATATTTCTGTGGGTTGGATTAAATAAATGTAAACAAAAGGACTTCAATGTTGTTTCAATGTAGTTTGCCATATAGAAAAAAACAATCTGTGTGAACTTGCTGTAGGAAAGATACAAATATGTGTTTCAAAAATACATAACAAATATTTAGAAACATAATTTTATAAATGAGGGAGATGGTCTATAAAATGTTAAATGTGAGCTAAAGGCCAATGCTTTGTTATTACTATTTTTAATGGTAATCAAAGGCAGCAAGTTTCTGATGAGAGGATGAAACATTTAAATGTCAATTATTTGTCCCCAAGCATATCACATCTGCTTGGGTGATAATTATAGTTGGAGAGATAGCTGCTAAATGAATATGATGAAATAAAATGAAATAAAATAACACAATAAAAAAGTTTAGTGCAGCAATACATTTTTTGTTTCATAGCTTTTGTGCAGAATATAGTTCATGTTTATTGTTTATTCAGAACATGATTTAATTCAGATTTTTAGGAGTAGTTTTTGGCCACATTACATAGTTAGAAATTTTCAACAATTTCATTCAATCATTTTCTTCCTGGTATTAAATTTTCCTGGTCTTACAGCTAAAACTCTCAGCTGAAGTTTTGGGAAATTCTTTGACAAAATTGTTGAAAATTACCATGACAGTACCATGAATACTGACTTGTCCTTAGTCATGTCAGAGCAGAGCAGAATCATGGTAAGAATTCAGGACTTTTGCACTCTTGAGTTTTGGGGTTTTTTTTACTTTACTGCTTTATCACACTGCAGAGCAAAATCCGTGGGTTTTGCCCAGACTGTTTGTATGTTGTGGTTACTTTTCTCAGACAAAATCCTTGACAATTTAACTGTTCACTTACACTGGTACTGTTCCACTGGCAGGTCTGGAACTTCGATCTTTGGCTGTGTGCTTATCAAATATCTGTTGTGTCAGCGCAACAAAGTGAGTGAGGAATGTTTTTTTATTATTTAAATAAAATAAAAAAGACAAAGAAGACTGTATTCCATTTGAAAGAAAAATCCAAACATTTGAAATTCTGCATTTCTCTTCCTGTCTTGGGGACACACCCTGAAAAACAATTGGTCTAAGCACCTGGGAACTTCCCATTTTTCAAGACTCTCTAGTTCTGCCAGTTTCCCAGGACGTTTGTTACAGTGTGAGACCTCTGTGATTTTCAATGTAATTTTGTTAATTTGTTATGATCGCAACAAACATTTTTATTTCTGCATATTGGTAAATGATTTGAAAAAAAGTAATTGCTACTGATTTTTATCACTGTGAGTGATGGATTTGTAGAGACAGAAAGACAGATTCTGCTGGTTTCATTTACTCTCCATTATACACAGCAGAGCCCAGGCTTTAGAGATAATAACACTCTAATACCAAACCTTTGCAAATCAAAACTGCGTAATTTCTAAATTGTTTTGTAAGTAGAATTTTTTCTTCTTTCTGATAGAAAACACCTAGGTGATGATGATCCTGAAGCAGAGCCTGGTACTTTTGTCAGAGAAGCATATGGTGGAAATGAGCATGGGTGGAATGCAAGAGATAAATTTTGGTTTATTCCTTCATTAAAGAAAATTCTTATGGATTTTTTAAAATTCATACCAGTATTACACAGAAAATGACCCCTAATGAGGAATTTTCTTATTCTTGTATATCCAAGACCTGGGTTGAGAGGCAGAGCAATCACACTTTTCTCACAACAGTCAATTTCAGTTATTTTGAAAGAACATGGAAAAATGATATCCAGACAGTTTTGGAGCAAAAAGATCCAAACTTTTCCACAGAAATATTTTTTTACCTTCTACGCATAGCTTGACATAAGAAAACTGCCATGAACAGAAAACTTTGCTTTAAAGGACCCATTCTCTGTGCACCTTACACAGCTGCTGGTTACTGTTTGTAAACTTTTATGTATCTTGGTACTCTACAGCTGGCACATAGTCACATAGAATACAAATAAAGAAAAATATATTTATGAACTTTTCATTACAGTTTATTCAGTTTCTTGGCAGAAAAAGGTAGCTTTGCAAGTGTAAGTTACATGACTTGTAAATAACTTCTAAGATTATATTTTATTCATCTTCCTCTTAATGATGCTAATTAAAAGTAGATTGTAGGTGTCCAAATTAAACTAAGATTGTCAGCTATTTATTAAGGCTCTTCAATCTTCATATGCCATCTATATGCAATAAGATGTCATTGCATCTGCATTTAATCTCATGTGGTTTTCTGATTCTCATTGTGTGAATTAGACATTTGGCTCAATTTGCATTTGGTTATATAACAAATACAGGGAAGAAATTTTGGAAGAAAAATACCTGCATCGTTTTAGTTTTTATGGGATGTCAAAAGTGTAAATGAATAACCACATATATTTCTGCTTAATTTTCAGATTTCATTGTGCTTGGGACATATTTGTGATTCTGGAAGTAGATATTCACTGTAGTGTTAAAGCATGGGATGCAGTATTCACAAGTCTTTGTCTAGTTTGTCTTGTTTATCTTGAAGTGAAAATATAATTATCAAGAAGTAAGATGTTCGCAGGCTAGATTCCATAATACCAAAATTTTTATATGTGACTGCTGCCAAAACAATGCTTTTAAGTTCTGAAGCTGAAAGTAAGTGAAGAAACAAAAGCTGTACAGTAACTGATGTTTCAGAAATGACATATAAGACAGAGAACAACAAAACTGGCTTTTATTCTCTGGGCTAAAAAGAATGGTGTACCCAGGCCAAGCATGATTTGAGTTAACACAGCTCTGTGTAGGGAAGCTTGCATTACACCACACTGCCTTATCTGCAGATAAGAAAGTGATCATTTTGGTTGCTAAGGGCAGCAGTCCCATGCCTTCCATACAGTCAAAAAGTAAACCATCACAGTAAATAAAAGGAAATGAGTTGAAGGGCAGAAAGAAATGTTTTATCCAGTCATACTATTTATGGAAGCTGACAATTTGTCATGGGTGTTGGCAACAGAAAGGTGCAATTACTTCTCTCCTGCTGCTGGGTTGTGACACTGCAGGGAGCCAGGGAGCAGCGAAGTTGGAGGAGCTGGAGCATCCTGTCCTATCCATGCTCTGTGGGCTGTTGCAGACAAGTACAAAGCAGCAGACAGGATACGAGGTGCCACATAATACCTACTACAGAATAAATGGGATTCTCGTGTTTGCATACACAACTCCTGTGGCACTGCCCACGCGACTCACTGAGCAGGTGGGGTGGAGGGTGATGAAGGCTCCTGCAAAGTGCCATTCATAGCTTCAATGACAGCAGTGGAAGCATCTTTACCATTGCTACAGTGCCAGAGGGCTGTAGTTTTAATTTCCAGTTTAAGTTACACACTATTGTTCATGTCACAGAGATTAGAGTTTCGTTTTATTAAACAACATGGTTTTCTTGACTTACTTCAGAACTGCAGAAGGAGTAAGCTTGCAAATCTTTTAATAAGGCAATTACATGCAGACAAAGATTAGATCTCATGGCACAATAGATTTTTGGTATATTATTCAGTCTCTTCTTGATATTCCACTGTCACTAGACAAAAGCTCTAGACAGTAATGTGACAAATCCATTCAGGAGACAACAATGCATATTCCTTATTTGTGCTCACTTGTATGCCACACAAACCTTCAGTTAATTTCCCTACCTCTTTTGAAAATGTGGAAAAAAGTGCTACTTAGATTCAACAGTGCTTTTAGTGCTTTATCTGTGAAATCGACATTTTGTATTTGTAAAATGAAAATGTTGAGATAGTCAGTCACTTAATTTTTCTCATAGAGTGAAAATCTTATAATCTTCTGATTCTAAATGTCAGTCATAATATAGAAATTAAATTAATATTAAAAAAGAAAAAAAAGAAAACACCAAAATACAGACTGCAAAAGGGAAGCTGTGCTATTTTCAATATAAAGAGTCTTTAACCTCATGTTTGTTTTTCTAATGTCTGCCTAAGATATAAATCAAGAAAGTCATGGGAGTGTATTTTCTTGCCATGGCATATTTTGTTAGTGGCATTACATAAGTGGCATTACATCTTTAATTCTTTTCCTCACTAAACTTATGTGCATAAAAGAGCTAGTTATCATATTTCCCAGATTTCAGAGGGAGGCTGAGGTAGAGGTATGATGGTTTGCAGGAGTCCGTGTTTATAGAATATCAAAGGTCAAGACCAGAACTACCTGTCCAATGTAGACATGGAAAAAGGTGCAAGGATCTTCCAACAGATATGGAAAAATTTTGTCATGAATGAACTTCTCACTTCTGACAAAGAAAAAATTATAATCAATTCTGTGTATTAATCCCAAATCTGTGAAGCCATTCTGGATATATTTCAGAAGACCTGAGGGCAGTTTGTCAAACAAGTAGTGATGATTTTCTTTAATCTCAGTTATAAAAACAAATAAATATTCCTGTAATAAATACAATAAATGCATGTATGTTTATATATTCTAAATCAGCATAAAATAATAACTAAATCTTCACATGTTTGTTCTTGCCCGGTAGAGGAATAAGCTCTTGTCAGTAGGAGTCCATTGTATTTGAAAGATAACTTTATTTAAGTTCATTTTTTGTGCAGCAATACCTTTTCTGCTTCATTGCTCTTGTGCAGAGTATAGTTGTTCATGTTTATTGTTTGTTCAGAACACGACTTAATTCAGATTTTTAGGAGTAGTGTTTGGCCACATAACATAGTTAAAAATTTTCAACATTTTCAGGCTATTCATTGGATATACATCGCGTCTAAACCCAGTAACATAATTCCAGGTTTCTTTGTGTCTACTGAGCTATACTCTGATGTATTACATTCAGTTTCCCACTAGGACTTCAAACAGTAGGTGCAAATTACAGAAACATGTCATAAGAAATTCCAGGTTTTTACAATGGGCCACATGATCTTTCTGCATACACTTTGCTTTTGCACACAAAAAATTGTTGTCTGCTTTTTTCTGAGGTTTTTAACTGCTGTATTTCTAAGCCACTGGCATCACAGCAGCTAAAGAAAATCTTTGGAAGTCTATTGTCCATTTTGTGTGATAGTGTTGAATGACTTGAGAGGTGGAGGTGCAGGACCTCTGGCTGATCTCAGACAGTTCAGGAGTGGTATCATGGAACTGAGAGCAAGGAAGCACGACTTAAAAAGATACAGCTCCATGAAATACATACTGCATCTGCTCATGAAGTCATGGTAAAACTGGAAGCCTTTCCAAAAAGTATCTATTCCCACAAATACATGAATATAAATAAATTAAACTTGGCAAGTATTGGAAATGAATAAAAGGGTGATGAAAACCTGATGTGCTGTCTCCACATGGGTACCCTGTCTACCATTCTGTGCTTGGAGTCCATGATTCCTGCTGAATTCATAGTGACCACTTGCAAGACAGTGCCACAGCCTTGCCACAAGCCTTTTATTCCCGGATGTAGTGTGGAAAATAGTGCAGCTGGTGAAAATAAAGAATATAATCCTGACTATGCAAACATTCGTGGTTAGGTCTTGTAACTGGATCCATGTAAGCAAGGTGTAGCAGTGTTTACTACTACATGATCAATCCCACTGAGTTGATTTGGCTGGGATTACAAAGTGAGTGAACTTCTACTTTGTGTTATTGCAGAACTGAAGGAGTGCAACATCAGTCCTTTTAATTTACACAAAGTGTGAAATTCAGGTTTCGTGTATCAAGGAAGGAAGAGACGACTAGAACTGGAATAACATTAATGATTTTTTTTTTGTTTGTTGTTTGTTCTCTTTGTGGTTTAGGTTTGGGGTTTTTTTGGTATATGTATAAACTGCTTTTTGTCATTGAGTACTAAAGATTGATCAGGGTAAATTACAGAGGGGTCTATTAGTTCCAAGTAATTGTTACAAATCTATACACAAGGTTACAGGTGTATATTAACTTGCTTTTTTTCATATAACAAAATCAAAACAGCCCTATAGGAGCACATCCTACTTCTGAATGTCAGACAGCATCGTATTTAAAGAACGCAGAGATGACACTTGGGAACTCTTGCTAGTTTTTCACATTGGTATGATGTGTGATATTCAACCTGTAGCAAATTAATTGTCTAAGTCCAGGGTGTATCCTCACCCTTCTTTTCCGTGTCAGCTTCTTTGCCCTTGTGTCCTGATTATTGTAAATGCATTGCTTACTTTGCTTTGAATGCATAAAACGCATTTTTCAAGATACTATAAAGAGAGGGTTTCCCACATAAAGGAAATGATTGAGTGAGCCAGGTGCATAGAGACATGGTTTCAGGCATGCTACCTCTGCCCATCAGCTAGATCTAAGGAGAGTATTTTTTTGGCTGCGAGGTGCTTTCGCTGCCCAGTGATCATAAATCTTGACTACAGATCAAATGGCCTAGACAGATACAGCAGTTTGCACTGCAGTTTCTACACTTCTTTGAGGTCCTCTTGAGATCTTCTTAAGCTTCCTGGAACTTTATATAGGATGATTGGAGTATTCTTGGAGTCCCTCTGAGGAACTGCAGTGCTCCAAATGCAGCCAAAGATAGAGATTAGGCTAAGGTAAGAACGGAGCTAGAGCCTTCTAATGAACTGTGCCAGCTGCCTGTGACAAAGGATGCTTTCGGCATCCTGATTAGAGAGGGTCAAGCCTCCACCTAAGGCTGGGACACATGGTACTCTGGCCTGCAGGAGGTGTGCAGCTGCTGAGGAGCTGCATCACCACATGAAAGAACTGTGGGAGGAGATCAGCAACCTGCAGAGCATCGGAGAGGATGAGGAAGACATTGAGTGGGTCTCCTCCAGGTCCCTGTAGTTTCAGGACTCCACCTCCCCAGTTGTAGTGGAAGAGCAGGAAAAGTCTCTGGCTATGAAGTTGGAAAGAGAAAATTCCCCTACCCTAACCTGGTAGAAAAGTCTTTATACTGAGATTGACGGAAAAGGCAGAGATTCTTTAACAAAAATAGGAAAGGATGAAGAAGGTGAGACACAGTCGTGGGAAAAGACTTGGCAATCAATGGAAGTGAACTGAAGTAAAATACCTTTGAGCATAGATATGTAAATAGGGAAGTGCCCAGGGGGTTGCCTCGTGGAAAATGCTTATGCTCTTTCTGGGGAAGCAGCACGGTTGGGTTCCTGTCTGAAGTGCATTTTTAAATGTATGTGGCATAGGAAAAAGGCAGGAGGAGTTAGAAATCTGCATGCAGCTGAAGGCCTATGGACTCACTGGGCTCATGCAGATGTGGTGGGATAGCTTGCACAATGGGAGGACTGCCCTATATAGATACAGGTGCTTTAGGACACCCAAGCTGGGACTGTGAGGAGGGAGAGTTGCTCTCTATGTGAGAGAGCCGCAGGAATGTATGGAGCTCCAACTTAGGATGGATGATGAACCAGCTCAGAGCCTGTGCATGAAGATTAGTGCAGATCAACATGAGTTTTGTTGTCATGGGTGTCTGCTGCAGACCATCTGATCAAGGAAATGAATGAGACATTCTTCAGACTCATCGTGGAAGAGCCTCATGTTTGCAGTTTCTAGTTGTCATGAAGGACCTGAAGCACTCCAGTGTTTTAAGGAGTGACAACACAGGAACAGGAGTTTTCTAGAGTATATTTGAAGCAAATCCCTGACACAAGTGATCAGGGAATCAACAAAGGCTGTACCTCACACTTAAAAATTATGAAGACCTGTTTGGAGATTTGGCAGCTAGGACAACTGGACAGCCAGCAGCCACCATGGGACACAACGTCCTTGAGAGGATGGTACAGGATAAAAAAATGACCACAACCCTGGGCTTCAAAAGATCAGACCTTGGACTGTTCACAGTTGAGCTTTGAAGAATATTTTGGCCTATGGTCCTGGAGAGGCCCCCTTCCTTTCAAACCTCAAATGGATACTGTTTTGACGCTGAGACTTCCAGCAGCAATTTTGAGGTGCCAAGCAGCAAGGCAGAGTTTGGGACATGCCTCATCCAACTGCCAGAGTGATAGTTGGTGATATAAACATGTAAACCTGGCATTGTACACTAACAAAGGGAACAAGAATGTGCAGAAAAGGGGGTGGGGATCATTTAAAGAAAGCTAGTGGTGACTGGCTTTCTCACAGAAAAGATAAACCATTATAAATCCCAACCACCCAAACAATGAGCCAACCAAAACCCAGAGAGGGGGAAATGATGTTGCCCTTTTCAAAACCTCAAAATTTTCAAAAGTGTTTTTCTTGAGAAACAGCAACATAGGGTTCATTTATTCTTGACATAGAATTTATTTCAAGGCTTTGTAATCTAATAGCTACAGCTTCAAAATACACCTGTCTGGCTGTCCATATTGTCAATCCAAAATATAGGAAATAACATTTAAATGTCAAAACATTTCTTGCTTTCTTATTTTCTAATTCTAGGATCTGTATCTACAACTACAGCAGGAAAGGCCATACTTTGCCAATAAGGGACCAAAAAGTGATTGTACTTCTTTTACAGTGATTCATAATTCCTAGTCTAATAAATAACAAAAAGTACAGGTCAGGATTCAGATCTAATCCTAATGGTGTTTTTTTTTGGATGTGCTTTTCACATTTCAGAATGTTTTTGATAACATTATGACTTTGATGTTGTTACATTAAGCTGTTTTTAAAGCTCCTGTTATTTTTCTTATTATACAGCCTTCTCTCAGACTTAATTACTAAATATGTGCAATAAAATTAAAACTTTTTCTTATGATCCTGTCACCTAAGTTATAAAAACAGTCTTTCAGTTCATTGTTACATGGAAATTAAGTAAAGGCAGTCTGTACTCTGGAAGGTTATTTTATTTTCTTTCAGATCTATTAAAATGATATTTCTTTTCTTCCTAGCAATACACAGACTGTTGGCCAAAGCTTTAGCTAGAAGACACGAATCAGTTGTTGACCATTAGACATGGACTAGAAAGCCATAGTGTGGGCTGACTGTGTTGGAGATGATAAGGCATCTTGTGGATTGCAGAGGCTTTTCTGTCACTTGAGTCATCATTCTCTGTGGGTCTGCATTGTGCTGCTCTCTGTTCTCCTACATGCTGTGCCGCTTTTCTGGGAGCACTACTCCACATAAAATATGAGCTGATATCTGGCTAGAATGGTGTGAACTAAAGATAAGCATGAAGATGAAAAGTTAATATGAATGCTGTGAAAATGATTAAAGCATGAGAAAGGCTCATTCTGATAGACTATTCAAAGAGAAACTCCAAGTACAAGGGAAGACTAGAGAAATTCTATTGTGTTGCCAGTATTAGACTCCAGCTGGTGAGACCACTAGTTCAAAGAACTTTCACCATTTCTCACTATAATAAAGGCTCCACTCTTGCTGAAAACAACACGACACCCTCCTCCCCCCTCCTCCCCCCTCCTCCATCCTTTGTTTTTACTTCAGTCTAATCAAGCCAATCATTAAAAGGAGAAAATTCTAAGGCTGCTTTATCTGGACTCTGCACAGGACCATGGAAGACATCTGAAGGCACCTCTGTATAAAGGTGAATTTAGGCTAATTGTGCTTCCATCTAGATGTAAACCGTAAAGTCTGATCAGGTTTGCCTCTTCATTCTCTTAGGAGAGTAATGATTTTACAGTCAGAAAATTGATATAATGATGTGCACTGGTTTTGTTTGGAGCTAGCTGTCGTCACAGTGGCTGGTATGGGGCCATATTTTGTACTTATGCTGAACACAGGGTTGATAACACTGAGATGTGTTTGTTATTGCTGAGCAGGGCTCACACAGAGCCAAAGCCTCTTCTGCTTCTTGTACTTCCACACTGGTGAGGAAGTTGGGGGTGCCTGGGAGGTTGGGAGGAGACACAGCTGGGACAGGTGACCCCAAGTGACCAAAGGGATATTCCAGACCATGTGACATCCTGCTCAGTAAACAAAGTGGGGAGCAGAAGGAGGAAGGGGAGGACATTTGGAGTGATGATGTTTGTCTGCCCAAGTCACTGTTGTAGCTGATAGGGCCCTGCTCTCCTGGAGATGGCTGAACACCTGCCTGCCCATGGGAAGCGGTGAATCCACTCCTTGTTTTGCTTTGTTTGCATGCATGGCTTTTGGTGTGCCTATTAAAGTGGCTGTATCTCATGACTTTTCTTGCTTTTACCCTTCTGATTCTCTCCCCAGTCCTGCTGGTGGAGGAGGGAGTGAGCAGCTGCTGGGGCTTGGCTGCTGGCTGAGCTGAAACCATGATATGATGCCATCAGCTTCTGCATAATTGCTGAGTTTTTTAGACAACACTAGAGTTATCATTTGTGCAAGCATTTAGAATTTTTGTAAGCAAAAACTAGGAATCTACTATGCTAATAAGTCTACATTCAATATAGTTGGAATTAACATAGATGGATGAGGATTCTAAAGTAGAAAGGGAAGATAAATAACTTGAGGCTTTCATGACTAAGCTCAATCAGAGGAAGGATAACTGGTTGGCTGGAGCCAGCAAACAGACCCAGAAAAATATTCAATAATTCTTAAAATTACATGAGCACCTGTACAGAAGATGGCTATCACCATGATAGTATTGAAAAATAATATGCCTCCTTTCTTGCCAAACTTTGAGAAAAGATTTAATTTCTCATGGCCAGTATTTTCACATTGTATATATAGAAACATCCGTTCTGGTGTATTTATTGGCAGACCTCCTCTCTGATGCAAAAAGATGGTTACAGCTGCTACAAACACATCTAATATTAGGAAGAGGAAGGAGTCTTTGACAAAGTCTTAGCCACTTCCTTTTTTCCAAAAAGAATCGGGAATATCAGTCACTACTGGTCCCACAGCTGAGAACAATTGCAGTAAAAAAAGATGTACATGTATCAGTGTTGTACAATTTCTGCTGCTTTGCAGTTTTCTCTAGTCTAGCCAACTAACAACTGTATACTTAAGATCCAAACAAAGTAGCTATACCTTTAGTTTTTCAGCTAACTTCCATTGACTTTTTTTTCACATGTTGTTTCCAGAACTGTCCCTCCTATTGCAGATTTGAGTTCAAGTCTTTTGGAGTGATATTTCCCAGGAGAAATCCCTTGATTTCTTTATGTCTCAGTTTCCCTGGTAATGGAACAGAGACAAACCCTCTGCATTTTGTCTTGTAGGTATAAATGACTCTGATTAGGTATAGTCTTTCATTCTCTGACAGTCAGTATCACTTCTAGTTCAATACTTTTAATTTCATTTTTATCTTGGACACCTTAACTTCGTAAAACTGGAATCCTCTGCTCATTTAGACAAGAAAGGATCTTCAGTCTGGAAAAACACAATACAGCCACCAACCCATTAAACTGGCTGTCTCTTTATGTCTAAGCTATCCATTTTCATTTAGTCATTTTATAAATAGTTTCCTGTTTGACATTGAGTTATTACTTATTTCCTCTGCTATAGTGCACTAGAATTTAATTTTTTTCTGCAGTACCTTCTGAGAACAGCCATTATGCAGAGTTAAAGTCTCTGAATTGTCCATTGCTAGCTCAGTGGAGTGTATAAAAACTGGTGTTAAGTAGCTTACCAGCCACTAGCCTCTTGCTTATCCAACTGTAACATTATTTATTATTTTAATTGAGTTAGAAATGAGTCATTCTTCCATAACCAAATAAAGGATGGTGACTTTTCTTTATCTTCTTGAAGTGTTAGATTTAAGCTTTTTTTTCATTCCAGGAAGACATAAGGTGATTTCATAGCTGTATCTGTAGGCCTGTTCCTATCCCTATTCAAATCAGTACCAAATGCTTTGGGTTCTAATGCATTAACTAAATGCTGGTATGAAGTTCATATCCCTAGCCCTTGCTGACTGATTGCTGAGCCTGACTTCTAGTACAGAGACTCAGATCTGAGCCTAACTATTCCTTCTTACAGTGTTTATACCCTTCTCCATTCTGTGCTTCTGTGCATCTACTTCATCTTCTGAGTCGGTGTTGATCCGATGGAGGGCTCAGGACACTGGTGCAAAATCATGTCTGTGCAGAGGAAGTATCTTCCTTCTTCTCCCCAGCTCGTAGAAAGCCACTGATTTATGCATTTGCTTTTGCACTTGATTACCTGCTACAGTGAAATGTGGGCATAAAGATTTTGTCCACAAATAAAGTGAAATGTGGATATAAAGATGTTGTCCAGAAATAAAAGCAAAAATAACCTATTTTTGTCCAAGTGAAGTCTGGCTGCTGACAGCAACATGTTTTTATTTCCCTCCCTCCCAGTTTTTAGTCTGATTCCAGTTGCTGTAGAGAGGCAGCTGTACTTGCCTCATGGGGCTGTTACTATCAGAGTCAGGAAACAATCAGAAGAGGACTCATGCTGATCACCTCTTGCAGTGTGGTCTGCCATTCTCAGAGATCCCTGGGATTGCACTGAGCATGAGGGATTATTTTAATTTTATTACAACCACAATTCAAAAAATGATGCAAATTTGGAAGCTGTTTCATAATGGCAGGGGTGAGTTACACCAAACAGGACAGGAATACTTGAAGTCTTGTGGGAAAGGGAAGAAACAGCTTTTTTACCTTCTGCAGTACAATGCATTTATTACAGCATATCCTTTAAACTCTCTAACTAACAAAATGACAAACCGGCTGCTGAAAAAAAGCCTTGTCAATGATATGAAGCTTGAGGGCAAGGTTCACAGGAGCTTTCCAGATACTAAGTGTCCCAGTTTCTCACTGTGCCTTCATCTCCTCACTGTGCCTTCATCTTTCAGGTCTGCTTACCTGAAAGAGATCTAGGGCAAACAACATAAGCATTGTGACTTGTTTCATTTAAAGATAGACAAGGAACAACAATTCATGAGAAAACATGTCATTTGATTTACCTTCTCCTCTGTAGCCCGCATAAGCAAGTAAATGTGTAAGAGAATTTATAAGCAGTGTATTTTTGGGGGGTTGTCTGATTGTTTTTGTTGTTGTTGCTTGTTTTTTTGTTTGGAATTTTTTTTGTCTCTTCTACATTCTATTTACATACAGGTTTCCTCTTCCTAGGTCATGGTTACCTGAGGTTACAGCTGCAGAAAGAAGTGTATAGCTAGCTAACCAAAAAGTTGAAATGAGTATCATGCCTTTAGCACTTGTGACTGATCTAAGTAGCAGTTTAACAATGGGTGGCAAGATATTAATTCCTAAATAAAGGCCAAAGCTCAGCAGTCCGGCCAATGGCATATTCCTATTGCTTCTAGCACTCTTGTGTATTTAGTCCATAACCTGCCATATAGTATCTCACCTCTGCTGTGAAGATGTGCTGGTGACTAGGTGAGAAACAGTAAGAAAAAACAGGTACACAAAGTGTGGACCTGTGAATACCATTCTTCTAAAGAAGTGAATGCTTTACTGTCCAGAAAACGTACGTCGTTGTGAATAACCTGGAGTTGATTTAATACCAATAGTGACAAAGTCCTAATAGTTTAAAACCTTAGAAACATGCCTGATCTTTTACCTCTAATAATTGTACCTGGACTGTACTGTCATATGATTCACTTAGTAATTTCTTCCAATTAATTGCAGTGGAACTGAAATCAACTGTATTGCAAACTTTCCATATTTCTTGATATTTCTAGAATTCTTAAGGTGCAAAATGCACAGATTTTATTTAAAGGAAATAGTACTAAAGTGAAAATTTTTGAAAATTAGAGAACTTTGAAAAGATAAACATGGAAAGTATACGAAACATTGAAGGACCATGAGGAGCCCAATTTTGGTGGTGGTTTGGCTTTGTGCTTTCTTTTTCCTTTTTGTTTTTTTTTTCCCTAACACTGCATGTTTCATAAAGCCAAAAAGTCTTTTGTGACTTTATTTATACTTTAAAAATACTTTCATAGAAAGTATGTGGGGAAAGGCTTTCCAAATAGTAGCCCAATATATCTCATCTGTGTGGAATTTTTTTGCCCATAATGCTGCAGAGAGCTGTAAGCCAAAACAACAGAAACCTCTTCTATTGTGGCACAAATAAAACCCTTTCAACTGCACATCTGTACTGCTATTGTTATTAGTACCTTACACAATAATGAAAAGGTGAGGTAGCTGACCTTTAGATATTTCTTATTATTGTTAGCTATTTCTTCCAAATTGGTTTGACCTTGTCTTACTGTCCAAAGGTTAATACTTACCCTGAAGTACCTGAAGCACAATTTTCTTTCATGTTACCTAAAGTTGTACAAAGGTGGTGATTTCAAGCGTGATTCTCTTTAATTCGATGGCACAAAACAAGCCCAAGATATTATCAATAACAATTTTTTTCTTCTGCAGTATTCTGAACATTCTGTTCTGCAGCAATGTACTTTCAAGCTTTGACAGGAGATAAGAGAACGAGACTGGGGCATGCCTTATTGTGAAACAATGCAGCTTGTTTTGAAAGGCAGCGAATCAATACAGCTATTTATTTAAGCCCACAAGCCAGTTTAAACTAAAATGATTCACAATGCAGGTTAGAGAGATCCAGCTTCCATTTTCTCTAGAGAAGACACTGATTCACAATGCAGGTTAGAGAGATCCAGCTTCCATTCTCTCTAGAGAAGACACTGCTGCTCTCTTTATTACAAAATCCTCATCTTGAAAAGCTTAAAATGCAATAGCTTAAAAACAAAACAAAAAAAAAATACAGAGAAAGAAGATATTTTGGCACTGCTGTCTCTGAGGATACGACTGTGACGTTTAAAAGAAGATCAAGCAATAGAATATCTCTCCTCACACCTACAAGCACCAATTTGAGCTGTTTCAGAACAGGACTGTTGGTAATACCACTAGGAGGACAATAAGTAACTCATGAAACTATTCATGTTCCAGAAATGAGCTATTTATTTTTTTTCCCCTTCCCTTCTTCACTCAGTCTTCTTAACCAGGCTCAGACACGATGATTCTTCCTGAGAAACCATCCTACTTGGATGTCATCACAGTCTCATTGCTGGGATCCTTTATTAGATTAGTAGCCCTAACCTATTCATCAATATAGCAGCAGCTAAGCAGATAACTAGGAGTCTTCTTTTCCATCTTGAATTAAAAAGTATTTTTCAGTATTTTGTTGTACTTGCACTGTTGGACATCAAAATGCAGAGGTGCTGCAGGACTGAAAAGGGATTCTGGTGCTTGGAGGTATGGCAGATGATGTATTGTAACCTCCATGTCCAAACCTCTTTACCTTCTGCATTTAGTTTTGAGTGGGAAAGTCTCCACTTTCAACATTTTAGACAAAAACACTAGAACAAATGTTCTAAGATAAAATTTACACTTCAGAGTATGAATAAAAAAAAACTTATCCTTTTTCAGTTTACCTCAGAGCTGCAAAAGTAGACCATGTTTGCTAGCATCCAGGATATATTCTCTTACATGTAACAACAAAAAAAAAAAAGGTAATTGCAAATACCTTTGTGGTATGACAGAAGTTTCATCACATTATTATGAAAAAAAAAAGATTAAAAAATTAAATATTTTCTGCATTAATGTGGGAAAACTATGAGTAAGATACATAATGTTGTCCATATCCTAAGCTAGAAACATACTAACAAAAATATTCTACTGTGGTTTCTGCAACTAGGATGAGCTGAGTTAGCCATGTCAACAGGTGTGTCCTTCATACACTGAAGTAGCGTCTACCTTGAGAGAGGGATGGGTAGCGATACCATCGTAGTCTCTGCAGACTGAAACAAGGGTTACACCAGAGAAGCTAGAGAAGGGGGTGTCCCACCTCTTCCATGTTCTGCCAATCCTGAACAGGCCAGCCAGCACAACCATCAGTAGAAGAGGGAAAGGATTTGTTTTGGGAAAAACCCTGAGATCTCTTCCTTTGTCCATTAACTGATAAATGGCCAAACATCAACCAATCCCTGTACTGTACTTTACTCAGGACAGGTGATGAAGCACTGTAACTGGTAAACATTTCCATACTTTTATGGTATACTTGAAGTATAGTGCAATGCATACTCAGTTCCACCCTGTACATCTTCCAAATAATGAAAATTCATTTCATATTTTGCAATATAGATGTCTAGTTAAAATTACTCCTGCTCCATGCTTCATTTGCCATTGTTGTAACTGGTTGCCAGGCTTTAGTAAATTGTGTAAAGCTTTTCTTGCTATTTGCAAATTTTTTAACTGACTTTTCAGGCTTCTCTCTCAACCACGACACATCCTTTATAAATCTGCATCTTAAAATCAAAACAAATCAGATTTACTGCATAATACAAATGACTGATTTTAGTTTTACAATAAACACTGAATTTTATTTCATGGATCTCAGAACTTAATAAATCTTACTAGTGAAAACATTTCTCTAGACTGCTACATTTTTTAAGAAGGCTCCCAAAGGTTAGGAAATGTGCTTAACCATAGAATACCAGTTTGGAATGAACCTCAAGGATCGTCTGGACCAGCCTTTCCTGGCAAAAGCACACTCTAGACAAGGTGGCCCAGCACGTTCTCCAGCTGGATCTTAGAAGTGTCCAGTGTTGGGGAATCCACCACTTCCCTAGAGAGGAGATTATTACCATGGTTAATTACTCTTGCGAAAAAGTTTCCTCTTGTGTCCCACTGGAACCTCTGCAGGAGCAGCTTTTACCTCTCATCTCTTGTCTTTTCCATGTGACTCCTTACAAAAAGGGAGTTTCCATCTTCTTTGTGAATGACCTGTAAATACTGGAATGTGGCATAGTGGGTTAACTTTGGCTTAGGGCCATGTGCCCACCAAACCGCTCTATCACTCCCCTTTCCGGTGGGACAGGGAAGAGAAAATAAGATGGAAAACAACCAGTAGGTTGAGATAAGGCAGTTAAAAGCAAGAAAAAAGCAAGACAAAAAAGCAAAAGTTTGCATGCACATGAGAAAAGGGAAAAAAATAAATTAATCTCTACTTTCCGTTGGTAAGCAGTGCTCAGCCACTTCCCGGGAAGCAGGGCTTCAGCGTGGGGAGCGGCTGCTCTGGAAGGCAAACACTGTAAAATGACCAATGCCCCTGTTCCTCCTCCTTCCCTCCCTCAGCTTTTATGTCTGAGCTGACATCATATGCCATGGAATATTGCTTTGGTCAGTCTGGGTCAGCTGGCCTGGTTGTGTCCCCTCCCTGGATCTTGCCCACCCCCAGCCCCTGGATGGAGGGAGGAACATTGGAGAGACAGCGCTGATGCTGTGCTGGTGCTGCTCAGCAATAGCCAAAACACTGGTGTGCTATCAACACCTTTCCAACTACCAGTGCAAAGTGCAGCAAGGTGAGGGCTGCTGTGGGGGAAATGAACTCCAGCTCAGCCAGACACATTACATATGGTAATAAGATCTCCCTTAAGTCTTCTTTTTTCAAAGCTGAACAAATCATGTCTCTCAGCTTTTCCTCACTCACCAGGCTTCCCAACCCTTGGATCATACTTGTGGCCCTCCTCTGGACCCTCTCCAGCCTCCTTGTATAGGGACTGAAGCTGAGCACAGTATTCCAGGACTGGCCTGACAAGCACTCAGTAGAGTGGGATAGAGGCTCCTTTGTCTCTGCAGCTGATGCACTTTTTGATGCAGTCCAGCACTGGGTCTCTTTTCCACAGCACACTCTGGACACTCAGTGTGAGTTTGATGTCCACCAGGACCCCTGGGTCCCTTTCCACAGAGCTGTTCCCCTTCTGGGTAGATCCCGGCCTGTGCTGCCCTCCTGGATTATGATTTCCCTGGTGCAAGACCTTACACTTGTCTTTGCTGCCTTCATAAGGTTCTTGCCACCCCACTCTTCCAGCCTATCCAGGCCTTCCTGCAGGGTGGCTTTCCCTTCCCAAGTAGCCATTTCCCCCTCAGTTTGGTACCACCACAGGCATCATCACGGTACACCTGACCCCATTGTCCAATCACTTATGAAGGTAATTAACAGCTTTGGGCCCAACACCGATCCCTGAGGGACCCCACTTGTGAGAGGTGGCCAGCTTGGAAAGGAGCTGTTACCACCCCCTTCTGGGGGCAGCCCATGAGCCAGGGCCCCTGCAAACCACTTGTCCAGACCATCACACATCTGTTTCTCTGGGAGAAAGCTGCGCGGAAAGCCTTGGAAAAATGCAGGTAGGCAGAGTCCACTGCCCTTCCCACATGAACTGAACACATTATTTTGTCTTAGGAGACAATCATGATGCTTTGACAAGAATGATTTACCCTGGGTGAATCTGTCTTGGATTTTCCCAATCATGTGCTTCATCTGACTTGTGGTAGCCTCCAGGTAGGTAGAGCCTGAAGTAAGACTGATGTGCCTAAAATCACCTGGATCTTAAGAACTTGAACCTTAAAACTTCTTGTATATAGGGGT
Source organism: Lycocorax pyrrhopterus obiensis (assembly GCA_014706295.1). Classification (NCBI taxonomy): domain Eukaryota; kingdom Metazoa; phylum Chordata; class Aves; order Passeriformes; family Paradisaeidae; genus Lycocorax; species Lycocorax pyrrhopterus. Next base: position 49,317,419 of record JACSVZ010000014.1, on the reverse strand, counting down.
GACATTGGCCTTCTTTCAGTCGTCTGGGATGTCCCCTGGTCTCTATGGCTTCTTAAAGATTATGGAGAGCATCCTCACAGTGATATCAGCCAGCTCTTTTAACACCCCTGGGTGCATATTTTCAGCTCCTGTAGTAGTTCTTATACCCACTCTTTCTTCACTGGCCATGTGTTTGCATCAAACTGGATATATGCTCCCAAGGCTTGGGGCCTGACAGTAGTGGCAAAGACAGACATGAAGAAAGTGTTGGGAACCTCTGTCTTTTCAGCATTGTTTGTGACTGGGTAATTCACCTCTTCTGCAAAACACCAAGCCATTGTTTCCTTCTATTTCAGCTTATTGCTTGTGTTACTGAAGAATCCTTTCTTGTAGTTTTGACATATTTGGCGAATTTCAATTTGAGTGGAGCTTTTGCTTTTGTAACTGCATCTCTGGACACCCTGGCAATACTTGTCTAGTTCTCAACAGATATTTGTCTACTTTTCCATCTCTTGTATGCCTCTCTTGGTCTTCAGCAGACTCAGAAGCTTGCAGTTAAGCCATCTGGGTCTCTGGCTCCACCTACTTCCCTTAACTTTAGAGGGCATGAACGGCTATCATCTTTCCAAGAGAACTTCCTTGAAAAACTCACTAGCTCGTTTATCCTCCATAGTGTCTTCCCACAAAATTCCCCCAAATGAGCTCTGAGCTAGCTCAAGTTTGCTCTTCTAAAATCTTCAGTGTTTTCAGTGGGATCCCAAGCTCCACAATATTGTGATCACTGCAGCCAAAGCTATCACTAACCAAGGTATTACAAAGCAGGTTTTCTTGGTTTTTGTGTAACCAGTCCAACAGTGCCTCATTCCTGATTTGCAAATCCAACATTTTTTATGAGGAAGCAGGCTTCTATACATCAGGAACTTGATGGCATGCGAGCTGTTGCATTGTTCTGCCAATAAATGTAATTGAAATTAAATTTGAAATTAAAATGGGTAATTGAAGTTGCCCATAAGAATCAGATTGTGTTGACCCAAAGCTTGCTTAAATGAGCTAAATATTGCTTTGTTCGCCTTATCATCCTGGTTTTAAGGTCAGTAGCAGATGCTTACTGTGAGATCTCTCTTGAAGACTACTGCTCTCATTTTGACCCAGGTGCACTTGATAGGGCTTCCATAATCAATATTGTTAAATTGTATACATTCAAGGTTCTACTTAATGACATGGACTGAGAGGACTCCTCCTCTTCTTCACTGCCTGTTTTTACAAAACAGCCTGGAGCCACCCACTGTGATCTTTCAGCCATGTGAGCTGTCCCACCACATTTCAGTTATTCCTTGTAACTATGCCAGAGTAAGAAAATGTCCAGTTTCTCTAATTCCTCACAGGAGATAAGGGAGTTCTTCACTTCTATTTCAATGCCACTGTTCTCTCACAAAGGCCTACCAGATGTGACTGGGCTTGTGATTTTTGTAGGTGGTCAGTGAGAAGCACAGGATGGGAAAAAATTAGTCTAGAAAGATGGCAGAAAAGGGGGATAAGTAGTGCTTGTAGATGTATGTATGTGCATTAGAAGAATGTCAGGAATGTTAGTCAGAAATAATGTTTTATCTGGCACATTCATTATCTTAAAAACATAGCAATATTCATGTTATTGAAGACGTAATAAGAGTAAAACAAACAAAAATAAGTGTTTGTGTTCTTTGGTCACCTGTTAGCGGGCAAAGACATTTAAGAGTCCAGTAGCAGAGTGGAAATCCTTGCTGGGATTCCCAATTCCACCAGGGAAGCCAATGGTACATGGACCTGATCTTCTCTTGGCAAAAAAAAAGAGCTCTAGAAACAGTTGTCTACATGGTAGAATCTGTTCTGCAGTTCCTCTGCCTGTCCTTGCTATGCCTATTTCATAGCCGAAGGGGATAATTTTCCAGAGATGCTAATCCAGCGTTACCCACAAACTCACTGATACTATATTGAAACGTGGGAGTGCTGGGCAGGGAGGGAAGAAAAGACATGAGTTCAGCATGAGAAAAGTCCTATATTGCTTACCATTCCTAACACTCAGAGGGGTAGGTTATGGAAGCTTACATTGATTATATCAGCCTTTAAAAGGACTGCAGTAAAAACATGAACTTAGTTGCCTTTATCTAAACAATTACTTCAGATCTCAAGTTCTTCAGTCTTTCCGTGGTAAACTTTTATACACTTATTATGTCTCTGCCTCACAACCCCCTATAGACAAGATTGAATTTAACAAATGTATACAAAGAATGACAGCTGACACTAATTTCATGTGCGGGAAGTTAAATCCAGTCACAGACCCTAAAGTAATGTTGTTGATAAAAGTATGCAAATCTCTGAAGAAGTAAAGAGATTAAACGGGTCTACACAGCTCCTTTATCTATAACTGCTAGAAAACTGCAACAGGACTTTAGATACATTGACTCCAGAGCTAAAGGGATTTTAAATAAACCAAGTAAGCACAGTACTCTCTCAGATCCAATTGTCCTGCAATCTCTCATGCTGCTAGGCTCCCTCATAAAAAATATTCAGTAAATACAACCAGATGCTCCTCTTCCAGCCTTTGTGTACAATGCTGATGGTATGGACCCTATGAAATCCCCTGAATTTCAGCTAACTGTAGAAGAGAAGTACAGTCAAACATGTTCTTAATAGGAATCTTTAAAAGCATGATGAAATCAAGTCGGTGGGAGCCTGGGGAATACACGCCAAAGATTTGAAAAACATTTGAGTTAACATCTGTAGATGAAAGCGGTGGACTAGAAGTTCCCCAGGGAGGCAGCTATGGCCAGCAGCTGATGGTAGGTAACAGGACACTGCAGCTGGGGCCCTTGCTTGCTGAGCCTGTAACAACCCTTCTCTGTAGGGTGGCAGGATTAAGAATAAGGCTAAGATAATGGAATTTGTGCATGCCTGGTCTGCTTGCTCTGCCTGACCAGAGCACTGATATCACTGTGACAGCTGCCTTCTCAATGCTCTCCCCTTGCAGCAAATGTTGGGCCAGTCTGTCAGCTGCATATGTATGCTTAACAGTGACATATTGGCAATTAAAGAGAGAATGATTCACTTTTGTACTGGATATGGGTAAATAATCCATGAAATACACAAGCATGAAATGTTAGGGTAGAGGAGTCCTGGTGCAATTCAGGCCAGTTTTAGCAGGATTTGTTTCCCTTTTACAGAAGGAAAAAGGAACACTGGGAATTTGAAATTGCCACATTTATTTTAATTCTTGGAGTAGGTTTGTAATATTCAGTACTTAGAATCTTGATTAAAGCAGAAATTCTGGCTGCTTAGCAGTAATCCATAATTAATAATTTCTTAAAATAATAAAATATGCACGAAAGACCCTACATTTAGCTATTAACTTTTGAAAACCTCAGCCATAAATTCTATAGCTGTAATAAATTCTGAAGCATTAGAGACATTATTCAACTCTAGATCACTGCAAGGCTGGTGGCTTGCTACCATTTGGCACTTAAGGGCTTTTGAAGACAATAAGAAAATATTTTTCTGAAAGGGAGAATTAAAAAGGGAAGTTAAACAACAGTTGTCAAGGTAAGTCTGTAGAAACAGTGTCTCAATCTCACACTCTTTAAGAAAATTTTAATTTTTTTTCTTTTTCTGAAAAAGAAAAATGTTTTACTCTCCTATGGAACTGGAGATTGGCCTGTGAAAACTAGTATATGTCCTCAAACACAGAGAAGAGACAAAAATGACTATTTTTATGTATCAAATAAACAGATGCTGAGGTTAAAATAATATTTTAGGGGTATTCTAAACCAAAAACAGAAAAAGAAAAAAACTTCAATAGCTACTTGTGGGGAGGAAATAGTTCCTACCTAGTGAGAACATGCTTTGAAAGCTTTGTAGATCATTCTTCAGACACCATTCACAATCCAGGTGAATTCATCAAACCTGAGCCTAGATTCAGATTTACTTGAGTGAGTTTGCACTGCTAGGTCCATTTGAGAAATTCTCAGGCTCTGCTCTTTATTTTAATCACACTGCCCCTTTCTCTACTGTTTACTGGTCTCAATCTCTCAGCATCCACAAACTTGAAAAGACCCTATTCAGGACCACCATCTACAAAAACATGAGAGAAAGAAGAAATAATTTTTAAGAGGGGTTCCTGTTCTCAGCTACTTTTTCTCAAATGTTCCTGTGGCTTAGTTTGGTCAGGTCCTGTTGCCATCAGAGGAAAAGTGTGCCATGCCATGGTGTCAGTGGCAGCAGCAGGAGTTGGTGGCGTTGCTACTGCTGTGCTGTTGCTCCACCTGCCAGCTGTTCTCTGCAGGAAGCATGGCGCTTGTCCTGACACTTTTTCTCATGGGGATAAAGCAGGAAGAGCTTCTGCCTCTTAGCTGGGGACCTGGCAGAAATTTTCTGAGTCTATACATAGATTGGTGTCTATGCCTCAAGATGCCAATAGGAATGTTTAGGAAGCCCTGCCTAAATCACTGCTTGTAGCTTCATTGGCTGCCTAGCCTTTAGTCCTCTTGTAGCCCATGACAGGGGCTCTTTCCTGATTGTGGTTCATCTTTCAACTCTTAAGTCCTGCTCAACATTTTTTTTTTGTCTCTTTCAAACACTAATTACAGAGCAGTTCCATTTCAGAAATGGATTTTCTGAGTGATAAGTCCTCTAGATTTATTTTCTCACTGTACTGTAATACAAAAACTCTTTCAGTCCTCCTTTTTGATTAAAAAAATGAGAAGCTGTATCTTAAAGAGCATACCACTTAGAAATTATTTATTCAGACGAATAGAGAAGCCTGTTTGTTTTTCATATAAAATTTTTGTAGTTAGTGAATATGCTGTCTGATACCTGGCTTTTGATAATCATTGACTTTTCAAGATAACTATTGATTAGCAATTATTACTAGCTTTTTGCATGGTAAATTCTGCCCTTTTCATTACTTCTCTTGGTCTGACTTTTTTATGACAGAATTGAAAGAAAAATAATATATTTAAAGTCTGTAAGATATGTTTGGTAGTGCAAGGTAGGACTTTGGCTACAAAGGGACATCTCTCCTCATTTAGTAAATTTTTTTCCTTGACATTTCAATTGTCATGAGGCAAATTTGTCCGTGGTGCTTAACCTTTAAACATTTTAATACGAGTTTTCAAAAGAGTCACACTGGGGTCAAAAGCAATGGCAAAAACCAGCATTTGTGCTCTCTCCTGACTTACTAGTGAAATTATAAAAATAAGTTTTCTTGCTTTTGCTTTCCTTTTGTCTCTCTGCCATTGTATGTTTCCCCACATCCCTCATGTCCTCCTTCCCCCCCTTTCTCCTGGAATATTCAGAAGGGAAAGCAAGCCATACGGTATGTTGTCTGTCAGAGACACCCTGAGAAGACCACTCCTTTAACATGTCAGGCTAATGACAGACTCATACTGACCAGTCCCACATTCCTCGTGAGACTCTCACAGAATGTGGGGCTTTGATTTTGTCCAGATGATGGAGAAAGGTTTTTCAGTTTTCACTATTTCATCTTTAGTACAAGGATGACTCCTGGAAGATGAGTGAGGTGAAGCGTTCACTTGATCAGAAAGAGGAGCAGGAATTAACTGTTGTTTGTATTATACAGGTTGTCTGGAAGCTCCAGACAATTTTAGAATGCTACACACACCTATTGTCTATGCCCTAAAAAAGTGTTATTTGATATTAAATGTGATAGCAGAAGATGCAAAGTACAGCCTTTTTACAGAGAGGGATACAAGGCCAGAAGCATTACAAAAAACATCCTTCTTTCTGCTAAGCTGTGGAACTAACTGTTTCAGGCACTCCTAGACCCCACAAAACCTGTGTATCTCAGTAACTTGAATTGTGCACATCAGTGTTGCTTTCCATATAATTATTTTTTAAGATGTTATATCACATTGTTTACCAAACATGAACGTGAGAGCATGTATTAGAAAGATGGCAAGAATTTGCTTTTCATATCTGCTTGCAGGATTTCTGCTGCTTTTTCTTCAGTTTCAAATGGACCACAGACTTTTACCAGTTCTAATTTAGCTCAATAAAAGTGACACTTGCTCTTGCCTCTTTTGCTGCTCACTGTGATATCTTAAAATCAGGAAGGTAGAGTGAAAAATGTTGCATTCTCTTTTGACACCCCTACCAATACAAGGCACTGATTAATGAGCAGCTAAATGCTGCCAGAAGCACTAAATATAACAACAGAGCTCAAGAGAAAAATACGTAGTACTTCTGATAATGTTAAATTTTATTAATCTTAGCTGATAGTCCTGATAATGCAAGACAAAAATATAGTTTTCTCAATTGTTTATCTTTAACATTGAGGGAAAAAATGGTGATGAGAAAGCAAAGACTAAGTGAGATGGCATCCTTCACATAAGGTTGCTTTGCATAAAACCTTATTTTGACCCATTGATTTTACATAGTCTTACTCCTCTCTATCCCTCTCTCTTCACTGGAAAGAGAGAAATGGGATGACAGATCTTCAGATGGAGTGCTGTTTTTGTTACAGTTCAAAGTTTACTCATGAAAGTGATCAGTAAGACTGCAATATATTTGTGATGAAGAGAGATAACAGAGGATAACGATCAGATCAATTTCATCTAAGTATTCAGTATTGCTCGTGCCAGCAATACTGCTGAAATTTGCTCACATGTCTCTAAAAGGTGAGATCCCCACCTTTAAAAAATGCATAGGCCAGTAGACATTGATAAAGCTCTACAACAGCATTCTTTATTGAGAAGTGAGGATGCTGCCAGCATCCCAGGCCAGCTTGTCTCAGAAATCCCCAGTAATGTTGTCTGAAGTATGGAGTGTGATCTGAAACGTAGGACAGCTACAGGTGTTGGGTTTTTAGCCCAAATATTAGCATCTCCTGTGGTTTATTCTTCAGAAGCCCGATTCAGTAGCTGTGTTGGCTAAGAGAGCCCCTGCCTGAAAAACAAAAACCAGTCTGGAGCTGCTGCAGACACACATATTTTTGTAGACTAGTTGCAAACCATCGTGTATAAAATATCCGGTAGTCATATAATCTAGGTCAGCAACGAAGAACTCAGATAATAATGTAAAACATTTCAAATAATCATGCAGTAATGGTGTTTAGGGTGGGGGGGAGGAAGAATTTTTCTTTTGGGTTTTATTGTATGTGTGTGGAAGTAGGCAAAAAATTTAAATATGAGTTTATTTCTAAACTAACAAAAGTGGATTTGGGTATTTCAAAGGAGTTTTGCTGGTGAAAATGAGAGGGTTTTTTTTTTTAATTATGTATGTTCGTTGTACTTATGTCAGTCCAGCACTGCCATCTTGCACAGTCTGTCTCAGACACTGCAAAAACTATGAATACATGCATGCAAGGCATATCTGAACGTGTTTGCACAAAAATAGGCATTACCTGCACAATGCAACTCAGTTCTGTAACGAACACTTGGTTATGCACAAGGTGCTTTGTTTCCATCACCAGCTGAGTTATCCCTACAGAAGCCTAGAGCTATATACTCGACTTCTACTTGACTAGAGAGAGGATGGGAAGACAAGCAGCAGCAGTGGGAAAGTAAACAAGTTAAATGAGTTGTGGTAAAGTAGTGATGAAAAGTGGTTATTAAACAACTGCTGTCACCAAATAATCCTTGAAAAAACTGCCTCTGATTTTTCATTTCACAGAGATCCTGCAGACCAGTAATTACTGAAAGTTCTTTTTTAATGAAGGTGAGAGCACGTGGGAAAAATCTTGCTTATACTATTCCCACTGCCCCTCTCCTGGTGGAAACGTATGGCTGTGAATTTGGATATGAATCTCAGAGAGCTAGGTAAAAAGAACAGTTGAAAACAGATGGCAGCAGTTACAACTGGCATATTCCCAGTTGGTGGCTTTAGCATTTAGAAATGAGCATCTGTTCTTCTTCCCTATTGCAAAGTGGTTTTAACTCAGAGGTGTTAAAAATACGTAAGTTGCTGTTTTATTCATTTTTGCTGTTTACTGACTTTAACGACATATTGAATAAAAAGTTAAATGTTTACCTGTGTGGCAGGGGAATCAAAACAGAAATACAGGTTTCTGATGTAGAACCTGAGGTTATAAAGTAAATTATAAGGGGGAGGGGGAGAGGAAATTGTGTGTGCTAATCCTAATACTGGAAAGAAAGAATTATTGAAAGCTGAAGCTGTAGGAACATGAAGGTCCAACCTTTATAACTCATTTTAAGTATCATCTTACTTTTTAAAAGCTGTTAATGAACTCTCAAGACTAAAGAAAACAGTGATTTACTTAACTGCCTCACTATTGCATCACCTAAGAACATTGAAATTTCCAGCTCTGCCTTCAGAGAGAATCAATACTAGTTTAAGGTTGATTCTTGCTTTATTAAACAGTGAATTTTTACATGCAATACAATTAGGTATCATTAAAGCTAAAAAAGCCCGAAACAATTCCCATTTAAACATAGTTTATAATATCTATAGTTTCTAGCATCGGATGAGATCTTAAGGGGCAGGCAACTCAAGAGGACCACAAGGATGTTTTGAGGTCATGCAAGGACAAAATTCGAAGGTCCAAAGTTCGACTAGAACTTCATCTTGCCATAAAAGAAAATTTTAAAATGTTTCTATGAATATATCATCAGGAAAAGGAGGGCCAAGGAAAATCCCCATCCTTTACTGGATGCAGAGGGAAACATAGTAACAAAGGATGAGGAAATGCTGAGGTACTCAATATCTTCATTGCCTGTCTTTGATAGCAAGGCTAATTGTTCGGGGGGTACAATAAATTGGAAGACAGGGATGGAGAGAAATATGGAACTCCCATAATCCAGCAGGAAACAGTCAGTGACCTGCTACACCACTTAGACACAGACAAGTTTATGAGGTCTGATAAGAACCACCCAAGGGTACTGTTGAGCTGACAGAAGTGCTCACTGAGCCTCTTTCAATCATTTAACACAAGCCCTGGCTAAGCAGGGAGGTCCCAGCTGGAGCTTGGTGAATGCGACACCCATCTGCAAGAAGGGAAGGGTCAAGGAGTAGATCATGCTGGGTGACATCATGTGGCACAACCAAGGGATCAGGCCCTGCTAGCACGGGTTTGGGAAAGACAGGTCCTGCTTGACCAACTTGACCTCCTTCTATGACAAGGGTGACGCACTTGCTGGATGAGGAAAAGGCTGTGGGTGTTGTCTACCTGGACTTCAGTAAAGCCTTTGACAGTGTTTCCCATGGTGTTCTCCTGGAGAAACTGGCTCCCCATGTCTTGGAGAGGTGTATTCCTTGCTGGGTTAAGAACTGGCTGGATGGCTGAACCCAGAGAGTGATGGGGAATGGAGTTAAATCCAGTTGGTGGCCAGTCACTAATGGTGTTCCCCAGGGATCAGCGTTGGGCCCAGTCCTGTTTAATATTTTTACTGATGATGTGGGCAAGGGGATCGAGTGCACCCTCAGTCAGTTCACAGACGACACTAAGCTGAGTGGGATCAGGGATCCTCTAGAGGGCAGGAAGGCTCTGCAGAGGGATCTGGACAGGCTGGATTGGTGGGCCAAGGCCACTTGTGTGAGGTTAAAAAAGGCCAAGGTCTGGGTCCAGCCCTTCAGTCACTACAACCCCATGCAGAGCTGCAGGCTGGGGAGGGAGTGGCTGCAAATCAGGCCAGAGGTAAACGACCTGGGAGTGCTGATCGACAGTGCCTGAACATCAGCCAGTGTGTGCTGAGGTGGCCAAGAAGGCCAAAGGCATCCTGGCCTGTACCAGCAATAGTGTGGCCAGCAGGACCAGGGTAGTGATTGTTCCCCGGTACTGGGCGCTGGTGAGGTCCCATGTTGAATCTTGTGTCCAGTTCTGGGCGCTTCGGTTCAGGAAGGACATTGAGGAGCTGGAGCGAGTCCAGAGAAGGGCAATGGACCTGGTGAAGGGTCTGGAGAACAGTCTGATGAGGAGTGACTGAGGGAGCTGGGGATATTTATCTTGAAGAAAAGAAGGCCCAGGGTAGACCTTATCACTCTCTACAACTGCCTGAAAGGACAGAGTAGCCAGCTACTTTTTCTGAGTAGCAAGCCACAGAATGAGAGGAAATGGCCTTGAGTTGTGCCAGGGGAGTTTTAGGTTGGATATTAGAAAAAATTTCTTCACCAAAAGGGTTCTCAGATATTGGAACAGACTGCCTAGGGAAGTGGTTCACCATCCCCTGAAGGTATTCAAAAGATGTGTAGATGTGGATTTCAGAGACATGGTTTAGTGATGGCCTTTGAAGTGGAGGGGTTAATAGTTTGGCTTGATCATCTTAAAGGTCTTTTCAAATCTAACCAATGTTATGATCTTTGTGAAATGCAAAAAGCCTTTACAAGCTAGATTTGTAAGACAACCCTATGAATATATTTATCTGGTTTAAGCTAGAAATGTGTATGACACATGACAGCCTTAATTTGATGTGACTGTGCATAAAATCATGGCAATCATGCTTTTAAGCCTGAACCTGTGCTATTGAGTCTGGATAAGAACCAGAGTCCATCTGGATGGATCTAGCCATATGATTAATTCTTTAGGGCACAATTCTTTTCATATCTTTTGGAACCTTAATGCCTGCACAGAAGGAGATGGAATTATTTTTATGATGCTAGGCTTTTTAAAATGAAAGATCGAAACATACAGTGATAGACAGCTTCCTGAAGGACTCTCTTATCTAAGCTGTGTCAAGGTTCTGTTGAAGTATATGTTTACTTAACACATGTATTGAGGAGAGGAAGCAGCTGAGTTGTTTTAAACTATGGCACTTTCAAAATGATATTTGGTTCTCTATTATTTTGAACCTTAATAAGGTTTCGTTTTACTTTTCCAGTGTCTGGACCACTCCAACCTATTTTGAGTTGAAGTCAGATAATTAAAACAGAATCCTGATAAAATAAAAACTGTGCTAGTGGGTGGAAGGGAACTGGAACTTTTGATTTGTCCTGATGGCTACTGTTTGAATTTAAGAGTTTTTGTCCCTTATGTTTGTTTATTTCCAGTCCCAGGATTTCTGTTTAGTCTTGAGTTGCTTGCAGAGCAAGGCAACATAAAAAGTACGGTTTTCTCAATTCTGATTAAACAAGTATACCAGTCATATGGCATCCTTGGGAGAGTGAAGAATGTCTCTTGTTCCTAGAGATGGGACTATTGGAACATGATATTTAGGTAACCGTGTTAGATGCCACATTACAGGCTTTTCAGACTTTGTGATTGATGGTTATATGAGAAAAGTTGAAGGACAAGTTTTGACACAGAAGATGTTTTATTGATATTTACATGGTAAACCAGTGTGTTTGGTAATCCACCAGTAGCATATCCGTTGCCTAGGTTCCCAGGAATTAGCGAATGGGCATATGCTATAACTGGAAATGTAAAGAAATAAAGATAAACATGTCACCATTTTTTATTAGAAATTGGTGTTGAAGACTCTTGTTTCTTATCTATCCCTGGTTTCATTACTGGAAAATTGATTATCTTCTCTAAGAGAAATGCAGTGCATTGCTCAGTCCTGTCATTTTAGCACTTCTCTTGCAAATGAATTGAGCCCTTGTGTTGCCTGGAAATAACTCTTTCAAAAACCCCTATTTTTATTCTTTTAAGTGAAAGAGGCTCATTTTATTTTTGAATGGCATATTTTTTTGCTGTATCTTTCCCCATCTTTTCTTCTATGAAGAGAGCTCTTTATAGAAATGTGTAAGTGATGTGTAAGTGTTGGGAAAGTGGTTAGAGAAGAGTATTTACGGAGAAGAATGCTGCTCATGTAAACACAAGAGCGATGAGTTACATTAATGGTTCAAGTCGTTAGCATTCATCACAATGATAGGTACTGACAAAAGCCATCTATCAGTTTTGCAATGTGATGTTTTGGTTCAACAGCTGTGATTCTCAGTATTCATGGAAAAGTAGCAAGCAGTGCACTTTTATGCACTGCATATATACTGTACTTAAAGGACCAAATCTACCTCAAACCACTCGTATATGATTATGCTGACCTGCATGCACCTGTGTTGCCAGTTGTGAATGCACTTGTAAAGACCTGAAGTTGCAGGTGCTACCTTGTGGTATTTAGCATTTAAAGGTATGAGCAAACCAGATATACGGGAACTAATTCAGTCTTGTAGCCTCAAAGTTCTGTTATTTTTTGATGCGTTTAGCGGACTGAACATAAAATTGCAGTGGAGAAAGGGATGATCAGTAATAATCATTTACAAGTATGCCTTTGTAGTGATTTATGTTCTTCTAGTCCATGGAAGCCTGCCTTTCATTTTTGCTCCAAAATTCTAACTTTGATGACATTTATTATTCTTTGTCAAACACTTGTGTTGATTCTGAAGAATGTAGACTACTTCTTTGGTATGCATTGTGGCAATTTCTCTTTGGACTGGGTTTTTATTATTTTTAGAAAACCTCTGAACCTCTAACATATCATTGTCTATATAGTTACACACTGTTCTTAATAAATAGAGCTGAATTACCTGGCTGAAACCAAGCTTATTGTTTCTGTTAATAGAAATATTTTATGATTAAGTTAAATGGATGTAGTCCTCCTTTTTTTTTTTAGTGGATGTTTGCCAACAAGCTTGTATCCATTCATTAAACTTTGCCAACAAGCTAGTTTCCATTTATTTAATTTTGCAAGAAAAACAACTAGCATTAAACTGGTTCAATCATCTGAGTGTTAGCAAAACTCAAGGTGGATCGTTGATCAGAATTGTCCAACTACCTCAACTGAAGTTTAAAAAAAAAAAGAAATCTCTAATGGAAATTCTCCACCCTGTGATATCTATGTACTTCATGGCTTTTATACTTTATATGCCAGGCAGTATTAAATTAATATTACAAGGTAAGGCTTATTGTGTACATACCTATGAAGACTATAAGCAAACACTATTGTCAGCAGAAATTTAGTCCTGGACATTTAGCCTGCCACCTGGATTTCCACCTGATGGTAATACGTATCATTTTTGGCATGTATTAATCATGACGATGGACCAAAACCATGATTTTTACATATTTATTTTGTAATCATGGAGATGTTATATGTAACTAAATTCAGGTTATGAAGATCTTGACTCATGCATAACCCAAACTATGTGCATAATAGGGTGAACTGCTTGTGTTCAGATCCAGCATTTTGTCTATCATAGTGATATAATCTTCATCATTGTGGTTTCCTGAACTATCTTTTCTTTCATACCACATGTAAACACTATGACAGCCGCATTTCTCCACAAATTACAATAGACACTGAAGAGTAAGCAAGACATAAAATGAAGACATAAAAATTACTGTAATTAAAATATCATTACTGTCTAACGATAATAAAGGGAGCATTTCAAACCCAGAACTAAGTAACTAAGCTATATATATATCAGTGGCTTTCTGGAATATTGATATAAATTGTTGGGCAAGTTTCTGTTTGCTGCTGTAGAAGTATATGAGACAGTGTTTATGTTTCCATGTGTACATGAACATTTTTATAGACCTAAGCAAAAAATTTGCAATGAATTATTGTATAGAGCTAAGTGGATTTTTTTTTGTGTTCATGTTTATGAGAAAACTGTGCATATTTTCAACAGTCTGTTGGTATAGAAAATTCAAAGCACTACTTAGGTGAAATGACTTTGTGATACTGTTTCAACCATTGACTGCAAATGCTAAAATATTAAAATGAGATTGTTGATATGAATGCTTCTGCAAAGTGCATTTCATTTCTGTGGATATCCCACGAAAGTCCTTGTAATACTTGCATATGTTGGGCATTTGTTCTGGCAAAATCCATTTGGATTAGTATGCACCAATAGCAGAAACATTAACTGTCAATACAGAATGCTATTGTGACAATCTTGTACTTGAGACTCTTTCAGACCAGTAAACTTGATTCCGTCTGCTTTTTTTCCCCACACGTACAAGTTTGGGCACTGAAATCCCTGGCCAGTGCAACTCAATTAGAGTTCTAAATAGAATTAGGAAGCACCTGCTTTCCGTTCATCACAGACTAGCAAATGGAATAAATGTTCCAAGAGTTACACACTTCTCTGTAGTTGCATACAGTACTGAATTGGTTCTGCCACTGATTTAGTGACAGAGGTTAAAGCTGCTATGGGATCCAAAGCTTCAATAGGATCCTCCTTCTTGATAAAGTTTTTTTTGTACCTCATGCTTATATACTGACAGTACTTCTCTTAAGCAAGGTTAAAGCTAGTCCAGCATGGAAATGGTGGGTGATTTCTGAATATCCACTTTTAAGATGAGAATATTTGCTGAGAGTCTTTGAAAAAAGTTGTAGAAGGAATGCCAGGAGAAAACATGAAAAAGTAAGGCAAGATTTGATGTACCAACTTTTCTCTAAGTCCCTGCTGCAGAACCTTTGAACAGTTGATCTGTTTTAGAATTGTCCTTCAAATTCCCAAATACAAGTGTATTAGGCTGACAGGTTTCACTTTCTCCTAGTATGCCTAATTGTTTGCATCATAATTGGGTTGACCTGTTATGCAATTCCTGTGTAGGTAGAGCATGAACTCCACTCCAGTTCTGGTTTAACCCCACCAAGCAACTCAGTACCACACAGTCCACCTACCCCCAGTGGGGAGGAGCATCAGATAAAACTCTTGGTTTGAGATAAGAACAACTTAATAGTTGAAACAAAATAAAATTTAATAATACTAACAACACCAACACAAATAATAATAATAATAATAGTAAAGAAAAGGATTGAAATAAGCCTCAACAGAAACAACTGAAGTACGACACAACTGTTCATCACCTGATGACCAATGCTCAACCGATACCCAAAAGGCAATTGGCCTCTTCCAATACATTCTATGGTAATAGACTTGATCTACTCTGAACAAAGCTTGCAATGAAAAAGCAAGGGTGTGTCTGGCTTACTCAGACCTATCCCTCCTACCTAAAAATAGTCATGTGGTGCAAGGTCACCCTCATTTAAATGACTGCATTCATATGACCAACTCACTTTGTTCCTTCCTTCCTCTTAGTTGTATCAAACTAATTCCTGTCCTTAAGTACCAAAATCAGAATTTGGCATTTAAATAAATAGTGGCTTGACAGCTGGAGCACAGGTATTGCTTGTTGCAACTGCCTGCCTGCACCTGCAGTGGTTTGAGGCCTCCAGGCCACTACGGAATTTGTATAAACCAAGTCTCTGACAGAATGGGGAGAGGGAGATTTTATGTCCTCTCTATGAGAACATACTCTTTAGAAACGTGTCCAGAAAGAGGAAGAAAAGCCCCAAGCAACCATATAAAAGGGACTGAGTGACCTGTGTTGTACAATTGACCATTCTCCTTGTCTATTTGTTTTTTATTTTCTTCCAGCAGTGTGACTAACCTCACCTCTTTATGTTCAGAAGCTGAGAAAAATGCACACTGCTATATTCAGAAACACCCACTCATTCCTTACAGTTTTTATGACAAAGCTGTCCCTCCACATGTCCATGTTGGCCCCTGAACCTACATGTTTACTCAAGTAAACATGCCAGATGGCAGAAAAAAGTGGTAGGGTAAAGAACAATTCTCTGAGGGGCAGGAGTCATGAAATCCTTCTTCACAAACCAGACTTAAAAGCAACAATTTCAAGAAATGCCTCAGAGCAAGTTCACAGCTAGAGTAAAAGGGAGAAGTAGAAAAAAAATGAGCAAAAAATCCCCAAACCAACTCTCTTGTTACATATTTTGTTTTCTGTACCACCAGCTACATTAGTAGGAAAAACAAATAAAAATACAAGAAATCATTAGGAAAGACAGATGGAATGAATTTTTAGACAGAGAGGTGGAGGCGGGTTTGTATTTGGAAATGAGCATTAAAATCTGGTGCTTAAATATTTCAATGACCCCTGCAATATTTCCCACATCACTCTCCCTCCACAGGGGCACTGTCAAAAGACAAGGAGTGAAGTTGCTGCTGTTATTACTGAGCCTGTTGGTCTTCCTTGCACAGAGGTAAAAAGTTCAAATCAGGGCACACCTACATGGGTGTTGCCTGCTACTAGTGATCGTGTCAGAGTCATAGGCACTGCAGAAAAGAATAATGCACAGAACAAGTGGAGCAAAGTTCAAGGAGTGAGAGGCACCTCCAGTTAGCCTATCTGACATGGCAGGAGGAGGCCAAGACATTTCATGGTGTATCCTTCAGCCCCTGCTAGTCAGCAGGCCTAGCACAAGATATTACTTCTACCAACGGAAGAGGCTTCCCTGACATGCATTAGTTGTCATCCCAGTAGCTTTGGTCTTGCTGTGATTTGGTGGGTAAGGTGGAAGTGTGTTCAATTTGTTAAACTTTTCAATTTTATGCCAAAGGGGAGGCTGAGTTACCTCCCCAGACTGCTTCTTCTTTGCAGTTTTAGCTTCAAATCCTATGTGTTTATCACCATTTAGATGACCAATGCTGCATTCAGGTTGAGACATGGGGGCATTCATTCCAGGTGATGATTTGGTTACCTAGCTGTAGAAACAGGTGCCTTAAAATAAGTCTTGCTGTGGCATCCTTCTTTTCTGAAATATTATGGACAGCCTGACCCATGAATGAAGGTCAACACACGGTTTGAATGCAGTTTTTATAAGTCATTCTCTGAAACAGTTTTTTTCTTGTCAGCCCCAAAACACTTGACAGTACACACATAAGTAGCCATTGATTTTTCTTTTGCTTTGCAGGCAGAGAGGCAGGAGTGTGCAGAGAGGAACAGCCTTCCCAAGGCCAAACCACAAGCCTTTCAGCAACTCAGCTGTTCTTTGCCTAAATGCATGTCCTGAAAAGCCCCAGGGAGGATGGGGGAGCCAGACAGGAGTGCAGACTGTTCTCCATGTAACTGGCCATAGGCTACTACCCCTGGTTCATGTGCAGCTCATCTTAGGCCCTCCTGCTGCCATCGTTTTTCCTGATGCCTTGTTCAGTAATTTTAAAGTGTCTCACTTCTACCAGCTATCTTTGTTCCAGGGACACCTATGAATATGACAAGATCAGAGGACCTTGTCCTACAGCTAATCTATCTACCTACTTGTAGTTCATCTCTTTTCCCGGAAACAATATCATTAAGACCTCTTGAGGATCTGGCCCACAAACGTATTGTTTCAAAAAATAACTTCACTGGCAAGATCAAAAAAGTAAGCAAAAGACCACCCACAGTAATGCCTTTAAACTTTGTGTATGCACTAAACAACCTCCATATGTTGGCATTTCCTTGGTTTAGCTCTGTTGAAATAACGTGGAAGTGCATTTGGGATAGTGGTTTTATTTCTTCTCCAGTTTCTGTACATAAGCCCCCAAACTGCAGTCAGCCTCTTTTCTTAATTGATTGCATAATGCAGCCTGCCTGCTTCTGAGCTTTTAAGATGCACTTGAGATATGCTTTCAAGTTTTCCTCACAATTAGAAAGGTTAGAAGCTTGCCTTTTTGAAAAAAAACCCAACAGCATCAGGTATCATGGGACTTTAAATAGAAATGTAACACTACCAGTACTCTGGCACCCTGAACCTCATCTGAAAACTAGAGCAGCATAGCCTGCTGGTATTAGTGGATCTCTGACAGCGGAGCACTGGGGCCGTGTCACAGCCCTGACTCCAGGATGAGGGTCAGGATCCATTAACTCTTTAGGATAAGTCAGCCACTCTTTTTCTGGAGGCAGAAATCCATGTAAGTTACTGCAGTCAGGCAAGAGTGACCAACCCTCACTGTGGTATCTGACTTGAGAGAAACCAAAGGGAATGTGAGCAAATGATCTTTTTGCAGCACATGGAATAATGATGTTAAGGCAAAGGTCTTCCAGGACAAGTATTTTACTGTGAAGGATGAAAGCTTATGTCCTGTTGCTAATTTGCATCTACCCCATCTCAGAAAGTCTTTTTGGTGCTGCATATTTTGATATTCTTTTTGTAAGCAAATGAAAATATACACCACCATAAAACTTTTTGTTTTATTGGATATGAAACTTCTCATTTAGCCTTTGCTGAACAGTATTTCTGGTTACGTGGCCACCAGTCAAAATCTCTTATTCAGAATTTATTGCTCCATTAGCTACAACAATATTAAGCACCAGTGTACAAAGCATTCCAGTGCTGCATTTCCTCTTGAAATGTAAGTGGTTTGCTGGTGAATCTCCATTTCCTTTTAATTCTTACCCGAACATGCAGAAGCAGATCTCAATAGTGACTGTGATGCCTTAGGTTTTAACTTTTATATTTTTTAAACTCTGTACTGCTTAGTGTGCAACGTTGAAGCTTCTTGTAGCCTGTTACTTTCTGCTCTCTCATGCTAGTTAGATATAACAAGCCTCTCCGGACTGCTCTTCAAGGACACCTGGACCATCCTGAGCCCAAGGGGTGTAAACCAAGGAGTCTCTGAAGGGGGGGGTAGCTAAAGGGAATTACATCATTTAACTGGGGTTTTAATTAGAGAATTGACCCTGATATGCAAATGAACCAAACTTATAAAAGTGTGAAGAACTCGTGACCTGTCATCCATCTTGGGGTCCATCTTGGCAATAGCCTCTGCCTCCCCAGGGTGTACCTTGAAGGCCCTTCAAATAAATACCTACTTTTATTCCTTTACTCTGTCTAGTCTCTGTGTCTAAGAAGCCTGATAAGGCATCAACTGGCCAGTGGTTCTGGGTAGTGTGAAAGGGTTACCTGAGTGGTGCAGGTTAGTATGAGACAAGGGAATTGCTCAGGGTCTCTGCACAGGAGGCATCTTCAGGAGGCTGCTGGATGAACTGTGCCTCTCTTTGCATGTTTTCAGGGCATTTATGCTGGCAGAACTGTGCTGTCCTGTGCAGAGATGTGACTAGCAAAGATGATGAGAATTCAGTTCTCCGGGCAAGAACTCTGAAGCCATTGAGATGATCTTGCTTAGCAGAGCAGGAACTCTGAGCTTTTCTCTGTGAGTTGCTGTAAGGTGTGGGAGTGGCAGATGTGAACAGCAGTGAGGGATAGAGTGTGCATGGGTAGCTAGATTTGAGGGGAGGGTAGAGGATGTTGTGTTCAATTGATTGGGAGGGTCAGTAATATGATTTTCTTCAAATATTGCAATAAAAACTAAAATTGCTATGCCAGCATTGATATTGTTTTCCCTGGGCTAGAAACTATCATCCTCCCAGGAGAAGTGAATCTTATAAGAATATATGAAACCAAATAGAGTTGGAAGTAAAAAACTTGATAAAAATAGGATGATCATGGGTATTTTACAATATTGCAGAAAACACTAATCAAGCTAAAATAAGGTGCTTGGAAACTCAAATGTTTCCCTTGTGGGAGAGGTGTCCAAATTACTCAGCCTTACAATCCTCATACCTAAAAGTACTGATGAAATCCTCATAATAATATTAATAATTGATATGCCATAATAGCTCTGTATCTTAAAACATTTGTATGAGATTGGCACAAATGGCTGTGACTAGGGAATGCTCAGTGCTGCTAGAGCCCAATGGTTGTTAGCTAAATAGAAACATCACTTCTGTGTGTCCCAGTACTTCTAAGCAGCCAAATATAATGAATAAATCACTTTTCTACTCTATATTCAGCTATATTTGGATCAAGTTTATTTATTTATTATGGCTTCAGCTCAGTGTCCATTTATGAACAACTAATAGAAGCTTTATGGTCTATAGACATTTTAATAACAAAAAGTTGCTTAGAAATAGAGCTGGTAAAATAATATCCATAGATGACCTATCTTCATTTTTTTTCCTTCCTATCAGTGTTTGAATAGATACTGGTTCTTGCAAACTTGCAAAGCACTATTTTAAATAATGGTTCTTCTAGTAATCTGAAAGTTGTAGGACTGATCCTGCAGGAGTGGAAACTGCTATTTGATCCGCACATATTGTTAGCATAGGGGGGTTTTTATGTTCTGTTCATATTTTTACTGTTCATGTTTTTACTGTTCATATCATTCAGGCTAATATTTTGGGCCGTTGACCTTCTAGATTGTTGTTTGATATATGATGGCTCAACACTTGCAAGGTTGTGGTACCTCCCTGAAACTGTTCGGTCAACAATTGTAATATGTTTAGAAATTGCTGTTTTATTCCTTGTGCTTTACCATATTTATATGGTTATATACCATACCACAGAAATGCAGAGCACAGCTAAGGCCATTTTACTTCCTTGTTCTTATTGACCTCTTTGAAATACAGAGAGAGAAGAGATGAGATCAGAGACATGTCCCTTTATACACTGCCAACAATACAGGTTGCTGGCAGCAGGCAGGAGTTGCACAGTGCACCTGCCTTTTGTACACTAGTCGTGTCTGAACAGAATTGATAAATTTTTTTGGTACTTTTCCAGCATAGCATCTTCAGAAATACAAAATTGATCACTATAGCTCTGCATGGTGCACTGCTGTTGCTGTTTTGGTTGGAAGAAGAGAAGAGAGGAGGGAGCAATATGTTTCAGTTTTACTCACTGGGGAGATCAGGGGACTGCAAATTGCTAGGGAAGAAACAGAAGATGAAGAATTCACGTTTTGGTGCTATCCCAAGCTTGACTGTGTTCTCTGTTGGTTGTTATTTCTGCAAATACTCCTAATCTGTGTTTTACGTTTCCCATCTGACTTTCTTTTAACACTATGACCTGCACAAATCATGAAATTTAAAGTAAAAGAAAAGGCTGGAATGTGTTTTAATGCTGTCCAAGTCCTGGTGAAAGATGGACTAACTGCTTGTTTTCAGGTTTTCTTTCACAAACATGGAAGTCAGAGACTTGGGGAAATGATATTCCTCATTCTTCTCTTCATAGAGGGTATAGATTGTTTTTTTCTTTTAATTCCAGCTTTATTTGTAAAGTACATGCTGACTTCATATTTCATTGAGTAGAAAGTGTTAAAAGAATGTACAGACTAATGAAACCAGGGAATTTTTTCTATGTGCTTAATAGATCAGGTCCTGATGCAGGCACTGGTTCTCTTAAGGCACTATGCCAATTAAGTAGTGATATTTAAATCACTGTTATATCGCAACAACTTAGTTACAAGGAAAATAAGTTTCTTCCTTTAAGAAGATCCTTGTTAAGGATCTTCTGCTCAGGCTAATAGCAGAAAACAAAGAATATGCAAGTCAATGGGAACCCCACTGCCTCCCAGACAAATGGGTTTTTCCATGAACAGGGGATTTTCTCTGTTTCTTCTCACTTCATTCATGGTTGTTTGGGCTGTTTTTATTGATTTTGTTTGGGTTTTTTTTTTTTTTAATTGGCAATATTATCACCCTTTTCAGATATCCTGTAAATCCTCGTATAAATGATACAGAATTCACAGTGAAAAGAAGTTGGACAAAAGACTATGGAGAGACAAGAATAAAGTTACTGAAAAACAGTTATGTTAACCTGTAGCAGGGTTTTCAACTAAGTCAATGGTATGTCACAAGTAACAGTATTTAAGGGGTCTGGCAAATGCAGCAGTGTGAGAATAGACGTTTTATCACTGTCTATTTACTGTTCCCCCCAGGAATATGTACAGACAAATACAGATGAAGGCAGTCACAGTGAGTAAGATATGTCCATTTTTTTTGCATGGTATAAGCTTTTTTTATCGCTGGTTTGAGGCATGTTTCACCATCTCTGTAAGAATGGTTATCAGGTCCTCACCACCCTTTTTGTCATGGCAAAGAATATGGCTCTAAAGTATGTATTTTGGCTCACTGCCTAAATTCATCAGAGGCTCCTCAAATCACCATTTGCTCCATGTACACAAAAGCACATAATCCCTTTTCAGTGGAGGAACTCCAGTGACACATTTGTTTAGAAGATATATCTGCTAGTGAAGCTTTCATGTGTATTATGTTATAGAATAACAAAAAGCCCTTTTGGAAAAGACCTTTAAAGGTGCTGTCATTCATCTCTTTCTGCAAGACAGATCCAAGGCAGGATTCTGCAATGTCACTGATATAGATTGCATATCCTCTGTACTACCTAGTCATGTGCTTTAGTATGTCTTATCACTAAATGTTTTCCTGATGCCAAGCTTCAATCATCCATTGCAGTCCAAGTCCATTGCTTCATGTCTCTATAACAGAGGAGTGATATGTCTCCTTTTTTCTCTTACAGCTTCTTTTCGTGTGTTTTCCATAAGAAATATAGACCTCTCTTTTTGCTTCTGTAAACCAAACACTTCTTCTTCCTTCCTTCCTTCCTTCCTTCCTTCCTTCCTTCCTTCCTTCCTTCCTTCCTTCCTTCCTTCCTTCCTTCCTTCCTTCCTTCCTTCCTTCCTTCCTTCCTTCCTTCCTTCCTTCCTTCCTTCCTTCCTTCCTCTCCTACCTCAAGTTTTCTAGAACAGCAATTAGTTTTCTCTTGATCCTCTCCATTTGATAAATATATTCTGTGGACTCTGCTCTTTTTGAGACCCTGCGATTTCTTAGTAAAGTGGAAAGATTGCTTTACACATCTTACCACCAATTTTCCTCATCTTTCTTTATATCTTTCTTTGATATTTGTCCCTTTTTTTGAAGCAGCACATCATTGTTAGCCTGCTGTTCAATTTACGATTCACTTCCATGTCTTCTTCAGCAGATCTATTCAATCAGATCTTCCCTATCTGTCAGCTGCAGGATTGATTATTCTTGTCCAGGTAAAAACTTCACGTTCGTTTTAGTCCATCAGACCTGTTCTCCAATTTTTCATAGTTTTGATTTCTAATTCTGTGTTGTTTGATGTGTGTGTAATTCTTCTGAGATCCGTGAATTTAATAAGCACATTTTTAATTTAAAAAAAAATTGAATAGCATCATACATACAACTTGCAGAATATTCAATTCTTCTTTCACATTTTATAGTGCACCAGTGATAACCACATACCGCCAGTCTGTCTGAATGTTTTCCTTGGTCCTGCTGTAGTTTCATAATAACCATTATTTTCTGACTTGTTCCTAGAAAGATCTTCTGTCAAGAGAGTTTCCTAGAAAGATCTCATGTTCTTGAAGTGTCGTGGTTTAAGAACAGAGGGAAATTAAGCACCATGCTTAGTGCTCCTCTTCTCTCCCACCCCAGTGGGATGGGGAGGAGAATCAAAAGTTAAACTTGTAGGTTGGAAAAAGAACGGTTTGATTATCAAAACCGAAGTAAAATACAGTAATAAGGGTAAATTATAATAATGATGATAATAAAAATGGAAAGATAAAAAACAAGCAAGTGATGCACAATACAACTGCTCATCACCTGCTGACTCCTCTTCCCAAACCCAGATTAGACATGCTTCTGGGTAATTCCCTTTAGTTTATATACTGGGCATGACATTCTGTGGTGTGGGATATCCCTTTGGTCGGTTTGACTCACCTGTCCCAGATATGGTTCCTTACAGTTTGTTTTGCACACCTCCTCACTGGCACAGCATGAGACAATAAAGCTTCCATCGAGTCCTTGAATTAGAATAAGCACAACAGCAAAAAATAAACCATCAGCGTGTCAACGCCATTGTCATTCTGAATCCAAAACACAGCTCTGTAACAGCTACTGAGAAGAAATTAACTCCACTTTAGCTGAAACCAGGACACAAAGGTAATAGCAGACACCTGTATTTCCATATCTGTTTGTGAGGGATACTTCTGTACAATAATAGAAAAGAAAATCTGTTTTTAACAAATGCACACTGGATGTTACTCATACCTCTGTTTCCCTCTAGCTGCTTTGTTTGAAGTTAAGTTCATGTTTGATTATTTTTTTCAAAAATTTTTCAAGAATGCAAGTAAAGCTGAAATTCCCTGGCTTCTCTTTTCCTCTTACACCTATTAGTAATGATAAACATTTTATCTGCCCTTTCTCAATCCTTTGAAATCTTGTCCTCCATGGGTTCTTAAAAATTACTGAATCAATAATCAGAAAATACTTTTTCATTTGGACCAGAAAATTTATAAACATAATTTATTTAAACCTTGTCCAATATAATCTTAGTGTGTGTTGTTCCTTTGTGCTTTGTCACTGGTATTGATGCTGACAGGAGAATTATGATAGCTAAACTACAAAATGAAACTATGCTTAAAAAGGCACTAATAATGACTTAATGAAGTTATAAGAAAAATTCATGAAGTGAAAAACCAGCTACGGTGATCTGTTGGTAACACTCATGAAGTCTTCCAACTTGTTTATTTCTTCACTAAAACCTCTCAGAATATTTAGGTCTTGGCTTAATGAGTCATGTATCCTCTCATTAAGAATTCATAGAATCATAGAATTATTAAGGTTGAAAAAGACCTTTAAGGTCATCAAGGCTAACCATTAATCCAGCGTGTTACCACAAAACTCCATCCTCAAAATGCATGCATTAGTCCTTAATCTTCTTGTAGTGATTTTTCTTATATAACTGATCCTCTGATTGTGATTTGAAATCAGTTAAGATATATATTACCTTTAATGAGAATAAAAGAAAATAGTGTGGCTCTAATGTTTAATACCAGAATGCTTTTCGTAGGTAATTCAATCCAAAAAGAGTGGCATCTCAAACCCTTTGAGTTAATGTTGACAATTTTTAGAGCCAGAGTTTTTACAGAGATTATTAAGTATACTGTAAATTTCTAATCTTGACTGTAATAGGATAATTTTCCTGAAGCTCATAGATGGAACAGTGTGGTTGTAAAACAACGTACTCATAAATTTTTCTTGGTCTCTGGATTCCTACAGATAGGTGGATTTAGATTTAGGTTATTTATTTTGGGGGCCTAAAGCCAAATTATTATCAGCAGTGAATAATTTTAAGCTGGAATGATCACTCCATAGAATGTAACAAATAGATGCAAAAGCCACAGCACATTTTTATTAGAATTCGGAAAGTTTACATTTTCTTCTCTTTTTTGATTGCCTGTCACCTTTAATTTGTTCACTTTGAGAGCCAGAGCAGAATCCATGAGTGGTAAGGAGACACAGAGTATTTTCAATGCAGTAATTTGTCAGATTTAATGCAAGAGGATGGTTTGCATGTTATGCCTAAGAATAATTATGCTTAGTTATACAGAACTACTTCTCTAAACCATTCCTCAAAGGAATTTTCTCACTTGTGGACATGTTTTTTTGTTTGGTTTTTTGTTTGTTTGTTTGCTTGTTTGTTTGTTTTTTGTTTTGTTTTGTTTTGTTTTATAAATATCTGCTCTTGTGACACCACACCTGGAACAGTGCACCCAGCTTTGGGTGGGGCCAGAAAAAGAAAGATGTGGACCTGTTGGAGCAGATCAGGAGAAGAGCCCGTAAGTTGATCCCAGGGCTGGAGCACATCTCCTATGAAGACAGGCTGAGAGAGTTGGGGCTGTTCAGCGTGGAGAAAATGGGACTCCAAGGAAGGCCCTCCAGTGCCTAAAGGGGCCTTGCAAGAAGGCTGAGAAGAGACTTTTCATAAGGGTGTGTAGAGATAGGAGAAGGGGAAACGGCCTTAAGCTGAAGAAGGGCAGATTTAGACTAGTTATTAGGAAAAAATTCTTTCCTGTGAGGGTGGTAAGGCACTGCAACAGGTTGCCAAGAGAGATTGTGGACTCCCTTTCCTGGTTCAAGACCAAGCTGGATGGGGATCTGAGTAACCTGGTCTAGTGACATGTTTCTATACAAGGCAATTAATCCTTTCCACCAGCTGAAAATAAAATGGTTCTGTATTAGGTGCAAAAGGGCAATGGGGCTTCTCTGTGTGAGAGAATATATCAAATTTTGCCTTGTGCTGTGGTGAAGGCTGTGTAAATAGGTCTTTTTTTCTTCCCAGAAGAAATTATTTAGTAGAACAAACTGTATCTGTATGAGACTGTAAAACTTCACACAAACCCAGACTCTTTCCCCCTGGATCATTGACTTTCACTTTCTGCTGTACAAAAAGCAGCTTGATTTGTCTCACTCATTCTTCAAGTGCAGAGAGCAGAGGGTCTGCCAGCAAAGCCACTCTCAGACTCGGTACCAGTGAACCACAGGGAACACCCAACACTTTTCCACTGCAGAAGTGAGGGGTTCTCTTCACTTTCCTTGTGTAACAGATGACTGTGTGTGCAAACTGTTCTTATCCCAGCCCATAATCTCTACCTTTTGCGCCTCCAGATCTCCTCTCTATCCTGCTGGGGAGGTAAAGGGGAGGTGAGTGAACTGCCTGTATTTTGGAGTGTTTTGGTGTGAACACTAACTTGTGGAAAACCACTCCTAAACCATGAGAGTTGGATTCCTTATTGGTCACTTCCACCTCCAGGTATTCCACAATTATATGATAAAAAGAATCCCGGTGTATGTTTATTAAGGAAGCCCCCCAATTATTGTAAGGAAACCTTGATTTTCCCAGCAGAGGAATACGTTCTTGTGTTGGAAGAAAGCAAATAAATACGACTTTTGTTTTCTTACTTCTTGGAAAATGTTTGCCTCACTTGCCCTGAAATTAAAATACAAAAAGAAAATAATGCCTTTGGCAGGTCATAAGCCTTTCTGCTAGCCCAAATTCAATAAATGCCAGCAGCTGACATATGCATCCTCATCTATCTCTATCTCTATCTCTATCTCTATCTCTATCTCTATCTCTATCTCTATCTCTATCTCTATGTAGACTTCAGTAACTTCAATGCAAGTGTTTCTTATAGCAACATAGTATTTTAAGGATTTGCATTATTAACTTTGATTTTCTATAACTTAGCAGAGTAACATTTCTTCTGTTACCGAGTCACAGAAATTGAGAAATTAATTCATTTCCCTCCTCTCTTATTCCGTCTAAGTAAGAAACAGGAAGGTAAAAGGTACCTAGAGTCTGGGCAAGGGGTCAAGAAGTGCAGATATTTTAATAACCCTGAAAAACTTAAATGGTCAAATATGAGCAGGAAGAAGGATGAAAAGGACAAAAGGTAGTTGCTTAGTAGAAAAGGCACTTTCCTTTTCTATATTTTTTCCTAAAAATTTTTTTAGTTTTTGTCTATTCTCCTGAAGCTTTCCTGAGAACTAGCAAAATTCTTTGTAAAATCAGTGCAAGTTTTATTCATAATTCAACACAGTACAACTCTAACAAAGGGCCAGAATCCTCACTCTTAATTGTACTAGTAAGTGCAAAACACAATTGCCAGGTAGAGTTGTTCAATTTCCTGTGGAAATTGTGGAGTGTATTGGGCAAATTCTGCCTAGTGAATTTTCATGGGAGATTTTTTATGGTTCATTCTTTTATAAAAATTCACTTTTAATTATAACGTTTTATTTTTCTGCCTAATCAGAGGTCACCCATTTCACTGAAATAGTAATTGTTTTTTTTCTAGGCATAAGCAATACAGCAGTTTCTACTATAATTTTCTTATATTAGTCTGTTTTCTACAAAATGTCTGTGATTTCATACTATTTCTTTGTTTTGCCTTGTTTATACTGCTATTTTCTCAGTTTTCATTGAATTCTGCAAGCAATTTTTTTCATGGTACCTAGATGGCAAGTTCTATGAAAAAAGGGAATGACACGCCATCTGAAACATTAGTGATAAGGATTATTTTGTGTCTCTTTCGAAGATCTTTTTGAAATCACAGGGCTGTAGATTGATAATGATCTACAGAGGTTTTAGTAATATTCAATAGTTTCTTGATAGCGTGACTACAGCCACGTGTATCACCTACATAAGAGCACAAGTTTTCTGTCTATGCAAAGCCATTTGCTTTTCCTTACCTCTCTTTTAATGTCATTTCTGGTCAAGATCTATTAGAGTCTCCTGATCATTGTCCTTTTTTTTGTTTGTGGTTTTTTGGGGTTTGTTGAATGGGGCTTATGACCTGTATCCTTCAATAAATTGGCTAGAAGGTGTGTGCCTAGGCCACAAAAATTGGGATTCCTTTTACCAGCGAACCGGCCCTTTGACAGCAACGTGGCTGAAAGACAAGTGGTCTGGGACTACCCTGTCGCTTCTTGGCACGATGATGTCTAAGTCACCAGATGATGCATTTTAGTTTTATAATTTAAGGGATGCAGCTACCACCCCAGAGTTTATTATGCTTATCACAAGAGCAGAAGGTTTAATTTTAACTCGCCTTGGTCATATTAAAGTTGGGTAAGTATAGTCTCAATGACATAATAAAAAACTTTTAACAATGGCATAGAATTCATTTTTAGAGTAGCTTGAATTAATGAGATTTGTTACTGGAATAACTTTGGCTTGGGGTATATTTAATTGAGTTATTTTTATTCTAACAAAAATCGATAAAAATATTAATTTTTACGTGAATCTGAGTCTTAACATCTGCTCTTTTGCAGCCTAGCATTGCATAATGCTATTGAATCTTCATATGAAGAAATTTGCGAAAGATCAAATAATGTAACTTTACATTATTGTTTTCACTTGGTTAGGAAGGGCTTTTGCATTCTAAAGCAGATGTTTGTAGTGGAAAAAGGGGAATGGGCTAAATACACACAGTAAATGTTAGTGTACAAGTCACCTTAAACCATTGCTCTCTATGGTCTGCAGGGGTTGTCAAAGCAATCACACAAGGAGAATGTGACATAGTTGCCTTGCTATGCTTTCTGCAATGACATTTAACAATACTGCAAAATCAGGCAATGTCCTTTTTAGCAACATTACAAGTAGAGATGCAGAGATCAAGAATACAAATGGCAAACAGCCCTTATTCCAACTCCTGAATTTTATGTTGATTATTTACATAAGATATTGTTGTAGTGTTCACCCTTCTGAGTCTGTGTATCTGGGGAAACAGATTCTTCTTTTTCTGCCTACCACAGGGCTATGACATCTTTTCCCACAGCATATGGTGTTATGGGCTGCTATCATGGACAAGATATTGGGCCCAAAGGACAGGTCTTGTGTGAAATTGAAGCTTTGAGAGGATGTGCACAAAAGAGGAGGTTTTTGGCACGAAAAATATTACTGCAAGCATTCCTCTGTAGAATCTTTCTTAGGTGAAGTGTAATAACAGTGTTTATTCCTAATGACTTTGAGTACACACAAATTTTCTTTTTCCCCACAATGAAAGCAACAATTTGCTTCTACTTTTTGTTCTGGTGCCAGTTTTTACTGGGCTGCTCGTTTAGTGGTTGAATGCCCAGTCCGTGTCAATTGTTTCCATTGAATTTTATGCAGATTTAAAAAGAAAAACCCTCTGCACATCTGTTTTCTCATAAATTGATAGAAAACGCACATCTGTCCGTATAATTGGGACTTGTTATTAAACACTAGAAAAGTTTTCAGATTTAAAATTGGAGAAATACTTTTAAAGCTCTCTGTAATGTGCTTTTTGATTACCAGAGATTAGCTGACACTAGCACTGGCTTCTTGTAGACAGCTGTACTATATCAGCATTTATTACTTAACTCCATTTGCTGGTGTTCCGTGGGAAACAGCAAAATAGTGGTGTTGAGCACGTATCAGTTTCAGTAACAAAGTACTGTGTGTGTATGTGTTTATGGGCATATATATATGTGGTTTTCAGTCTGTATGTATGTCTGCATGCATACATACAGATACATATGAAGTCCATATATTTTTCATGTTATTGATGACTGCTGGTATCTCCCAGTGTCCTGATTTTTGCAGACAGGTTTTCAGACCACTCAGTATCTGAAGAGTTGTCTGTACAGGGTAAGTCAGATTAGGTAAAGAATTCTGTGGTTAAACTTGGGAATTTTGGAAACAAGCGTTCAGAAAATACATATATACCAATTTATTTTTTTCTTCTCCCCTTTATACGTAAAGGTATTCTGCTTTTGAAGACAGTGTAATTCTATTTTATATTTCTTCAAGCTTTCTTATCTGATTGACATGACTCCAGGGACATTTGTTCAAGGCAGTCTCTGTGTGATATTGCATCAGACACTGCTTTCAAACAGTTCCTACCTGTTATTCATTCTGAGTGAAAAGTCAAAAGGCCAGCTTGAAATAGAGAACATTCTTTGCTCAGTGCTGCAGAATTAGAATCTTAGAATCATTAAGTCTGGAAAAGACCTTTGAGATGATTCAGTTCAACCGTTAATGTAGCACCACCGTGTTCACAACTAAACCATCCTTTCTGGTAGCAGCACCCTGCTGAATGGATACCAGAGTTGAGTTCCTTCCAAAGTGGGGGGGTGACCACTGACTTTGTTATACCTTTCCTAAGAATTCAGACCCCACTAAGAACTCACAGACTAGAAGAAATCAAATACTGTAAACCAAATTTTGGCACAAGTGTCCTTTTGTACGTTCCACAGTTTTTTGTGTTGTAGCCACTCTGATTCCCATTGTAGATATCTCTTTTTTAATAAATGGTGCTACCACAAGAAAGGCAAGGTCAGCAGGGTATTTACAGGGAAAGCTTGTAAGTCTTCAGTACTTTTCTTTCTCTTTAATACTCCAAGCACAGTGAAACGTGTCAATAAAATCTAGCTGAAGTACTGTGAATTGTTCTCTTTTTTCTGCAGCAGTCAAAACACTGTCAATACTGATGTGAGATGACATCAAAATATGTTGGAAAGCCTTGTGAATACCAATCTCTTCAGAAAAGGGGGCTCTTTAAAAAGAAGTTTCTATCAAAAATCCAATTTGAACTCTTCCTTTTGCTTTGAATTATACAGAAGACATCTTTGAAGAACATGACCTGCTTTACATCATTCAAAGGCCTAATACAAGAGAAAATTTTTCTTTTCGTCTGACCGTATCGTAGATGTTGTACATCTTCAGCTCAGGTGACCTGGTACTGATACAGGAGATGACACATAAATGGAGTGACAGCATTCACAACTGGTGATTTAATACTTCCTAGGGACTCACAAAATTGTTCTGCAGAAAATGAAAATGGAAACTAGGCGATAATTGGAGCCTTCATGCTCCCCTATTCTGAGTTCACTTTTTTCCTGAACATGGTATTTCTGCATCTAGTCCTTTTACAGTAATTAACTGTGCCAGTTTTTGTTACTATCCGTGACTTAAATGATTGATTTATGCCTAAACAAGTGAAATCATGCTGTTTGTCAGAAGAATACATATTACATCTTACTCTTTTAGAGACCTTTCATTCTAGGACACTTTATATTGACACTTTGAGGACATTAACCTAGTACACCCATGTGCTGTATTTTTATGATAACCTGGTTATCATAACCACGTAACCTGGGAGCACAAGAGAGCAAGGACAGAAATGAATATGGATAGCAGATGTCCTGACTCTTGGCCACTGTTTCTGAACATGAGATTCAGACAATTAATGGTTTTCTGTGGACAGCAAATGTCTTGTCACACCCGTTACCTGAAAGCAGCATTAATTGCAGAATCCTTGAGGGAAAATATTATGCCTTACAGCTAACAGGAAAATAGATATCCTAATAAAAAGAAAATAGTTGCAGCATCTTTGCTGTGGTTAACAATTCTGCATTTTGAACTTTACAAAAAGACTGGCATTGGTTTTTGGTTTATTCTTAACTGCAGGTAATTGTGATATGCAATGGAAATGTGCAGTAAAAAAGAAAGTGGCAGATTGTTATTTTCCTATTAATTAAGTTTTCTCTATATTTAAAATTGCTTATTTGAGGTATGATAAACTTCCACCTGAACATGAGAGAAAAGTTAATCCCTCCACAGTGATCTTTGGTATACCAAACTTGTGCTTCCAGTATAAAGCATAATAAGTGCCAGCTTCTTTGAGTACTACCTGTTTACATTAATGTATTCTATGTTGTATTTTAAGTCACAGATTTCCTGTCAGCAGCTCTTTATATTTGTGGTGTGTAATAGGTTGAGCTGTAAGAAGAATGCTGTGCCTGGTGCTGTCTATGCTGACTTGCTGAATGTTTTTAGACCACGCACGCATGTAAAAAATATGCTTTTTCTTCTAATTCCAGCTCAGTATTGCATCTTTGAAGGAATAACTGCATTGCTTAGGGAGTTAGTCACAATAATATCAAGAAAAAAAATGAATACCTGTCAATTTGAGACACTCCATGAAGGAAAGAGGGGTGTATGAGATTTGTTGACCTATTAAATAAATGTGGCACATAAAGAAATACGACAGCATAACCTTTCTGTCGCTCAGCTCAGGTTTCAGATCTGCTTTTGAAGAAGGATGGAGAGGCAGAGCATAAAGCAGAAAGACTTTTGTATTTCTATGAAAATGAGGAATGGCAGTGATTGTTTCCATGACTGCTGCCCACCTCTCTGCAGTCATTCTGCCAGAAGCCTTGCACAAAAATATTAAAACCTTTGGGATGCCCTTCCCTAGGCTTCGTCTTGTGCCTCTGTGAACACTGCTTCATTATGCTGTTCTGTTAACAGTTTCTGAATTTTTGGCTGCTTTGGTGGGCACATACCATTGCCTTTCTCATTTCGTCAGCAGAAGATATGGGATACGTTGTACCTTCATCCCACAGATCTGTCTTCACACACAACAACTACAGATCAAGGAATCTTTTCCAGTTATAAGGCGCTTTTAATATACATGAAATTGGAGAAACTTTGAACTCTGGAAAGTGCTATAAATCATTAATTATGGGGTTTGAATGCATATGGAAATACCTGAGATTTCAGCTCAGTTTTGCATATATATTTTCAAGGTAAATAGCATTTGCTTTGTTTGTTTCTAGTTAATTTTGATTGATTTTATTATCTTTTATTCTACTTCTATACTTAAATTTATTTAGTTCTGCTTTTTGGAAAACAAAACATTACCTTTAGCATAACAAAGAAACATTGACATTTTGGGAGTGTTTAGGCAACAACCAAATATTTTTGGGGGAAAACTATACTGTCTTCAGTAGAGTCAATAGAGTCTGCCCATCAAGCAGTGTCATCAATAGCACAAGAGAGGTTTTATAATCCAAAATTTGTCCCTCAGCACTTCTCTCCTACAGAGTGTCTAACACAGAAGCAGGACTTTAGGCTTTTACCTACACAGTACTGAAGTATGCAGATACCCTAAAGCTCATGAACATGTCCATTTGGTTCAGTGGGGCCATTCAGACATTCACCATTCAGCGTCTGACCAAGCGCGCCTGGAAACCAAATCCTAGACTGAGCCAGGGTACATATCCTGGTATTTCTCTAACTCAAGCAGAGATTTAAACAGAAATAGGCTTACCATATATTTATTTTCTTCTTTCATTGGCTAGAAAAATTAATTTTCCATTGAAAAACAAAAATTTAATTTTTTGGGGAGTGACATTACAGAAGCTCAAAACTCTGCTTGGTTCCTTCTTTTTTTTTCTTGGGAGTGTGAAATGAGGTGTTTTCATTTTTTTTTTTTTTTAATTAACTGTTTTTCCTCCTCGTTCCTATTGGGTAACAGTGTTCCTTGTGGTTCTGTGAGATCATGGCTCTATTTTATGTATCAGGCACCAGGGAGTAAAATTGGAAGCATTCTGTGCTTCTGAGATAGAATGGTTTTAATTAAGAAATCTTTTAGAGGTAATGGTAAAGCTGACATTACCTTTCTATCCAGCAGAATGCACACAGGCCTCTCAGTGCTTTTTCCAAAATTATCCCTGTGCAATCCATGCTGCTAAGTCAAAGCTCCAAAGTCTTTACTGATTCAAATCTGGGTCACTGCAGTGCATAGCCAGCATTTACTTTAAATTAAATAATTCCTGAGCATGACAAATCTCTATTTTCAATTTCTTTCACAAGCTGTTGTGGCTATGCATTATAATGAGCTGAACCTAAAAGAAGGCAAAATGTACAATGGTAAGGGAAACAAAGCACTATATTATACCAAAAAAGTTACCTTTGGTGTACTTTGTAGCCCTTTACACTCTGTGTGAAATATTTTGAACTGTTTGGTGGGGTTTTTTTCAGTTAACATCTAAGCAAACCTGCAGACATAAAATTGTACAAAATTTCTGGAAATTAAATGAAACTGAAAACCACCTAGATAGTGCCAGCTGTAATGACAGCTCACTTCATAAGGATAACCCATTTGAAAATTTTAAAAGCTGTTTTACATTTGTTTTCAGATAATGTCAAGAAGTAATTTATACAAAGGAAAATCCTGAAACTGCGTGTTCGTACATTACCAAACACAGACCAGTGAATGTGTGAGGTTAAGGTACCTGATTTTCAGTCTTATGCAACTGGAATTGTCATAGTCAGCTGTTAAGTACAAATATCTTCAAACAGAGCTAATAATTTTTACGAAAAATACTGACAGTGTATACATTAAAGATATTCACAATGAGCAGGCTTTATACATTATTGGTAAGAGTCCTTAGTAGGCAATGCAATTATCCCCAGGATGAATTTAGACCAATCTATTTTTTCTGATGTACTACACATAATAATTTGTATTTCTTGGCAGACACTCATCTTTGCACGCAAACAGCTTCTTACAAATTCCCTTCCTTTGGGGAAGTAGAATGGGAGATGGTTTTTTTCATAGCTAATGTCAGCATCTGCGATTGGACACTGTCCTTGTTTTGCATAGTATAAACAAAGCTCAAATTTTGTTGACTTCTTGATAATCTCTGTAATACTTACAGAGCTCTACATTCTTATTGCCTGCCATTGAACTTTTCAAAGTGCTTGGCTAAAATGGAAAGATTTTCCATAAACCCCCTCTCTTGATTTCTTTCTTTGAATGTCTGATTTTAAGTACTTTGTCTTTACAGGTGAAAAACTCTCTAGTTCATTCAACATACAACTTTTTTCTTAAGCAAATGGTAGGATGTGGACACTGAAAAGCTTTAGCAGAGAGATTTTCCAGCTTTCTGCAGCATTTTGTGAGAGTTCTTTCTTTCCCATGCAAGTAAGAAAAAACAATGTTACCGTTTCGTAAACTTCTTGCAGGTGCGGATTGTTTTGGTAGAATTGTTATGGTTCTAACTGGAAAAACACTCAGAACTGTGTGTCTTAGAACTTGACCAATCCTATTAGGGGGTGGATGGCAAAAACCAATTACCTTATGCCACTCAATACACTTTGCGAACTAACATATAAAAGTCTTCTGAGAATTCATTAAACCACCATCCATTCATCCCTGAGCCTGGACTTCGCGTCGTTTCTCTACTCATCTGTGGGGAAAACAGTGACAGTAGGATGTTCTATATTCCTGATACAGCCCTAAGAGACACAAGACATTCAAGAACTAGCCACGGTGGACTTTATTCTAGTTTGCAATTTCTCTGTAGTCCGTTCTTCAGAGGTCAGGAATGTCAGATTCTTCTTAGGTAAGACTGCAGTGTTTCCTTTCCAAAAAACTATTGTGTGAGTGGATGTGAAATGCATGAAGTGAGAAGCATTTGTGCCAACAGAACGTGATCCAGGGTGTTAGATCTTTCTAGATGGATTTTGTCTAAAGTAAGCTAATTGGCCTAAGGAACTTGCACTCTGGATAGATGGATCATTCCCTCCATTTAGGGGCTAGGGAAAAGACTAGAAAATGAGCCAAATTTATCTATAGACTTAAGTCTATAACAATATTGACATAAAATATTATTGCCATAGTTGTATTGAAAAGTATAAACTGAAGAGAATTTAGCATTTACAATTTCCTCTTAGGGCCAGTGGTCTCAGGCTACATTATTCTGATATTTCTATAAATGATGGTGACATGTATTATAGGACAACCCATCAGGTTAAAAAAGATAAAAAAGAGGATTATTGTTCTCTCTAAAAATATATTTTCATGATGTGTGAGGTGATTCATTGATTTGAGTTTATTTTAGATCAGAGGTGGCCAACGGAACCCTTTCTAGTCCATATCTTACAATATGTACAGCACAGGTAATACAATGAGAGTTCACATTACTTTGCTAGGAACCCTCTGAAGTATTTCAGTTATTGTGAGACTACACCAAATATTGGCCCTTGTGTGGAAGGGAACTACAGTCTCAGAGTTGGACCAAAGCTATGATCAACAGTGACATTTCTTGTCTGCTGAATAGAAAGGACGCCTTTCAAAAAATATATGACACAGTGTTCCTACAGTAGGAAAAATAGCAAACATGCACGATGAAAGCTATTTTTAAAAATGGCAGTGTAAAATAAATAGGATGGTGATTCAACACTTAATCATTTAGTGTAATTTTCCCACTCACTTCACTAAGTACTTTATTTATTTTGAGCCTACTCGGCTTTGCCAAAAAGTTGTTTCTCTTAATTTGTCTGTCATTAGTTTTAAGTCATTGTAAATTGTCTTTAAATTCACTTTAAACAGAATCAACTACATTTTAAAGTATAAACATGGATTTGCTTATTGTATTCTATGTACACAAAGTCATTGCAAATGAAACAAGAATCAGATGCTTTGGCTAGGAAATGAGTTGGAGTTTTTCCCAGTCAATCTGGCACTAATTTTTAGGCATTATGCACATATAAATAATGCTATGCATTGACAGAATGTAGGTGCCACCAGAGATTAAGGAATAGAAAGTATTCTTGTAGTACTTTTTCTTCTTTTAAAACCTCGTGTCCCTTTGAAAATAGCTTCTGTGGTAACTACTGATTCCTGTGATTCATAAACTAATTGAACATGCTAGCACTGTGTGGTCAGGAAAAAAGTAACACACTAGAACAGAACGGAAGGGGGTTGTCAGAATAGCCCTTCTATCTATAAAATAAGTTTAGATAGTTTTGTTCCCAACCCAAATCCTTTGCTTGCAGATTTTATTTCACCTCTGTCAACAAAGAAGGGCGCTTGTGCCCTTCACGGACACAAGTGATACTTAATTTTCCATCAAAAATGCCCATTTCCTCTTCATATCAAAGCCTAAACAAAAGGTGAGATGAGCTGACACAGTGCCAATATTTTTCTGATTAAATTTCTTTGTTTGCCATTAGTTTTTAAGGTTTAAGAAATAACATCATTGTTTCGTATTTCTCTGAAAAAGTCCTGCCATAATGCAGACTTCACTCGTTTACAGCCCTACTTATACACTGGAAATTAAACCAAATACATTGTTTCTAAGCCCTTCAATTAGAGGGAATGGTTTCAAGATTCTTATTCTTTGGCTTGTCAGAAAGTTGGACAAAATCACTAGTAAAATAATGTTGGCTTTGAACATATTACCTGCTGTTTTGGTTGTCATATTATTGTCAAAAAAATAAACAGAACAAAAACAATCCACAAAACCACAAAACCAAAATAAGAATGGGATTTAAGAGATTCTGCATCAATGATTCATGCTACAGACTTTTAGTGTGATCTTTAGGAAAGACTTAAAGTGTTCTTCCTTTACTTCCTTATTACTATGGTAGAAATGCCTAATAAGTAAGTCATTCAGGAAGGCTAAATTTGCCAGATTTTTATAAACCACCTAAAAAGCGTTTCAAGCGTTTCAATGTCATCAGCTGGAAGTTTTATAACAGAGATTCAGTATAAGGGTGTTTATTGAATGTTCTTCAGCTAAACTGTTTCCTCTGCAATTAAGCAAAGAAAACTCGGAAAACGCTTTAATTTTAAAAAAAAATTTGAGCTTGTTGCTGTTACACTACTGCATTTTGCAGTTAACTGTACCTTCCCAAATGTCAAATCTGGGTTAAAGTGAGAATTATTATTCATGACCAGTTACCTCTAAGTAACTGACATGTAAGCAGCAACATTAAAGCAAGGCCAGATAATGAAAGCTAGCAACAGTTGATGGAGCACTCCTAAATTTTTTTGGGGTGAACTTTCACATCTGAATTTTAGTTTCTTTATTTTCAGCATTTCCTCAGTCTACAAAATTACCCCACAAGGCAAGTGATACCAGCATATCACATTTCATACAAAATCTCAGTGTTCTGGGCTGCTTTCCCACATTTCATTCTTTCTGCAATGTAGCAAAAGCTGAATTAAATGTTAGAGGTCTTGAATTCTGGTCATTCCCCTGCCACAGGTGAAACATTTTGCTAGTGTTCATTAGCCAATTCAGCCAGCTATTATTGTTGAACTGACTATGAGGGTGCAGAAAGCAAAGCCCTCGGGAATCGTGTGGTGCAACAGCACAACTTGTTCAGAATTTATGCTGTTGTGCCGACACGTATCCATGTCTATTTGTCTATAAAAGGTTATGTAGGAAAAGCAATGCTGGAAATGACCAGAGGTGCTGGGGGAGGTTCAATCCCAGCTAGGTGCATGGGTAGCCATTAGTGCTGGCTCGATCGCCTAGTCAGAAAAATCCAATAGCGTTTGTTGATGGATACATTATGCAGGAGAAGGGAATCTAACCTTAGAGGGTGTTTTATTCTCCCTGTGGCATGTGCACATGGTAAGATATCTATGGTGAAAGAACCCTTATGGCAGGTGTGGCATTACGAAAGTGCCTCTCCAGAGTCACTAATGAAAATCTCAGCCTTTCTCTTCATTAGGGTTTTTACAGAGTGCTGCAAGACAGGAGAAGAACAGAATTTGATTTGGGGTAATCACAGTCTAGTGGGGGGCTACATATTTACCTGGGAATATTCCAGGTGAGATGTTATCTTTTAAAGCCTGACTGGTCATTTACAAAGTCTGGCAGCTGATCACAGAGATCTCAATGAAGGCAGAAGTAGTTTCCCAGCAGCATTTCTCCTGGGTACAGGGCAATTTCACTAGCAGCTGTTCATCCCTGAAACATTGTGAGCCTGGAACCATGCACACGGGCCTATGGAGTGGATGAATGAATGACATGTTAGGGGTGTACTGTGCTCATGACTTGCAGGTCTCTGTTTCTGGAAGTTGTTGCACTGATTACATACCAATGAGGACCCTCTGTATATCCTGTTACAAAAAGCCTATTTGAACAAATTATTTTAGAAGTTTTTAAAACTGGATAATGCTTCATGTAGATATGTATATATGGACATTCATATCTATGTTTTTCTTTCCAAATGTCACAGCCACAGAAGTTAACATCATACTCAGTGAGTCATGGTTGATTTATTTCATTTTTCTGGATAGAAATAGCAAAGCAACTTTTTTTTACTGTCTAGCTGGTTTAGAATTAGGATGGCATATATCTGAGGCTGTTCAGTGCTTTGGATGCTAAAGAAAGTCCCAAGAGATGGATTCATGGGTAGAGGGCAGGTAAGGCAGTCAAAAGCACATGACAAATTAATTTGTCATGAGGCCATTTATCACCTGATTGTACAATTTTTTACATGGCTCTTACCCTTGCAAAAGAGCTGTATATGTTTACATGTATAAAGTAGTGGGAATGTTCTATCTGCACAAGAGGTATTCTTCATTATATATCCACCTCATATGTTTTCTTCCATTTCTGTAAGATTTTGCTTCAAGATAGATTTTTAATTGTGTTGACTGTAAGTGAATGTAAACTTAGTATGGAACTAGCAAAGAGAAGAATCCTTATCTTTGAAGAATGAAACTAGTTGATTTTTTTTCCTTGTGCCATCTAGTGTCTATGGACACATTTAGATAATTAATTCTTCACACACAGTTGTTTGACAGTCCCGATAGTTAAGCTCCTTCTCTGAAGATCAGTGTTTTATGCTTTTGAAGATAAAGCCACAAAAAACAAATGAAGACACAAAAATCCGACAGCTCAATAAATGCTGCAAATAAAAGCAGAGACAAAAATGTTCAGCACAGATATGTACTTCACCATTTCTTCCACAATCCAAAGTTCAGTGTTAAGCATGAGACATGAGACACGTACCTCTGTAAGCAAATTTTCCATTGTTCTAGTTGATGAGAGGAGGAGAAACTCAGTTGTTACATAAAAAGTGAACAAAGCAAACACTGTCTGTGTTTGGCACTGCCTGTGACTGAGTCTGTATACTGTGGTTTCATCAGCTGATTGACTGTGATGGAGCAGTATTTGCAGTGGCAAAGGAGACTGATGGGGAAAAAACCTCTTCCAAAAATATTTTAAATTAAATAGAAATGACTGAGAATCAAGGAAAAGTGTTGTAAAATTCTTGGAACTGAAAGGTGGTAATAAGGTTGTGACCTCAAGCAGCCAGGGTTGTGACACTTTTCCATGCCTTAATTATGCCACCCTGGATGGGGGAGATTTTCCAGAGTCCTTGTCTGGATCCAGTAGACGAACGGGACTTTTCACCCTTCTTGCTTTCAGATAACTGTTTATTAAAGCTTATCAGAGAAACCGAGCCACTGACGTGACCCCGAGCAGAGAATGCGAGAGAAAAGGCGAATTATCAAGATACACAGCCTTTTAAAGGTAAATCACCCAATGAAAACCCAAAACGAAAGATATTTTTACCTTTCTACCAATATTCAATAAATCTCCTTGTCACGTAGAAGGAACTGCGGAATTTTTCACCCAATCCTCTCAATCCACTTTTGCCGCAGAACATGAAGTAATAGAAGAAGAAGAAGAAGAAGAAGAAGAAGAAGAAGAAGAAGAAGAAGAAGAAGTAGAAGAAGAAGGAGGTCTGGAGAACAACAACAATCTTCCATTTTGAAGTTTTTGCTTTTTATCTATTTACTATATTAACAAACCCAACACCTCTAAATTTTCACCCTGTGACCATCTTACATAATGTTCTATCACCTAGTTCACACCAGTGTAGATTCTACTTCTTCCCAGAGGGTAGGTAATTTTCTCCATGGATGAAGGTCAAAGGCAGTGTTGTCCAGGGGGGTAGAACCCTTCAAAACAGGCAGAGAAATATTCCCTGCACTTTGGACTCCCACATCTCCCCCTTCTGTTGGAACCAAAACCACTTCCTTGACAGCTTTGTCTGTGGCTCGTCTAGCACAGTGAAGGATACATGGCACAAATACTAAAAGAATAACAACAACAATTAACACATACAAACCTATCTTCAAAAATTTTCTCCATAAGGGTGTCAGATCAAACCAATCGAACACATCGTTCAACAAAGATCCACTTTCTTCTCCGAGTTTAGCGATACCATTCTCTAATTGCCGTATACTTTCATGG
Organism: Lycocorax pyrrhopterus obiensis; assembly: GCA_014706295.1. NCBI lineage: Eukaryota > Metazoa > Chordata > Aves > Passeriformes > Paradisaeidae > Lycocorax > Lycocorax pyrrhopterus. The sequence goes on along the minus strand of JACSVZ010000014.1, from coordinate 49,276,732 downwards.
AAGGATTTTGAATGATCCGACAAATTCATACAACACATACCTTCAAATTCTTCACGTCCATGTCCGTGCACTAATAGAAGATAACCAATTGCTGCTCTGTTCTGCAGAGTCGCTTGTCTCACACTTTGAACATCAGTTAACTTGTCACTCAGTGTGAGAGAGACAGCATGGGAATTCTTACTTAGCCAACAGCCTAGTTGATCTAATTGTCTCAAGGCTGCTCCTGCAGCAGCACCAGGTAAAAGGAGGGCTGCAGTAAACCTTTGTCCAAAATTCCAAGCTGTAAATTTGTCATTACAATCAGATGTATATTGCTCAACAAATCTCTTTCCCCTGCCTTTATGTTCTCTTATCATTTTTGCGTTAGGCGTTAGCAAAGAAAGCTTCCCAATGCTGCGTGGACCGCCTTTGACATTTGAGGGGATTGCAGGCCAAATTCTGTCCCCACAAATGAGAAACATACCTCGTGGCAATTGCAATGGAGTCTGGTTGAACAATGCGTTCATCTTTACTGTTGAATTGCACCAAGATGTTGCGTTTTTGTATATTGTAATTTGGAGTGACATCTGTTACTTTGTCTTTATTTTGTTTCAACCCTGAAGAACTGAATATTACACAAAACTCCATCTTTGTTGAACCAAGAATTTCCAGTTCCTGAGGTTTGTAAGGAGCTTCAGGAAGGGATTTGCTCCAAACATCCCAACTTTCCACTGGATTCAAACTGAACTGTTAAAGCTTTAGATGAACATGTTTGGAAGGTAGCCATTTGTCTGCTGGCAAACCAACCAAACATTTTGAGAATGGTTTCTTTGGCCTTGAGTGAGTTAGACAAATGGTGTCTAGCACTGATACATTGGCCAAAGTTTCCCAGACATTTTCGTTTGGTTGTTTCACTGGGAAAACTGCATTGGTTAAGGCAATCAGTGAGATGATAAGACACAAGTGTAATACCTGATTGAGCTTCATGATCAACAGCTTTATCTCACACAGGAATCTCTGATCTGCAACACAACCTGTACAACACTTTTACATACAAGATTGACACCATTAACTTTCTCCACTTTCTCTGTAGGATCTTAAGTGTTCCTGGCCAGAGGTAGAAGCACTGTCCCATGTCCTTTTGTGTGTCTGTGGGCTATTTTTTCTAGATAGTTGCAAAAATGATAAATGTTCTCCCAGTGTTCTCCTTCTCAAAGGTTATGCAACGAAAGTCTAAATTATCAGGTGCTGATATGTATAGTTTTGACAACTGCTATTACTTATTTATAAAAACATATAATTTCAATATTTCCTAAAAGAAAATGGCTAAGCTATTGACCCCATTAGTATCTGAATATGCTATAATAGTACTACTATTATATTAATATTAATATTTATATGATCATTACAGTGGTATGTTCACCATTCTTATTCTCATGAGAGGTATCCTAGAGGTCAGATGCAGGAGATGTGTTTTTGAAATTTGCTTCAGAAATAAAGAAAATAAAGACTCGCAAGAAATAGTAGAATTTTATTTATTGTACATTTTTAGTTGAAAATGGCCATCAAAAACATCCTGAAATGACTAAGGAATGGGTGCGTGGGGATTTCACAAGTGGAATTATGTTTAAGAGTGAAGGGTGGATGGAGCTACTCATTTTGATCTGATTTAATATGGTGCATGAAGGCCTAGTAAACACATCTACACATTAAATGTGCTATTATTAGCCAATAAATTTTAAATGAAAGTGAGGTATGCAACACAATGCTTTCCCAGTGTAGAAGTAACAGGAATTAGAAGCAAAATAAATAAAAGGTTTTATAAGGGAAATGTAAGAGACTAGGGCAGCTGGAAGTCACAAATTTACTTAGTGGTTCATGGAACTGAAAATACAGCTATGCCATTAGTCTTAAAAATAGCTTGCGTATCCAAGCGTCCTAAGAGACATATCAACACTCCCATTTAATCATACAGTTTCTCCTTTACCCATAAGGGTATCCCACCGAAATTTTTAAATCATGTGCAAGTACAATTGAATGCTGGGCACACACTGGTCTTTGCTAGATGCATGGAGTTGCACTAAGTTCTTGGCTTCTCTAGCCCAAATATCATAGTGCAAAATAGAAACTACAAATAATTTAGGGCTTTTAAAAATGTGATAATTAAACTAAAAAATCGCTATATACTAAGCCTCTTATAGATGATTTAGATGTTGTTCTTCAAATAATATGTCAAAATGCACAGCAAATTAGACACAGGCCCACTAACTATCTAGATTAGGAGTTAATGTAGACTGAAAAAGAATAGCCAATTGTAAATCAGGCTGAAAAAAAATGTTACTAAATACATCAAAGAACACAGAAAGTTTAATGGAATGGTTTAGCTAAGTGGTTTGGAATAACTAAAGAAAATTAATGTCTCACTTGTATCTATATAATTTTAGGAAATGTATTTTTTTTTAAATAAGCATTTTTTCATCTAGTTGTACGTGTCTTAGAAAGGATGTCTGTAGCTCATCATTCCTCCCGAAGTCTTAACTACAGTTCAAAAGCACATTGTAATCCCTGCATGACTTTTAGTCTAAATATTATCAGACATCGTCTCCTGCTATTGACAGCCAGCTAGGGAAATAATACCAAGGTCCTTGCAAATGTACCTGAGATCCTGACAGATATTGTTAGAATATGAGCTCCAGAATGATCCCTAAATGTAGAAATACTGTGAAGACCAAGTGCAGTAGTTCTTTGGTTCCTGCAGGCAGCTTTTGTTTTTTCAAACCTAGAAAAGATACTAAATAAGAAAAGATGTTATACTCTTTTGTGCTATTACTGTAAACCAACAGGGCACTCTCCACATCTCTGCAGCTCATGGCACTTTTTTCTTTAAACTAGACACCATATTACCATTTGAAAAAAAACCAAAATTGAAAGGGAACAGATGCAGGGCTGCCACAGTCTCCAGGCTCCGATTTGTAGAAATAAAACCTGTGCAATTAAGACACTTGTTACTGATTCTTTTCCTTTTCTAAATGACTTAAGCGGGTCATTCACAGAGCAAGGGTTTCTCTACTAATCTAATGAAAGTGGAACCCCTTGCCTTAAATCTAATGCAGCTAAGTAGAACCAGTAATATGTAACTATCTAATGTGCCCCTGAGAACTGCTCCACTGCAAGGACTTTTCCTTTAAGTACATTGGATAGGGGACATAAAAAACCTTCTATCTTCATTAATTGGCTCTGTATGGGGCAATTTACACCTTACGTGGAGACAACTTTTCCTCATGAGAAAGCTGATTAAATTATAGCTCATTAACAAGAATACCTTTGTTACTGAAACTTTCTGTGAACCATAGATAAGGCTCCCTGTGACCTACTTCTATTGCTTTTAGAATTCTCAGACTTCTCATTTTTATTTGAGTACCTACCTTTCATACGATTGGCTGCAGGATAAGACAGTCTCACGGCTGATAGGCTTCCAATCTAATTTTAGATTGGAAGATGTAGGTTTTCTTCTGTGAGAAATAAATTCAAAAATAACTTTTTAGATCATAAGACGCTGGCAAGTTTATGGAAATAGCTCACATTTCCATTCTAGAAGTTGAGAAAAGGAAAAAGTAATCTTGAACATTTATAACTGTGTTCTGATTCTTTGTATTCAGATGAATACACATTTTTTCTGTCTTTGGCCCCAAAGGAGTTCTTTCTCAGGAAGTTTTTTCCATTGCTTGTATTGCCAAAAGCAGTACTTCCTTCTGGAAGATTCTGTAGAATTGAATGGAAATTAAAAAGAAAGCTTTTAGAGAAATATAATGAGTTTTAAAGCAATTTCTGTGAAATTCTAAACAGTTTTATACAGAATTATTCATCATTTAATTTTTTGCTTGCCTGTAAAATCATGTAGTATGAATACAATTTTCTACCACAGATTGGCCAGAAAATTCTGAAGAGATAGCAGTATATGTTAATTGCTATTGGTTTTTTTTATCTCTCTCTTATGGAGAAATGAACTTTAAGTAAGTTATTGACATGTATTATTTACAGATTCCTAAAGTATTGCATCACCACACAACTTTGGATTTCTGGATATTTCTAAACAAATGCTACCTTTTTTCTAGTAGAAAGGGATTCTATTCAGTGACCAGACAAAGGTATTGCTATGTCTACAGACACTGAATGATCTAACTGTGCAATGAAAAATGTGATCCAAATACAAGACGTCTTTCTGACATCCTTCTTTGGTGCTCCTTGAGTTATTCTACAGGCAAACTTAAAACGGCACTTTCTACGTGATCGACACGAACTGAGCTGCCACCAGAGCAATGAGGCGTAATCAGGCAATAATTCAGAGATCTATATTTAAATTGATTCTCATACTTTGAGGCTTTTTACTCCTTCAGATTTCACAATTTGGATTTTCAGCTTGGTGCTTGCGTGTAATCAGCTGAATACAGAATGCATAAATTACACATGAACCTGGACATGTGCTTCAGCATGATGGAAACAGTAATTCAAGTCAAGGTAGTGAACTGGTCCTGGTACAAGGTACTGGTCAAGAGTTAGTACTACCACGAACTTTGTCCTAATAGGCAAAAACTAATTAAAAGTGCCATTCTTTTACAAACTTTTTAATGAAACTAAGATTGAATCTACAATGGTACTTCCGAACAGTGGAAATGTTACCAGAGGAAACTTCTATTTGCTAGGTAATATTCCTATATGACACATCGACTGTCAAGTCCCATAAAAGGAAGCAAGATTATACATGTGCCCAGATCTAGTCGTACCTGCTGAATTGTGGCTTGCTGAATTGGTGCCTTGACTACCATGTTGTTTTGCAAAAAATACATAACTCATGGCCTTTTCAGAGATCATAAAACAGAGCTTTTTTTTGGTAGCATGTGTCAGGACTGCAGAGCAATTCTTTTGAACATAAAGGAATGAAATAAAGTGGCTTGCCTAATGAGCAGGTGATGATTCCTATGACTTCAAATGCAACTCTTATAAAAGAAAGCTTGATTATCAATGTCAGGATTTAAATATCTTAATTAATGACATTGAAAACTAAAATTATTTACTTTTATTTGTTTTCTTGTATGGTCTACTTAGGAGGAGCTGTTTTGTTTAGTTTTTTATCTCTGCAAGCTGAATTTCTCAAGTGCATTACACGTTCAAGTAACACCAAGGCCAGAAAATATCTCATTCCAGTTGCCTTTTCTTAACACAAACAAGATTATGCTTCATCACAGCAGTAACAGACATTAGGAAGTCCACTTTATACAGGACCACAGGAGGAATAAAACAAACAATTCTTTTATGTCTCTAAATCTCATTATTGTTTCCATTAGCTTTCTGTTTTTACCTGGTGGCATTTCCACGGTTGCTTTAATCACAAATAACTTTTTAGAAATTTATTATCACCAAATTGTCCACGGAGAATGTGTCTTCCTTCAGATATTGATTATTTTTCTTTATGCTTCACTTACAACTTAGCTGTGGTTTGTTAGGCTCATGAATCTAGAAACTTATGTAGAGAGTAATTGAGACTTGGATAATTAAGCCTAACACAGAACCACACTGGTGACAGTGACAGCTGTCCATATAGCCTGCCTACCTGTGTAAGCTGAAACTTAGAGGGCAGAGTTGCAGGGCAGAAAAGAAAGTGGTGTTCATGCTTTCTGCTTGTGGGGATGAGAAAGGCAAGATATTCCTCATAGTTATGCAGATGTTCAAAGTACAAGTTTTCAGCAGTCTTTTTTCTCAGGTTTCCATGCCCAGCTATTCTTTAACATATCCTTGACCTCCTTAGAATGGGATACAGAGCAAAATAAGCAACTAATCTTGCTTGTAGATTAAGAAAAAGATAAGTAAGGATCAGAGAAGGTAATGTTATAGGACAGAATAGAAAACTGCTGGCTGTAGAAAATGAAGACTTCAGTTTTTTTTTTGAGAGATTAACACAAGAGCAACACACATGTTGATCAACAGTTTTTCAATGCCTGGCACTCATGTTCAGGATAATACCCAAGACAGCAAAAGGACCAGATGAGCCTTTCCAGAGCTATGGTACTGCCCAATGGAAAGAAAAACTGTTAAGTTAGACATAGGAACTGACATATTTTTGTCAGTCACTGTAAGTGTCCTGGCACCCTGCTGAATTGAAAAGGACAGTGGTATTTGTCTTCTTTCTCAGAAAGCTCTCTGCTATGCTACAGTCACACCCAACACCTTAGGGCCTTGCCTGTAGATGTGAGGAGAGCCAAGCTCAGAGTGTACGTGAATGAAATAGCTGTATACACATACGTAACTCTGTGTATATAGGATCATGTGTATTGGATTTGTTGTGTTCTTTTATCTTACGCAGTTTCAACAGGCAGATTAGCACACATATGAAACTCTTGGGAACGCGGCTTGGTCTCCAACTGCTAGCAATGCTATGATCATGGAAATAACCTCTCTAAACAAACATAGAAATAGAAAACCAACAAAACCAAAAACCCCGCCAAAAATCCCAGCCAAACGAACAAAACCAAAACTGAAAAAGCTAACAAAATTTTCTGATGAATTTTTTTCATTTTATGAACTGGTAGCAGGAGGAAAAATCCTTTAGAAGGGAATTCACAAAGGCAAGCTAAATCTGGAAATCAGTAAAGATACAAATGCTATGATGCTATTTTTTGCAGTCTCTTGTAGAGTAGAAATGCACTTGGAGGTAACTCAGCCATTACCATCTATGTTTAATTATTCTTTTGATAAAGAATTTCTGGTACAGTAAGTGGCTGGTTTAGACACTGCAAAAACATTATTGTCCTTATCTCATTGTTACAAAAAAGGATGATGTCAGGAAGTTAGTCTTTCTCCACTCCTTGCCATTTAACACCGTGTTGACAACAAAGGTGTCTGACAATACTGTGTGGTGTGTTTACTCACCTTGAATGAATCTAGTATTGTAGCTTGTCTCACTGAATTTTAAGTGGTCAGATTTGTGCAAAATAACATTAAATATTTTATGTATTTTGCATAAGATGAATAAAAATACATTCTGTAAAAATATGAAGGTTGAGTGCACTATTTGTTACTGTTACAGCATATTGACACATGCCCTAACATCGATACTGCACTTAACTGCAGAGTAGTAAAAAGAAATCTTGTAAGGATATATGCTATGACAGTCTCAAAATAACAAAAGCCATGTTAACAGAAATGCTTTTTACATCAATTTACTGGGTTGCTGCATATCTTTTACTTTTTAAATTGTGTTAGAAAAGAGAAAACATAAAACTTCCTACACTCTGAGGTTTTGCTTTAGCAGTATTCACTAGAAGAAGCAGTGCCCATTTATACTCACCATATTTTTAGTAAGATTATAACATTGTATCATTCTTAGTTTCCTGCAGAAAACCAGAATTAATTAAAGACATCCTTATTAGGGGGACTCCATATAATGACTCCATAGTTTTCAGCTCAAAAATCTGCGTAGTGTCATCTTTATTGCTGATTTTTTGACCATCCAGACACAGACAAACAAAATTGCAGCTTCAAATCTGATTAATGAAATTCAGATTAATGACCAAGGAGGATAAGATTTCCTCATGCTGATGATCTAATTCTGTTTATAGTTTGGTCTAAGGCCAGACTACACCTGTCTTTCACTTTTTGTATTTTTCTAATGAGGGAGAATTTTTCTTATGTTTTGAAACATTGAAACATTTTTCAATGTTTTAAAAAAAGGTAGGAATTAAAATTAACTCTCTCATAGAGCAGATTTTGCTTGTAGTTCTAGGAATATAAGTTCTGAAAGTGGGAATCTCAGAACTTTAATGCTTGTCAAAAAACTACTATTTCCTAGACAACAGTAATCCTTTCTGAAGTCCAAAATGCATGAAATTTTTCTCTCAATTTCATTCAAAATCTGGAAAGTTTTGCAGTGATATCAATAGCAGAAAGTATTCAAGTATTATAAGTATGGACTACACTTTAGAAAAAAAATAGAGCTGAGTTACAAAACATACCTCTGTAAATTTACATTAAATTCCCTGTTCTGATTGGAAATAACAAGAGCATTACATACGACATTTTTCTCTTCATATGTATTGTTTTGATAATATGTTCATCTGTACTTGTAGTGGCTTCAGGGTTTTTAATGATTTCTATGGAATTGAAACAAGAAAACCTCCAACTATAGAATTTTTTTCAGTATAAAGAATTTATATTTTCCTAAAATATGCCTGGACTTACTGTGTCATTTTAAGCGAAAAGGTCGTACAAGGTCAGTGTGATTTCAGTTTTTTGTAATTAGTTGTAACTGGACGCAATTTTCCTTCATTTTAGGAACAAAACCAAGTATTTAACAATGAACTCTTTTAAACTACTTTATTTTCTTGGTCATGTGCAGGGAGGGAAATGTGGTACTGCAAGAATACAGAAAAGATTAATTACCCACAGTCACAAGATATGTCAATTGCATAGGGAAAAATAAAAAAATTAGGTCTATAGCTCTCTTCCAAGTCCTTTGCTTCATTTTCAAACTCATTGTTCACCTTGAAAAATGCTTGAGTTGGAAGTACTTCTGGATTTTTTTATTGCATTCACAATAGTAAAAAAAAAAAAGTAATTTTCGTATGGCTCACAGAAAGCCATATGTGTGTGTGTGTGTGTGTGTTTTCCAGGATTAAACTGTTTAGCAAGAGTTAAACAATAAATATATATATCTTCTTCCACTTCTTAACAAAATAAATAAGGGTGAATGAAGAGAGGAAATCTGTTCCCTTCTAACATTTAAAATGAGTCTTTGAGTGGAAAAAAATAGGAATATTTGGTAAAGGTTTTTGTAAAGGAAGAGCAATGCTCCAACATTTACAGTGCAAAAATGGACCAAAGAGGAATAAATAAGAGAAGTGGATGAAGGACATCCTAGAATGAACTAGGGATCTTTCGAAAACGAAATTTTAAACTGCATCCAAGAATGGTACAGAAACTGGCAAAAATGTTGTTAAAGCCAATTTTGATTAAGGTCCCAATAAACAGTTCTTGCAATTTTTGGAGGTTCAGACTGGATGTAAGGTGAATGTTTGCCACGTAAATGAATTATTCATGTTTAAGGAGGGTATCTTGGCATAGACATTGGGTTCTGTCTCAACCACACTGCATAGGCAGCTGGAATGAGTGAGTCATTGCATTTCTACTTGAAAAAATGGTTATGCTTCTTGTCTTAGGGCTAAGGGAAAACTTTTATCTAAATGATGGACAAAATAGGGGTTTTTTGGAGGGTTTATGTAGACCAGCCCTGATGAGGCTAATAATGAGGTATATGGGTTAACTGAGAGAAGGAAAAATGGGCACATTTAAGTTATTAATCAAAATGTCAAGAATTAATGCAGACACTAAACAAGAATTTACATGTTTGCCAGCCTTTATAGAGCTGGTACACTTCATGAAAGGTTTTCTTCTGCTGTGATTGACAAATATTCCTCTTCAGGAGAGTGAGAAAAAGAGACATTCAAGGCCAGAGGGAACCATTAAGTAAGTGCTTCAGGGCAAGAGAAGAAGATGAGATGTTTGCTACAGAAGAAACAGGTAACTATTGTTAGAACTCTTTTCTCTTTCAAATAAGTTTTCCAATTGAAAATATTTGCCATGCTAGATATTAGTAAAAATAAAAAAATTCTGATAAAATTTTCAGTAAATTTTCCAAAGATGCTCACATAGCCAGGGTCTTATATGTTTTTCTTTCTATAACAAATAAATGAAGGAAATATGTTTATTTTATTTACTTGTTTGTTTGTGTCCATAGAGTATTTTACTGCATGCATTTTAGCTTTAGGAAAATGGAAAATGTCAGATCTAATTGCCACTGATCCAGTTAGAGGATCATTTGGCATTCTCTGGTACATCTAATGGAAGGACTGGGGGAACTGCTCTGCAAGGACCTCTGTATTTGCGTTCATAATGAAACCTTACTTTTAAAATGGCAAAAATATTCACCTTTGAGTTAAATGGTACACTCTTTGAGAAAACTGATTGAAATACTTCATGCATCTCTGAACAAATGCTCTTCCAGCCTTTCTGTGTTTTTCTTTATTAATCCTTTACTGACCTTCAAGACAACTTTTTCATAGCTCATACATAAAGGGGAATAGCTAAAATTAACCTTTGAAAAGGCATATAGTCAGGCGTTGTGACTAACTGATTGGGATAGATTTACAGAGTATACAAGTATTTGGGACAGTGACTTCTGTTAAAAGTAAGTGATATGATTTGTGAAGCATAAGGGATCTATTTTCTGCCTGGTGCATAGAAATTTATATACAGTGCTCCCTTCACAACAAATAAAGGGACTTGTCTATCTAAAACCTTGCACATTCTTCTGAAACTGTACCAGATATTGTTGGCAGAAGATTTTTTGATCTGATCTCTGAAATAAAAATAAAAATAAGATTTAATGTGTTTCTGCAGCTGGATTTTCCTTCTGTTATATTGTAACCATCAGGTAGTAGTCATAGTCATAGTTAAATGACCTATTTGCAATAAAAATATACATAGTTTGCTCTTTTTATTTTTTTCCCCACATTACATAAATGCAGACCTGCTTTTTGCAGAGGTGCATATGGAATTATATTTTGAGTGTTGCAACCTTGACTACTTCATCTTCTATGTTATTTTCAAGTTAAATCTGATCTTGTCTGAAAACAAGGTTTTCTAGTAGGTATAATCAAAAGATGTCATGTCAGGAAGCACCAATACTGTCTACCAGTAGTCTAGAACTCAGAGAAAGCAGTCTTAGGAGCATAGCATTAAGTCTGTGAAAAATACTGAGGAAGATATAACTCACACATTCATAGAATCATTTAGTTAGAAAAGACCTCCAAGGTCATTGAGTCCAACCTTTGACTGATCACCACCTTGTCAAGTACACGATGGCACTAAATGTCACACCCAGTCACTTCTCGAACAACCCCAGGGATGGTGACTCCATTACCTTCTTGGACAGCCTATTCCACTGCTTGACAACTCTTTCAGGGAAGCAATTCCTCCTGATGTTTAACCTGAGTATCCGCTGGTGCAGACTGAAGACCCTGTTGTCCTGTCACTGGTTACCTGGGAGAAGAGTCTCCTTTCAGGTGGTTGTAGACAGCTGTAAGCTCTCCATTGACCCTTGTTTTCCCCAAAGTAACACCCCCAGCTCCCTCAGCAGCTCCTCATCAATTTCTGTTGCCCTTCGCCAGCTCCACTGCCTTTCTCTGGACACTGCAGCACCTCAGTGTCTTTCTTAAACTGAGGGGCCCAGAACAGGGCACAAGATTTGAGGTACAGCCTCACCACTACCAAGTACAGGGGGACAATCACCTCCTGGTCCTGCTGCCACACTGTTGCTGATACAGGCCAGGATGCCATTGGCCTTCTTGGCCACCTGGGCACATTCTTGGCCCATGTTCAGACACTGCTGACCAGCAGCCCCAGACCCTTTTCTTCTGGGCAGTTTTGCAGCCACTCTTTGTCAAACCTGTTGCACTGCATGGGATTTTTGTGGCCAGAGTGCAGGATGCAGCACCTGGTCTAGTTGAACTAGCTTGTTGAATCAGCTCTTTTAATACCTTATCAGTCTCTGGTGAGTTTTTAATAAATTTTAGTGAAACTATAAATGTACAGGTCTGGCAAAGCAGCATTTCATGTCTCTGCTTCCACCCTGTCTTTGTGTCATGGTGGTCCTCCTTTAGCAGTCACCAGTACCCTCCCATCCAGGAATATTTTACCATATTGTCTCACAGACGGACACACAGCATTGCCAGCCAGTTGTCAGACCTCTTCTGTGTGCTCTCCAATAGCCCCTGGTGAAAGTCCCAGCAAATGCAGAAATACAAACATGGTGTACAATTTGCAGGTTATTTCTGACTCAGACCCTTTCTAATGGGTCTATTTACATGGCATTACACAAAGTTCTGCACTAAAGCAAAAATTTAATCTCTTTTCAACATAGGAGTGGAAGAAGATTATTAACTACTGGTTTTGAGCCATTTCAAAACTATCAGGAGTAAATGGGACTCCAGAGAATTCTGTAGAACAGAAAACATTGAAGTGAAAATCTTCCTCCTTCAGCTATTTGCAGAGATGAAGTCACTGAAATTCTATACCCAACATCTCTAATTTCTTGTCTAAAGCTTTCTGTCTCTCTGTGAAGACCATTTGACAAAGAAGACAGAGAAGCAGCATTTGTAGTATCTGTTTAATGTAACCAGAGGCAAATCTTATGGTTTGTAATATACATTATGAATCACAGAAAGAAAATGTGAAGCCAAGATGCAGATCAGGCAAATGATGTAAGTAATCAAACTGTGATTCTTGTGATGTTTACTGGAGCATCATGTTTAGTTCTGAATCAGAAATCCCAATCAATAAATATCACAGAATGGGAAGGATCCATCTGCATCCCTGTATTAAGATTAAATGATAGGGCAGTGCTCTGGTTGTTGTGAAACCTATTAACTAGACAGCTTTGACTATACGTAATCTGTCAGGGGAGAACTGTGAATTGGCCTGAATTGGAGAACATCAGTTTCAAATGTTAAATCATAAGTGTTAAACACTCACGATTTGCTTTCCTGATATTACTTGTTTGATCCATTACACTTGTTCCTCATCTTTTATTCCACAGCTTGTATCACTTTCTTTTGGATTTCCTTACTATGGGTACCAAATTAGTGGGATGGACTTCATCTTATTCGAGTGCATGTTATCTCACTCCACCTGACTTGAGTGCAAATTACATCATTATGCTTAGGAGCTTGCTGGTAGCCAGCTGAATAATTATGAGCACTTGTCACTGACAAGGGTTGCATGCTGAAACAAAATATAATTGTAAAAACATTGTGAATTTGATTATATATGAGGAAGTGCAGTTTTCGAACTTCTGACATCCACCACTGGTCTCTATGAATGTTGGATCAGATGGAAACTGTCCAAGGATCTCTATATTTGCCTCAGTTATTAGATTATTAGTATCAGTAAACGAGAAGGAGAAATTCTAAGGACCCAGATGCCCGTGATCATTTTGCCCTGCCAGTTGAGTCGTGGGAAGGTGCAGGTGGTCTCTGGGACAATTTGTAGTATGAAAACTGCTTTCTGGAAGCCCAGATAATTGTGCTCTGCCAGAGTAAAGTCTTGATGCCTTTCGTCTTGGAAACCACCTGGTTGTAGCACTGAAGCCTTAGAGATGATTTGTTTTCCAAGCAAGAGGGTACTTATGTGCTGGCATTGGCACTTACTGGCATTGGTGAATCCTGCATACTTTGTCCTGTGTTTCAAGGAAAAGACACCCATGGGAAGGCAAGACATAGTTTGCTGGAAGAGACAGAGAAGAGAAAAAAAAGGCCAAGGCTAAGGAAAGAACAAAGTTTAAATACCATACTTCAGTCAAACTCTTTGCATGGCCTATCTTCTTTCTTCCAGAAATTCTTTTGTGCACCTGGTTTTTGCTTGTGCAATCTACGCCTTCATGGCAGCCACAGAGAAAAGACAACAATATTCGTTAGCAGGCAATACTCTGTTAGCATGGATTTCTGCCAACAGCAGTCAGCAGGAGAGCTTCTCTGAGCTACTTAGCTGGTAAACAGCACCTTTACATAACCTTTAGTCAGTTGATAATACATTAATGTTTGACAGCTGATTTAATGAACTCTGCTGGGCTTCTTAAACAATACAGGTGGTGAGATCTGTGTGTTTTGTGGAGGAAGGGCTTAGCACAGTCAAACGGAATTGAGTGGAGCTATGTGCTTGTTTTGGTGCTTGAGGCACCAAAATACATGTCTTAGAACTCCACACAAATAGTGTAGATAGATAGATAGATACCTGTAAGTATCTATTTCTTCAATAATGGTAAGAAAAATTAAATTAGTCTAGGCAGTCATCACATGCAGGTTGGGTTCCACTAACCTCACTATACATATTGATCTGTTAACTTCCTGCACTGATTATGACTCTTATGGGTACAAAAAAAAAGTATGAAATTGCTTTGCTAGCTTCACACCTTCTGAGAGCACTGTACTGGTTCCTGTATGCACCTGAAGCATTTAGAGCACTTCACTTCTTACATACCCCCGTCTTGCAGGGGTGGCACTTGCACTGCACTACAACTCTTAACTCTTCACACGTATCATCCTGCTCAGTATTTAGCTTGAAAGAAACTGCTGATAGCTTCCAAAACCCTGCAAAACCTGCTTTGTAGGCTTAGGTGTCTCCCTTTACGTGCAGGTGTGGTTTGAACTGACCTTGCTTGGTCAAGCTGGAAACAACTGAAGACCAGAAGTGATATTCCTTATTTTCAGAAGCCAGAAGATGGACTTGTGTCTTAAGGGTAGGTTTGGGAAATCTTATAGCAAATGATAGTGTGAAAACAAGTAAGGGAAAAAATGTTGTGGGTGAGAAAGAGAGGCAGTATTTCTCCACAAAAGTCATGATATGATGTTGTTACATTGGAACACTAAAAGTAAACACTGTTTTAAAAATGATCTCACTTTAATGTAACTTGAGTACCCTGAATATTTATGGGTTTATATGTCTCCATGAATGATAGGCACTTCTAGAGACCTCACCTTTCATTACTATTTGAGAACAGGAAGCTTTTAGCAACCATAGGGAGAAGGACAAGTTTGTGGGCTTAATCTCGTATAGATTTCGTTTTGTTACTATTGAGAGGCTGCTTTGAGTGAACTCAATGTTTTTCTTGCTTGTTTATTTTAGCATTCATAAAACCTTCTTCTTTGTTTGATTCTATGAGAACAGAATTCCCATAAATATAGAACCAAGCTTATCTGACGCAATGATAATATAAATAAGTTGTGCCCAAAATACTTGTGGCAGGATCACTTTGAAGGTAATGAGTAATTATTTAGTGTCCAGTGTCCTTTCAGTTCTTGGTTCACGCAAGCAAGACGGTCTTTTACTCTTTCAGCAGTTCAGCATAGCTGGTTCATCCAAATCCTCTTTTGCTGCTGCTCCCAGCAGCCTTAATAGGGCCTGACATCACAGCATTGCATCATGCTGCCCTTCCTGTTACAACTGAATAAGTTCAAGACAGTGCAACATGTCTAGCCTGTAAACGAGATCCAAATTCAAGGCTGCCGTATGTAAGTCAAATGTTATAACCAAAAGCCTTGTGACTGGAGCTCTTTTGGTACTGGCATAGAGTTTACCTGTTGTATGCACAACACAGCCATATGAGGGTCAAGGTATTCAATGACTCCGAGAGTTGCTCAGTGTAGAATTTAGGAATGACTTCAGATCATCCCTTTCATTTACACTGCTGCATTATGTTAGCAGCAAGGTCAACTCTTTGGCCATCTCTGCTTGAGTAGTAGGCTGTGACATTTTCTTTCCCAAAAATAAATTACTCTACACGTGCTCTCTTTGAGCCAGTGCCCCAAGTTCATCCAGAAGTGGAAGCTGGTGCTAAATGGATTACTCAGTTTCTTTAGTGCATCTGTAAACATGGCAACCCATTTGCTCTGTTGTATCATCTACTAGCAGATATCTGGTGAGAGTTTGAGATGCTGGTTGGAGATAAAACACTTAAATGGTGTTGATTCACAAGGAAAGTCACTATTGGCAGGACATTATGCATGGTGGCATCTGAGTTCTGATATCTGGTTCAACCTCTTTTAAAAATTATTCTAAAGTTCTTAAAGGTTAGGTTTATCTTTTGAGACTATGTATCTGCTGAGGCTTCAAGGTGTTGACAAGTATAAGTGGAATATTTTTTAACTTATGGTTTGGATTCCTGCCTGTGTTTAAACACATTTTTCTGGCCATTTTTGTTGTGGTTAAAATTCTTATCCATGAGTTGTCAATTTAAATAATTATATCTGTTCTAAGCTTTGAATGTGATGCTGATTGTTTAAATGGAAATTAATGGTACACATATATTCTTTCAGCACCAAAGAAACAGAACACTGTATTCATCCGCATTTACAGGAACACACAGTATAGTGCATGCATACACAGTCTGTATATAATGGAAGACCTTACCTTTCATGGATCAGGCATAAATGGGATTGAAACAAAACTATGTTGCTCAGTTCTGTATAGGTGTTGACATATCTAAATTTTATATTTACATAATAAGAATCTTACCGACCAGCCTAACCCTCTGACCCAAATTCTAATTTCTGGTAAAGATTAGAATATATGTACATATATATACTTTGTCCTTCAGCTTCTCCCTCTGTTTATACTACAGCTGGATAATGGAAACAAAGATGATGGTATCTTACACACTTTTTTTAAAAAGGAGGCAGAGAGAAAAGTAGCATCTTCATCATTATGGCCAGCTAATCTTCCCATTATGATTATTACACTGTTTTATGTTTTGGTTTATTGATTAAGCATGTTTGTGGAAAGATTTTATTCTTTGTAACCTCTGAGTCACAAAAGATGTTCTCACTAAACTATAAAAATTTGCAGTGTTTTTCTTTAATGTTGTTTTACTAACGTGAAACGTCTTGCTTCCTTGTTTACCTTTTTAGGCAATTGTGTTCCTTCCTAATAATTTTGTACTCCAACAGTTAAACATCATCACAGTTCTAAAGTACCTGCTTAGCCATTCTGTGATTACATCTCTCTATTCCCCCTGAAGCAAAAGCCACAAAATAACATGATTCCTCTAAAGTGGAGCTAAACGCTTTTGTTCACTTATTAACCTGCATTTGAGAAGGCTGACAAAGATGGCAGTTCCAGTTTAAATTCTGTGCAGAGAGGGTAACATCAGTGCTGTCCATGCATGGAATTGTCTTTTGTAATTAGTTTTGTCTGCAGTGAGGTACTAAACCTCTGTAACTTTGTTAAATATGGAGCTCAAAAGAGCAGAATGCTCAGTAATTAGCCAGGCACTTGGACAACTCTGACATAACTTAGCATTTATTACTGTTTTGCTCATTGTGCTAACCTAATTCACTGACCTTTAATATGAAACACGCTTTATTTTCAGCAAGGAAAACTAGGATATGCATTTCCACCTGGGGAGTGCAGAGTATTAGGAACACCTGTGGACCTCGGTTCCTCTCTGATGCGGCCAGGATCTGAAATTGCCCTTGCACTTGTAGTTGTGGCCAGTTGTGGTGGTGTTGCCAGCAGACATCTAGGAGAGCAGGAAAGCTGCTCTTACCTTCAGTATCTGTGAGGGATTTGTAGGTAAAGAGCAGGAATAGATGAAGGCTATGGTGCCTTGGACTTCTCTTTTTCACACCAAGAATTCCACTGAATGACCAAGAAAACAGAGAAAGTAAAAAATTCTACTTTACAAAGAAACTCTGTATGCAACTCTTCTACACAACTTGCCGTGGCTCTGACAAAAATAGTGGTGCTTCAGACAGAGTTTCTTTAAAGGTGCATTTAACAAAGTAAATTCTTGCTTGAAATTACCCCAACTGCAAATTCTAGTACATTCTGCTGTATAGTCCTCTCTTTTAAAATAGATGGATTCTTTTGCAGTCTTTACGTTCTATGTATGTTTTATTTTTAAGTACATGTTTATGTGTAGATGCTTATATATATGTGTATAAAAATTAAAAGTCCTATATATCAGCAGTTTTATAGGTTTCTTCCCTCTCTATAATGTCACTAGATGTAGTTTAACTTACATTGCAGTCTTCTGAAGCAATGCCTGCATTTATATTTTTTGTCCCTCTGTCTCATCATTGTTATAGTAGCCATATTTTAAGTAATATCCTGATTATTTTTTTCCTAAGAGTACACTTTTTTAGCCAAATTTTCCTTCACAAACTTTATTAAATAAGCTTGATTTATTCTTCTGTAGTTATCCTCCTGTAAATATTCACCTCTCTTCCGTAAATAAGCTTTTAAAATGGGTCCTATGATATTTGATTTTCTAGATATGAAGAAGTAATAACTATACATTGACAATTTTAAAAGAAAATTGCATGTTTGCTATCTAAGCTATTTATGCTATTCTAGTGGTATTTCTTTCAAATTCCTAAGATTTTTGTAGCTGATTGACTCTCTAGAGAATTCGCCTTAAGTAGGTAATTAGGATTTCACACTGTCTGTTTTTTTTAAGGAAAGGAAAATAGGCAGGGAATATTCACATCAAATATCTGTTATTATCTTCTCTCAATTCTCTATTAGCAATTGGAAAATATTTTTATTCTTACGGTTTCTGTCTCTCTTCAATTATGTATTTATTTTTAAAGCCCAGAAAGGAAAAGCAACTATGAGGCATTCTTAGAGTGAAAATGACTCAGATGGCAGAACTGATTGTGAGAGATTATTTTAGTCATATCTAATTCTGTCTCAGAACAGAAGTATGTATTTTTTGGATTCCTTCAAGCTCTGTATTTCTATGTTTTCTGTGAAAATTTGGAGTAACTCAATTTGGCATGTATCTGGTTATGCAATATTATGCATAAGCTATTAGAAAAAGAACTATAAGGTTAAATAATTTGGTTTTATAGGTTGGAAAAATGAAGGTTGAGTTTTCTCGTTGAAACATTTCTGCTCCCTCATCACCTATCATAGTTCCATCCTGCACACTGTGATTTGATTTTAATTAAATTAGTATTTTTTTTTCATTCGAAACTCTAGATTCATTCAACAGCAGAATAGAAATACCAGAGTATATGTAACAGGTTTTAAATTTTTAAGTGTTACTATCTTACAGGCCATAGCACAGGTCAGACATAGAACCATAGCACACATTGTTGATGTTCACCTCTCTTGTGTCCCAGAAAAATGAGGAATTTCAGGGTGAGCAGAGGTGGGAAGAAGCCTAAGGAGGGACTGAGACAAGGTCTTCTGTTCCTGGCTCCTTGACTTACATCTGGATTTTGGCAGCTATTCACATAGAAAATGAAAAATAAAGGACAAAAAGCCCCACGTTAAGCTCAGAATAACTTAAAGGCAAAGCTGCTAAAACCGACATTTGCCAGGGCATCTTCTCACTCTGTCTTTACTAAGAGTCTACTACGGCAAATCTTAAAAAAATTAGAAGCTTACACCTTTGATTATTTGTAATTCACTGAGCATTTCTGCACCTCTCAGATATAACTGCAACCCTCTAGTTTAATTCCTAGGTTACATCATTGGTCTTTCAAGTTGATTCTTTGAGTAATTTCACCAAAGTGTGCAGCAAGAAATGTCTCATGACAGGGCCAGTGTTAAAATCATGGTCAGCTTCAATTGTAGCATTTCTGAGCATTCCAGCTCCTTGCTAAAATACTTCATGTTACAATAAACATGAAGATTGAAGTGCTGTCCCCCTCTTGGAAGAGGAGAAGGGAAGGGAAGGGAAGGGAAGGGAAGGGAAGGGAAGGGAAGGGAAGGGAAGGGAAGGGAAGGGAAGGGAAGGGAAGGGAAGGGAAGGGAAGGGAAGGGAAGGGAAGGGAAGGGAAGGGAAGGGAAGGGAAGGGAAGGGAAGGGAAGGGAAGGGAAGGGAAGGGAAGGGAAGGGAAGGGAAGGGAAGGGAAGGGAAGGGAAGGGAAGGGAAGGGAAGGGAAGGGAAGGGAAGGGAAGGGAAGGGAAGGGAAGGGAAGGGAAGGGAAGGGAAAGATATTTTCATGGGAAACACAACAGCAGAAAACTGTAGTGAAAGTCAGTATTGTAAGAAGAGGTCAAATTTAGAGCAAAGTGAAAATACACTCTGTTCTTGTAAAAGGCAATACAAATTTTCTTGAACTCTTTGTTCTCTTAAATGTGAAGAACTGTAGAAGATGAAGTGTGAAGTATGAAGGCTCTTGAGCCCATGATCTTTGGAGGCTCTGTTTGTCACACTGCTGAACATCTCTGCAACAGAGATGTTCTCCGCCATCTCTTGTCCTTCGAACACCTGAGTTTTGAACTCCCCGTCCCAGACTAAAACATGGGTAAAGATATGTAAAATATATATGGACTAAACACTGAGAGAAAGACGTTTACATTGGGCTTTCCAGACCACAAGGCATTAAAAAACCCCCAACAAACAACCTCCTAGGGGTGTTATGGCCTTCCAAAAAGTAGGGAACTAAATTATTACACCACCTTATCTACAGTGGCACTATGGAGTATTGTAAAATTTATTGCCACTGCAAACAATAATTGGACCTGAATTAATGTGAATACTTTAAAATCCTGGCATGATTTAGGTTAAAATTCAATTGAAAAAATGAATGTATGGCGTGAACAAGACTCTAATTTTAATTATATTAATAAGATAATCTGAAAAGTAAAGGATTTATTTTTAAGAAAATAAACCTTTCAAATTCTAAATTGAAATTCACTTAATACATTATAGTCTCAAAAAGAAAAGGTTGTGCTGTTACAGCACATATCTTCAGCCCTGAGAAAGTTCATTTAAACGTGTTTTTTCCACAATATGAGTACTTATCCGAGTTGGTCCCTCTAGGAGACCATAATTTTGAAATAATGTACTGCACTAGTACTTTAAAAATCTTCTTCAACCCCTGCTATTCATCCCCCAACATACTGAATAAATCATACAAGCTACGTTTTTAAAAAAAATTCCTAGATTGTTATGAAATCAAATGCAACTTGTGAGAGGTTACGTTTCCTTCTGAAAGAAATAAATTTTTCAGCTGCTCTCTGATCAAACAGACCTATCAGTACATAACTTTGGGGATGGGATAATGTACTGGGATACTGCTCATGTAATGTTTTTTTAGCTTTTAAAAAGGAACCTCTCTAAAGAAGTGGACACATACACATGGCTGTTACACTTCCTAATCAAACTAATTGATTAATTTGATTAATTAATTAATTGCATTAATACATTGCATGAGACTCTTGAATACCAAAGATATTTCTTTGCCTCCCTCTTTTTGTTATAATCTTCAACGTTTTCCACTTCTTTGAAAGTTGGGTAGAATTTATAACTGCATCTTGGAAATTAAATATTTAAGTAAACGTAAAAATATTTGAAAAATTTCCTCCAAACTTGCTTTGAATTTTCTGAAAATGTCAACCATCTTACTTTTAAAATGAGGTGGGGACATTTAGCTCAAGTATTGTAACTCAAGCTAGATAGAGAGATAGATAGATAGATCTCAATCTTCTCTCTTATTCTGTGAGGCGAGAAATATATTTTAAAGTTTTGCAGTTGAAAGGTAATACCATAAAATGATAAAGACTTGTAACCTGTGCAGACTCCTTAGTCCAGGCAATGCACAGTAGTAGTGCAGTTTTTACATCCAGATTCAATTATTTTAAGAGAAAAATGCTAAATATCTGCACACATTTTACATGGGACTATAATTGATGACAGTCAGTGTAAGAAGGTAATTTACAGGTTTGTGGAAGTTTTCTATGCTTGAAGTAAAAATGTAAACATACACTATTATAAAACCTGTATCTTTCCATATATTAGGGTTAAAAGCAATGAAATTCTTATGAGATGAATACTTCCTATAATTACCTTCCTGTTATTGAAAAGAAGAACACACCTCTTGAGAGAACTCAATGTGTTCCTGCAAGAATTGCAGAATTGATGCCTCTTGTATCGTGACAAATGATATAGTAACATTAATAGTGCAACATTAATTTCTTCTCGGCACCTCTCTTTGTTTAGGACCTAGAAGAATGTGTTGACTAATAAGGAATTAGGTCACCTGGCTTCAAAATAGTGGCTCAATTTTGCTGCCAAAATGCAAAATGGTTCCCTCTTTGGTGGTTTCCCATGGCTGTGGTTTCTTTAACTACAACAATCAGGTGTACATGAAAGTAAGTTCAGTACAATGGTGGCCTTCAGATTACTTCATACCTTCTTTCCAAAGTAAGAGCTAAGTTTAATCCCCAATAAAAACTACAGAAAACACAATTTGGTGCATCCCTACTGAAGCTTCTAGTGATAGAATGAACCTTGTTTCCAAAAATACTTTTCAGTAAGATTCTTATAAGGGCCAAAACTAAGGACTCCCAAAGAGAAGGTCTCAGTAATAATGTAAATTGGATTAGTGGTATCAGAAGAGTTAATTAAGGTGTCTCAGGTGAAGGAACCATACGAATGTCTTCATACATCTGAGGGAGACAATCTATAGTCCAAATGGTAGAAAAAAAATTTGTAAGACTCCTTTAGCTACTCATAGATCAGCTGTCTGAAACAATGCCTGTCAGCTCTGTCAGCTCTGATCAAAATAGATATCTTCATCATGCAGTAGGCTTTGTGTGAGGTTAGAAACAATAGAAAACATTTTGTCATGCTTTTATTTTTATTTTCATTTTTAAATATGAAGATGAGACATTAAGTCTCAGGAATGCAAGAAATCAGAGGCAGAATGCAGATTCTTAAACCCAAATTCTTAAAACACCAGGAAGGAATTCAGACCCAAAATAAATCAGAATACATTAGCAGAAGGTCATAGTTGCTCCAATTTAAACCAACCAAATTCAATCTTCTAATTTCTTCTTTTATGTCCTTTTGAACCATCTTTAATATAATTACATGTACTAATTTGCATCACTGCTGATCCATTCATACCTATGGAGTCTGATCCATTCATACCTATGGAGTAGGACATTACTCTGCCTTTTATAGGAGTAAATAAACACAAGGTCAGTAATTCCTCTCTTGAGGGGTTTGGGGGGATTTTCCTCTCACCTGGTCTTCGCTTTGAATTTTTGGGATGATCTGCCTCATGGTTACTGAGACAGGTTGTGTTTTTAGTTTTACCAAATTATTCTATTCTATTCTATTCTATTCTATTCTATTCTATTCTATTCTATTCTATTCTATTCTATTCTATTCTATTCATATTATATAAAAAAATACGATACCTTTCTTGCTTCCATGTTTTTTTTCTGGTACACTCTTTAGCTCCATTTTTAGTTGCTTTTCATTTCACCTTGAACATCTTTCTCTCATTCTAACATTACATTTTCCAGCAATATTTGCATTTCCTGATGTTTTATTTTTCACCTTCCCACAAGGCATCCACATTCTCCCTTGCCAACTTCTTAATTTTTGTATGTTTGCAAAATCATTTATTATTTATCATTTCACCCTATGCTTTATTTTTCATTCATTTTCATCACAACATTCTCAATCCTTTTCATTTATTCCCTCATTCTAAGCTTTTATGCAGCCTCTTTGAAGCATTAGTTCTGCTTGTTGCTCTTTCATTTATTTTTTCTCTCTGTTTATCCAGTTACCAACAGTGATCACTTATTTATTGAAGTTTGTCAAGTTGTTTCTAATCTGTACTTGTTATGACAGTAACAAAATCCCAACTGTTTTTAGAAACTGCATATACATTTGTAATCTACACGTGCCTTGCATTTATTTCTCACAAAAAAATGCCAAAACAATGTAAGGCTAAGCATAACCTTTGTGTCATCAAAACACATCAGGGATACTATAAAGTAAAAGTTATTTGAAAGATCATTCTGTCAGCCTGAGGGTGCCTGGAGCTACCACAAAAATAGTATTATTTTATCAGAACTCTTTAATGTATCTGTGTTGTCTTCAATTTTTGGTACCTAGTTGAAGGAAAGTCTTGTCAGTGAAGGCCAATGCAAAGGTGGCATTCTGTAATTCTGCCTTTTCTGCATCTTCTGTTACCAGAGTCCCCTCTCCATTTGGTAAAGGGCCCACATTATCCTTGTTTTCCTTTTTTAATTGGTGTATTTAAGAAACCCATCTTGTTGTTCTGAACATCTGTGGCCAGATTTAATTCCAGATGGCCTGCAATTCTTTCTACTTAATCTGACAACCTCTTTAGAGTTGTGCAGAGTGGCCTGACTGTTTCCATCTCCCATCTCTATCTTTTTTGTGTCTGACTGTTCCTTATTCATCCATGCAGATCTCTTGCCTGCTTTTCCTGATATCTTGCTCATGGGGATGCATTGTTTTTGAACCTGAAGGAAGTGATTCTTGTATATAAAACAGCTTTGTTGCATCACCCTTCTCTGCAGGGCCTGTTTCCATGGGATTCTTCCAAGAAGATACCTGTTAGTCTTAATTTCTGCCCTGCTTAGTCATCACCTAATAATGAACTCTACCATGTCATGGTCACTACAGCCAAACTGCTCCCAACCCTCATATCTCCAAAAAGGCCTTCCCTATTGGTCTGTATGGGGTCGAGCAGCACATCATTCTTTGTGGGATCCTCCACTACCTGCAGCAGGAAGTTGTCATCAAGGATTTCCAGGAACCTCCTGCACTGTTTGTGCTTTGCAGGGCTGCTTCTCCAGAAGAAGACTGGGTACTTAAACTCCACTAAAAGAACTAGTGCCTGTGACTTTGAGACTGTTTCAAACGGCTTATAGATGATTTCATCCACTTCTTCCTCCTGGAGTCTGTAGCACAAATCACAACAATGTCATCCTTGACTAGTCTGCCCTTTTATCTGGCCCCGTAAGCTCTTGACTTGCTCATCATCCACTCCACGACAAAGCTTGACACATATCAAGTGTTGCCTGACATAGAGCGCAACCCCACCACTGTGCCTTCCTGGTCTGTCCCTCCTAAACAGCATGCACCCCTTCAGGCTTCACTGGAGATCCTCACTGAAGACAGAAAATGATGCCTCATAACAGTCAGAGGAGAGGAGGACATAATTTGGAGAACATGTACAATAACTCTGGAGGAGAGGGAAGGTGCAAAGAGAAGGACCACTTGCTTTCGGTTAACTCATTAAGGTTGAGTAACGCATCTCTATGACAATCTGAACTAGCTGCACTGTATTTATACATTTTTACACTGGGAGAGGAAAATGTTGAAAAATCTCAGATGCAGCATTACTTAGTACATATTAATACTTTCATTTTTCATTCTTTTGAATTTTAACTCAACGACATAAGGCTGTATGAATATAAAACCACATCTGTACACATACACATTTCTCTTTTTGGCCATGTGGTTGCTGAAAAAGTGCAAAGCATGTTTGTTCTTGTAGATGCTAGACTTAATTACCATATCTAATTTAAACAGTTTCCTGTGTCTTTTCTATTTATGGGTGTTACGAAGTCGAGGTTTCGTACACAGCGAGCCGTTGGCCAAACATATGCATATATTATAATTTCCAAAGAATATTATTAAATAATCTAGTAACAAACATCTAAAAGTGTACCAAGACAGAACACTGTGTTGGTTTTACCAGAAAAAAAGGCTAGATCTCATCTTTTTCCTGGTTTGAAGATGATTCTATATTTTGATATATTTAACTTCTATCAAATATAATAAAGCATGTGAGCATACTTTCTGTTCTCTTGGGTATAATGTGTGGCTATCAAGCTGCCATGACTGCTTAGGGTAAACAGAGTTAGTCTGATAGGTTTCTAGGAGTGGATCACTAGTAGTCATGCCCAAATTGCTTTTGTCAATAGGTGTGTCACAGTGTCCCAAGTGGTCACAATGAATATAGCAGCTTATGACTGAAAAGGTTACTTGGCTGTAGATTTACTACCAGAAGCTGCAAACATTTTCTGTTTATACTAAGGCATTTAAAGATATATTTCAGTTTTCTTCCTTCTCTCAGTTTTCTTGTATCCTCTTTAATCAAAACCTCATCCATACCTGTGTCTACAAAAAACACATGCAGAACAAACCTTGAGAGGTTATTCAATTTATGTTCATTTTGCAAGGCTCTTATTTGGCACTTTTCAATCAGGCAAAAGATGTATTATTTTAGAACTCTAAGTGGGTGCTACAGGACTGAGGGTTCCTTTTCAAAGAAATATTTCAAATTTTTTATTTTCTTCTGTACCTTGAGTTTAGTGTGTAAAACTTGCCAAATAAGCAAAGTGGAACAGACTTGCACCAGCACTGAATGAAATAGTGAAAATGAGTTTGGCTTAATAGAGAGTTAATTCTACCACAGTGCATTAAACTGGTGAGCTTTAAAATAGGCTGACAATGTGTCTATTCCCAGTGTCACTGAATAACCTTAAAAATTAAAGACAGAGAAGGTTCAGATGCTTGGGTGCAGCTACTTATCTACCTGATGTGTGCTACAATGGCATTTACAAGGAGCTAGAGCCAAAGACTCATCTTTCCCTTTGGTTTAAGATGGAAATAACAGATATTTCTGTTTCAATCCCCCTCCCAACACATATTAGAACTTAGAAATGGAAGCCTGAATATGCTTTGAAATTGCATTGCCAAAGCGTAAAATTGCATTGTCGTGGCCAGTCTTAAATTTACTTTCTCCTTAACCACTACAAAGACTGCTGCTAAATTGTCTTACCAAAAATATATTCTGAATAGAGGGAGTTTTATGAGATTAGTGAAAATCATCAGTGAGTTAAAGTATCTTGCTTTCAAAAGAAGCTCTCAATAACTGTCACTCCTCTTCTTCTGTGAATGCTTTATTTATATATTCATTTTGCGAAGTGTTCTACAACTAAGTTTCATAACACTTTTGTCAATAGAATGTAATTTTGCTCATATCATTCTGTCAACAAAAAGACAACAGAATACAATCTTTTTGTCCACTGAACTAAACTGCAGAATCTTTTTGTATATGCGTATCAAATAGAGAATGTTTACTAGCTGAAAATATATCTTCTTCACTCTGAACAAACTTTGATCGAATATTGAGAGTTTTACATAAAGTTAAATTCAATAAAACACCTTTGACTTAATTTTGCCAAAATGAAATCACTGCTGATGCATCCCTGACTCTGGCTCTCTGTCCTGGCAGTGGGATTTGGGAGACTTCTTCAAGACAGTAAATTTGCTCCTGAATTTTCAATAGGTAATTGCTACAAGGTTGGCTGGTTTTTTTCATATGAATGTTTCCTGGGAGTAAGAAGCCGGGAGAGGTGACGACCATTTTACCTATACCTTAAATTTTACTGCTCTGTTCATTCCTATTTGGATATATGAGGGGTAGGGTACAGACTCCAAAAACCTGGGCTTTCACTCCTCGCGTTGCCTGTTGTGGAGAAAGTATCTGTCATAATGACTACTTTTTTCAGATATGGTTTGTAGCGGGTTTGGTTTGCAACCGGGCGGAAACACCAATTTAGTGTAGTGGGTTTTTTAAGCTAAATTATATACATTACTCTTTTGATGTTTTTTTCTCTGTGAGATAAGCATTAGAAGAAACAAGCAAAGCAGGCACACTACTTGACAGAATATAAGAGATTTATTAACAGACTTAGATGGAAAGGCTACAACAGAACAAACTTTTAGAACTCTTTTTCTCCCCCACCTTTCTCTCTCCTAATTAGTATTACAATTCTAGGAAGGGAAAAAGGGGTTTCTCTTTTGCCTTGCCTGGTTTTGCACACTGTTACTATTTTGCAGGTTTGAATTAACAATCTCTGCTAGGGTGTAACACATCTCTTTTCCATGAGCCCTCTCCCAGCTCTTTCAACTGCAAGACACAGGCCCTCACATGGGGTTACTACTTGTTTAAGAATGAATCATTTTTTTCTTTTTGGCTTGAACATAACTTTTTACAAGCTACTCAAGAAAAAAAATGCTCATCCCCCCACATACTTTAACATGGATTAAAGAGACAAACAGTTTGCAATATTACAGTTCATACCACGGCGAGGAAAGGAGATTTTTAAGCTCCGCGCGGGACCACGCAGCGCCGCCTTTGTAGCTTCGTCTCACATGACTCCGTTTTTCTTTCTCTCTGGCTCTGAAAGCCGCCATGTTGTAGGGTGTTATCAGGCTCTAAGGTGGAAAGAGAGCCTCCCCTTGCTCTTTCTGCGCTGCCGGGTGCACTATGTAGGAAAAGGGTGTCTTCTTCTGTTCGTCGCGAAGTCTGCTGGCTGCACTGAAGGCTCCGCCGGCTCCCCCTTCCTCAGAATACTGCGTCAGATGACTTCAGCCCTGTGGCTAGCTATCGCCACTCGCGGCTCAAAGAAATCGCTTTTTTTTTCTTTACAGTTTAGAGTCCGTGCTGCAGCGTTAAGAGAAGGGGCAAGAGGCAGAAAGGCAAGAGGCAGGGGTGCCCGTCCCCAGCCCCGCGGGCCGGGCAACGGGGCCCACCCCTCCCCCTCTCCCTCTCCCGTCCTGCACTCAGCCGGAACAGGGGAGAAAAACTTCTCTAAAATCCCGCCTTCCACGGGGTTTTTATATGTAGAATTGAGAGAAGCGTGATTGGTCTGAAGAACTGCCTGTCAGTTTAAGTCAAACTACGACAGGTTTTATAGTTGATGACATATTTTGAGTTTCTCTGTGTTGCCACCTTCTTCCATTATGGCTCTGTTGATAGCACTACATTGCTTGTGAAGAACATGTGTACTGGAGCAACTACGATGACAAAATTAGTGCAAAATTGTTACTCCCTAGCTTTATGTCAGGTTGTAACACTGCTGTATTGAAGACATGGACATCTCTGGTTACATGGAAAGCTTTTTCATGTCTTACACTCTGACTGAATGGTGGGAACACAACTGATTTACAGTTATTTGTGAAGAGGACTGGAGGTGAACATATAGTGTGACCTTGCACTTGGAATTCAGGAAAGCCAACGTTTCTTTCTGGATTTTTCGCTATGACCCCGTGACCTCACGTAGTTCTCTTTAGTGTGTCTCCAGTTCATGGTGTTCTGTGAAGCACCTGGAAATCTATGGAGAAATTGTTTTATCACATGTTGTTATCACACTACAGGATGATAGGATTTTGTCAGCATAGCATATGAATCAACTTTCTAAAATGAGCATCAGCCTAGAGAAGAATTGATAAAATGTTCTTGGTTTGTTTGGTTTGGTTTTTTTTTTTTACAATACACCAAAGAGTACTCATCAATAATTCTGTACCTTTTTCTTTTCAACAAGCAGAAAGAACAATTACTGGGAAATGTCGTTACACTGAGAGAATTGATGGTCTTTTAGAAAATGAGTGACTGCAGTGATAGCCAAGTGTTTGGATGTAATGGCTGATATTATATCAGTAAGAAAAAAGAACTTCCTTTAAAGTGGAAAAAGAACTTCCTTTCCCAAAGTGGACAAAAATAATTTATTTTAGATTGTTCTCCTTTTTACCAATTGTCTTCTGAGGTGATACTTCTCTTTTTGGCCATGAATACAATTTTAAATGTATTTTCCCATTCTGCATGTAAGTTTGTTACATAAAATTTCTTTTCATGTTGCGTTCATCAAGGGTACATATGTTACCTAGTTTAGTTTCTTCCTGCAATAAAGGAGTGATCAGAAAAAGTGGCATGAAGTTGTTCTATACCAAAAAATGCCCTTGACATTCCCACCACTCAAGGAAAAAAGCAGCTTACAAATTCTCCATTGGACAAGTGTTGTTCACATGTTGTCAAGATGTCTTTTCTGTCATGCTTTTTCCCCAGCATTCAGGCAGTTAAGACAATGATGTGCTCTTATACTATAAGAGATATTGTATTTTCTACTGTAGGTAAGAGCTAGAAGTTTTTACAAGATTGCAAAGCATGTTTTGCCTCCACGAATTCTCAAAGTTTACTGTGAGGAATAAAAATTGTCAGAACCCTAAACTACAGAAAGCAACTTTATATTTTGTCAAACTTCCTGTTTTCTAAATCATGCTTATTTTATATTTACATGCCTATTTATATGTACACGCAGATAAGGAGATTCCCACTGACTCATGTAAACATCTTAAGCTGTATAGCTGCCTACATATGGAAAGGAAAACAGCCATATCTCTTTACTCTTCTGATGTTTTTGTACTACAGAAGCTTCACAACTTCCAAACACAAATTTCTTTTTCTCTTGCTTTCTATTTTTTTTTTCTTCACTGCTCTGCAGTATTTGAGAAAGAGGCTGTTTGGTTTTTTGGCACAAAGATTTTACTAGGGTATCTGCAAAAACAGTGCTTTTATTCCCCAGTGTGACCCTATAGGGCCATAAAATTCCATAAGTGTATATGTGTTTGTGTTTGCACATCTGGGCTGGGGGGTGTGTGGGGGATGCTCTCCACTGAAATTTCTCCACTGAAATGGCATCCAACTCTAAAAGCTTTAGATTAAATATTCAGGGCATCTATCCAAATCAAAGACTGCAGTTTTGATAAAGCTGTACATACAGTAAATATTCTTTGTGACATAACACTTATAAAAATATTATGACAGTATTGAAAACATTTTGACAAGCAAGAAAGCTATTTAAAATAGAAGAGACAACCCAAGCAAAGAAAGCAAAAGTAAGATGGCCATCTTGAAAAGCTCTGGGAAGGGCTGTGGTTTTCTTGCACTGCTTTTGTTTACAATGAAGTGAGGGAGTTCAAAGATGTTCAGACACATTCCCTCTAATGAGATATCAGTCCACTGGTGAAAGGACCAGAAATAAAGTTTGGAATTAAAAGAGGTGAAAAGAGGAGAAGGATTTTGTCTTGAAGTGCTGACTGGGAAGAGGGTATGAACTGGGATATCTGATTCCTGCTAGCAAGGCTAACTTTCAGATTCACTCATAAGGACACTAGAATCCCATTTAATTGGCTTCTGTAAAATTAATATCTGTTTCCTTTTTCAAGCATCTCACAAGAAATTACTCAAAAATTTTAGGGGAAATCTATAGGATGTAATCTGAGGATATTAATTTCTCACTCTCTGTAATCTTGTTCCTGATTGTGTAATTAAAAAATCTTGTCCTTTTATTTGCCAGAAAAAGTATGCACTGTTTCCATTTTTAAAGTCTGATATTAAGTGTGACTCCAGGTTGAAACTAAAACACTGGAAGAATTCTGCCTGCACTTATTACCTTCAAAGGAAAAAAAAGTCAACCAGGTGCAGGCAACCCTTTATGGGAAACACTATGAGGTCCTGGAATGAAGGAAAATTCAGCAACTTGCTGAAGTATTTTCTGTATGAGTTAGTTTGACAGGGTTTTTTTGGTATATGTGTGTGTGTGTTGGGGTTTTTTTCCCTGTTGGTTTGGTTTTTGTTTTGTTTTGTTTGTGTTTGGTTGTATGGGGTTGTATTTTTTGGGAAAGAGGACTGTGTCACTTGTGCAAGTCCCTGATGTAGGTACCTCCGAAATAGTGTTACAAATCAAAGCATAGAAAACTGGAAGAATTTCCAGCCCAGCTGTTTACTGGTGACACTGTAATTCAAGAGATTGCTGTCTGGAATTTGCATTATGTTTTAGATAGTTTAAAAGATTTGCTCTAAGAAAACTTCATCATGATGTATCTGGAGATATTTTTCTGCTTCAGCCAACCCAAAAGGTCATGTTTTCTTTTGTGATGAGTACTTCATCCTGTCTGGAATAGATGAGTAAGCAGAACAGAAGTAATGAAGCCTCCTTAATCAGGGAAATTTAATACTCCTCCTACACTTAATTGAGGACATTTTCACGTGGTCTTAGTACCATGGTCAGGTCCTCTCCCCAGTTCTCATGCCCTTCTGCTTACCTTGAGCAGCCTTTACATTCTGGTGACTTTGTCTGCTCCATAACAATAATAGCCACCACAACAATTTGTGGTTTTTAGTTTGTTTGCCTAGACTGTTGCTGCTTTGCAGTGTTTCTAGTCTTATTACCACGTGGTAGCCCTGTTCTCACTTCATTTTATTCAGATATATTTTCCTCTGCTTTCCCATTCTCTGATCTTCCCTCCCTCTCCCCTCTACTTTATCTGTAGATGTATTAATTCATGTCATTTTGTGCAATGGAACATGCAAATCAAAAGCATTTTACAGAGGTGCTTCAAAAAATTCAGTATGAATATGAGTATGAACTGTAATTTAATATACATTTGTACGTATGCACATATTAAAATAATCTCAACATGTAATTATACATTAATCTGGTAAAATGAAAACTCCAGCGCAACTTTAAATGTAGTGTTACTCTCTTGCCATAAGACTATAATATGCATGTATCCAGAGAGCTAATAATATAGTTGAAGCTGACGTTGACAGTTACTAGTGTATTACGTTTTCTTAGTTGTTGTGGAAACTGCTGTACGTATTTGACCCTGTCCTTACTGAATCTGATGAATGCTCCTCCTAAAACTGAAAGCTGCATTTGGCATGGTACCAGGTATTCTCTTTTCCCTCTCCACTTGAAATTTTGCTTAAATAGTGTCTCATTTCCATTTCTAATTTAATTGTACTTTAGCTCATTGTGACAGTATCTGCACTTGACAGATTTGTCACAGTATTTGTCCTATTTCTATCAACAGCCAGATTCCCTTTCTTTTTCAGGTTCTCCTTCTTTCACTTGTCCCACAACCTGATAGTCACCATGTTTATACTAACAGATCATAACCTTTTGAAGTAGATTTGCTTCATTCATTGGCACTGATCTTAGAATGAATTTATTTTCAGAGCACTTTCATAGCAGAAGGCATGTAGATTTTTTTCAGAATGTCAATCCTTGTACTATTTTACCTCTTAGTTTAGTTGGAATTTTAGTTTGTCTAGGCTGTCTTTACAATAGATTTTAAAAAGAGAAAAAATAATAATAAACACCATGTCCCAGTTGTTTATTACATAATTACCAGAAAAGAGACTTAGAGTGCCATTCAGACATGTGAAGCACTAAATGACCAGAATTAGACTTACTGTATAGCAGTGGATTTTTTCTCCTCTCCTGAAACTTGAAATGCTCTGTTGGCTATTTATTATGTCTGTCTGACTTCTACCTTATTTTTTATCTTATTTTCAGGACATATTTTTGACCAATATAAACACTTAGCTTTTATTTCTCTTTCATCTTTTTGTCTCCAGTGCCCTCCACTGGACCTGCTCCAGGAGCTCCTTATCTGTCTTCTGAGGAGCCCAGGACTGGACACAGCACTGCAGGCAAGGCCTCACCAGGGCTGAGTAGAGGGGCAGGATCACCTCTCTCAACCTGCTGGCAATGCTCATCCGAATGCAGCCCAGGATGTCACTGGTCTTGGTCACCAAGAGATCTTGTTGTCCACCAGCACCCCCAGCTCCTTCTCCACAGACCTGCTTTCCAGCAGGTCACCCCCAGCCTGTGCTGGTGCCTGGGGCTGTTCCTCCCCAGGTGCAGGACCTTGCATTTGCCTCTGCTGAATTTCAGAAGGTTCCTCTCTGCCCATCTCTCCAGCCTGTCAAGGTCCTTCTGAAGGGCTGCGCGGTACCCTGGGGTATCGGCCACTCCTCCTAGCTTTGTGCTGTCAGTGACATTGCTGAGGAGGCCTCTGCCCCTTCATCCAAGTCATTGATGGATAAGTTAAACAAGACCAGGCACAGTACTGAACCTTGGGAGACACCACTAGGAACAGGCCTCCAACTGGACCCTGTCCCTCTGATTATGATCCTCCAGGTTCTGTTGCTCATCTTGCTCTGATCTTTTGTCGGTTAAATGATGAGCTGTGGAGCAGTGCGGTTTATTGCTCGTGGGAAGTCAGTATGGTTTTTCATTAGTACTCAGCTTCCCCTCAATTATAACAGAATATTATCTAGGTAGGCATATTTGCTTATTTTTTAAAAGAGGTTTAAAACACACAGACTAAAAGTAATGTTGGAAAAATTAAACACCACCCTTCCACTACCAGTTAAAAGATATTTACTTACAGGAGATCTGACAAAATGTATAACTGAATGCCAAATGCGTACAGATTGCTATGAAGAAAAAGGAAATAAACATCTTCTTTTAGTATTATGTTGCAAGACATCCACTAGATAAAAGAGTAAGAACAAAGAATACCCATAGGAAACATCCTATTTCTAATAATTTATGTCATGGGTAGGTATTACGGGGCTGAAACGACTCCAGCATGAAGGGATTGTGGAGGTGAAAAACATGATAAGGACATGATGACATGAACTATGTGTTTTATTAGTGACGTATATAAGGACTAATGCTCTCTTCAGACTACTTTTTTCCGTGTCCATAGGGAAATATTCCCAAAAACTCAATAGGACACTGTTTGTTTAGACTTCTGAGTTTCAAAATATCTTTTAGTCTCAGTGAGGTTTTATACAATCCAGTGTTTTGTCTATGTTTCATTGTTTTGTCATTTTTTTCTCAGCATATCTGTGATTCCTAAATGAATACTATCAGACAAAATCCTCAGAGGAAAATTAGAAACATAATGGATCAGATCTTAAAATGACGTAACTTAATACTACCAGAATAGGCTAACAATTACAACTAATTACAAATTGAGATTTGCCTCTGATTTTTAAAGAAGCTTAATTCTCCTATATCAGTGGTAGTGTAAGAAGTCACTGTGTATCTACAAGTGCTTTTTTCTCTCTCAAGAGCCAGGACCACCTTAGCAGGACTAACTTGATCAAGAAAAAAGTCTTGATAGGAAAGTTAATTGGATAAGCTCTCCTGTTTTTTAGAAATGCACCTGTAGGTGGTGGTTCTACATCCCTGACAGATTTTGTAACACAGAACTCTTGCCACCTGTTAATGTGTGAGTGTGATTGGCTGCTCCTTCCGCACGCTTCAACACATGAAACCAATATTGTCATCAAATGTAACTCATTTCTTTCTATCATTGTGTGCTACTACACATCCTTCTTATTCCTTTCTGATAGGTTAAGGATAATTTTAAAGTGCAGTTAGCCAAGAAGATATGACAGAAGCCTTAATACTCTCTATTAAATGGGAGCTAAGTGCAAGTCACACTAACTATGTGTGTCTTAGATTTACAAGATAAACAGCTAATGTAGTTTTAGATGTTAGCCTCTTTAGGACCAGAAGCATCATCTCATGAATTCAGTGTGCTGTACCTCAGAAGTTAGGAGCCTTTGAAAACATGTAGTTCAAATTTAAGCAACCAGATTAATAAACATGTAAGTAGTATTATTTTTAGCTTTCATTCTTGAGGAATATAAGATTATACATTAAACAAAGTACATTTGGAATACAGGTACTTCTGCAGTCAGAACTTAGGGAGAATTTTATAACCTTCAGAACAAAATTGAGAGAGCTGACAGTACAGGTTAGGTGTTAAGAGTCATGTCTTAGTTTAGTTTCTAAAGGCACTCATTTTCCTAGTCAGACCATAATTTTGTCAGATCCTTAGAGATCTACAAGAAGCATGTTCTTGACCTTGCTCAGAACAATTTCCCAAGCCAAAGGGACTTCCCTGGTAAAAGGAGTTTATTCTGAAGGTTGTTTGTGATTGGCTTGAATCAACCCTTCAATTTTAAATATGTACCTGATGGAACACAAGATGTACAAAAAGTATTTCTGTCTCTAACCTGTAAAATATAGTGGTTATTTTACTGTAGTATTATCCAGTCTCAGCAGCCAAATTACCCAGAGTATTTTCTGAAAGTGAAAATAAAAGCAGTCTGAATACAGGTAGGTTTGTTTGCTTTTATTTGGTGAAAAAAAGATTTTTGAGACCTAAAATTAAATCTCTTGACACATTTCTTACCATTAAAATTAAATTCTTTGGAAAACATGTTTAACCATAGTATCACAGAATGCATCTATTGTGCTTCATCTGTTGTATTTGTTTTTGATTTCTGCTATTGAATAAACAGTGAAAGGATGATTTAATAAAACTATAAACAAATTAGAAGTTATATTTTTAAGCTACCTGTTTGTATATATTGAAGAAACCCTAATAAGGATGAATTTGAGGAATGCTCTAGAGTGGAAAAGACTAAGTATATCATGAATATTTAGCAGCAGTTAGCAAAACGAAATGTTCTTTGTTAGGTCAGATGATTTGATTGGTCACAGTATCATTGTCCTTGTGGCAAAGTGTATATATGTGGTCATTTTTCTGGTGACGTGTGAAAAGCCATAATCATCCTGTTAATGAGAATAGTTAAAACTGAAAACAGTGTCTGAAAATACCAGCACTACCTTTCTGATTTTTACCCATGAGTTTTCTGAAGATTTCCTGCTGCCTACTAAAATACACGAACAGCTGACTTCCGAGCGTAATCTGTCACTTGAAGCATTTGACAGGCTCTCCATCTAAACTACTCATCATCTGGGACCTGAGCACCGGTCGAAGAGGGAGAAGGCTGTGTGAGCGAGCCTGATGCCTGTGGAAGGCAGCGGCATGAGTGGGGGCTGCCAAAAGACCATTACACGGTCAATGAGAAACAAGCATTACTAGTGAAGACTGAAGTCCCAACTTGGAATGCCCAGTTTGATGCCCAATTTCATGTTCTGGCAGTAGGCAGACAGTTCAAAACCTGTGTATATGTGTGTATGTAGATACGCAAAATTCTGTGTAACTTCATGTTAATTTTCAGAATTTTGGTGCATCTCTGATCTCCATAACATTGATGTATCATTAACTATCAGTCAATCTTGCCTAGGAACACAGGTTAGCATAATAATAATTAATATAAATTAATTCTTCTTTTATTAGTTAATAAGTTTTTGTTTCCCTTAAGGCAAGTCAATATCAGGAAACAGAGACAATGAAGGTTTACCTTAGATCTACCTATTTTTCAGAGCATGACAACCAGCTTGTGTGTACGTCACTGACATGTATGGAATAAAGTGTACAACCCTGAGACATTGTGGTTCACAGATAATTGTGATAAATACTGGTGAGTGAGTTAATCTGGAAGAAAAAAGCGTTAAACAGTATTTTCTTCAAGAGTACATACTTTGGCTCTTCAAAAAAAAAAAGTCCTATTCCCAATCTCCTTGCTCCTTTTTTCATTTTATTGCAGTAGGTCTGTCATTTCTTCAGGGGGTTAATAACATAAAGAGAAGTAGTCATTTTATGCTTTTCTTACGACCCTAAAATTAATCCACTTTCAATCCATCAATCAGTGGTCATAATTTTAGGCTGACTGTTCTCATAGTAATGGAAAGAGTCTCATTTAAATTGATTGATAAACTGAGAAGCTTTCATAAAATACGGTCTGCTTTTATTAATCTTTTGACTTAATAATGAGTCGTCTGATTTTTTTCTCTCTGTTCATCCACCCTCTCCTTACTTCAGCTCTCCTTGATATACACTACACTGTAATATGAGTGCAGCTGGGCATTGGGTTTTCTCAGTTCTGTGGTGATTTTTTTCCTGATATGCGTGATAATTTTTATGTACTTTTTTTGTGTTTTGTATACGGTCCTTTTGCTACCTTTTGGCTTAGCCATGTTAAAATCTACTATAGATGCAGAAATTACTGTAGTGAATAAGATCATTGATTCACCTGCACTGGGGTTATCTCCTCGACAGTGCCGGAAATACCAGAGGATTGTGTGAGAAACACCTTTTCCTGCCACACCCTTTGAAACATGGGCATTGTGCTTTCTGTAACAAAATAACCTTCCTGCACTGTTAGAGGTTTTTTTCAGTATATTGGTATTTGCATAATATGTGCAGAAGTATAATTATTTATATTTAGCTCTCCTAAGACTTTGGTCTCAATAACATTTTGAGGGAATTAAGAAGCTACTGCATCACTGTGTTCAAAATGTAAACTTTGCTTTTATACTCATTTTTGGTTTTGTTGTTTTTGGGGTTTTTTTTAAAAATAAAAATAAATAGTAGAACTCAAGAGATGATAAATATAAACATCTGATTAGCTTCTTTGTACCAAATGTTTTGCTTCATAAGTTTTTGACCTCAGAGAGGCAATAAGAAATTTTTGTACTTCCAGAGGTTTCCAGCAAAAAGTGCAGCAAAACATGATGAAAATGGACAATGAAGTAAGAGCTAATTGGAGGAGGCAGGTGGTAGTTCTGCCCACAGTACAAACAGGTTTGAGTGGGAGACGCTGTCTTCAAATTATGTTATGTGTTACATTAATAGCTAAAGAAAACAAAATTTAAGGGGAAAAGAGGAAAATCAAAATAATCTTTCAAGGGATGCTTGTTAAAAACTAAGGTCCACCACCTACAATAAGTAAAAAAGTAGGCCTTGTACTCAAACCAAGGGACTTTGTGTCATCCTCTGTTAAAAATTCTTGACTTAAGGAAAGAAGAATGATTTTAGGGCTGTCTTTGATCTTTGTAATATAATGAAATATTCTTTTTTGGGCATTACAGTAAAATTTTCAAATTGAAAATATACTCATTGTTTTTAATCCACTTGCCCGTGAAGTAACACATCCTGGTCAACTTTGAAGGCAGATTATGAGGATAGGTGGCCAGCTTTTTTGGCTGGATGTGATTATGAATTTTTGTCACTCTGTTAATTTCAGTGTATCTTTTTCTGAATAGTTTTTTCCACTGTCCAATTCTTCTGTTCTGAAAAATTGTTCACCCTCAATATTGGTATAATTTTTTCAAGGGACAGAATTTTTGAAACTGAATTCTTTAAAATTTATTTTTAGTAGAAATGAAAAGCTAATTAATTTAAAATGGTACTCCTAAAAGGCTTACACTGACTGAAAACAATATAATTTTTTTTATATTTGACTGGGTAACCTTAACCTAAAATTTCCCTTAGTTTTTGTGACTTTGATTCTAATTTCAGAGGCCCTTTTAGCCTGATGCTCTGTTCTAGTGAAAGCATGGTACAATTTCTGATACTTGTTGTGGGCTCAGGAGAGCAAGTGAGAGTGAAATTATCAAGTGTGGGGAATGTCAGAAAGTTGAGCTTATGGGAAATTCTTATCTGACCTTACTTCAAGAGTCAAAATAATTGGTAAATTTAAATGATCATTAGAATGATTAGCATTTTTGTGTTGGTAACTGAGAGAAATAAGTGCAACTTAGATACATGGGAGAAAATCATAAAAAGACTGAGGAATGAAAATTCAAATAAGAGAGATCTAATTTTTTATGGTCAAATTAAATACTACTATAAGAGGAAAAGATGAAATCTGAGACAAACCAAATTATTCAGCAAATGTTTGAGAGACAGTGCAATATCTATTGCCTAGTTACAGAAAGTACTTGTTTATTTTAGATGTGTGTTTTATCAAGATTAGAGTAAGACAGAAACCACAGTCAAACTGTCTTAAATAGAGAATGTAAACTTGTAATGCTGTGTTGAACCCAGGATGTTATCATGGTGGCAATGAAGTGAAAGGTAGTGAAGTTCTAGCCCTCATATGGAAGCAGCAAAGTACAGTGTAGAGGGCAGATTTGTTTCTTACAGAAAATTCTCTAAAACTCCAACACAAGAAAGAACATAATCTCAATTTGTTAGTTCACTTGTCTTTCTATTTCAACAATGTATTCCTAAAAGGTTCAAGTGAAGATAACTTGAATTGCAGTTGATGCTACAGAGATGCCTTGGGTACATCTAGTGAAATCAGAATTGGTATTCCAATAACGCTCTGTGCTACAACGCATAAGAAAAGGAATCCTTAGAATTTACTAGGGTAGAATTCCATGGAAGGCAGTAAAACCTTCCTTGCTGGTCTTCTACAAATATGTCTGTTTCTCCGATATTTGCAGGGAAGCCCAGTTTAGACAATGCTATTATCTGTCAAATGTTGTGTTCCTTTATTTTTACCTCTACCCAAGGTTATGCTCCCTATTTATGGAGCATTTTTGTAATTCAGCAGGACTGGCTTCTAATTGGCATATGCTCATTTGCTTGAACATACTAATATAGGCATTAGTTATCTTCCAGGGTCTCTGAGTCCTGTCAGGGCAAAGATTGCTCATGTGATATAAGAGGTCTTTGGAGGATTCTCCATTCTACAGAGATATGTTTGATTTTATTCAAGGGATTATTCCCGCTTTAGGGCAGTAAAGGTGTCCTATCTACTGACTGAAAATTTTTGCCCTGGAATTGGTTTAAGAATAGATAAGGAAGGAGTCCAAAGACTTTATTTTTGTCTTTCTCCCATTGTATTTTATCATTTGCTGCATTAGGTCCAATTTCAGAAAGTGGAGCAATGAAAGTTGAGAGCAAAAGGCTGACAAGAAAAAAGTGGAAGGGGTCACTGTGTAGTTTGGAGCAATCCCCTCTCTGTGCTGCAGGGATGTTAAAATTAATTAACATTTATTTCAGTATGAAAGTGAAGAAAAGATTGACAGAAATTCTCCCCAGGGGACAAGAGAAAGGAGAAAGAAATGTCTTCCCTCACATACTTCTCTTTCTCCCTCCAGGAAAATCCAAGTGGGATAGAAATGAACACTGCCTTCAATAGCAGTTCAGTTGGTGGAAGTGAAGGATACGTGAAGAAGGATAAGAGATATTGGAGGCTAGAGGTGCAAGACAGGCAAAGGAAGAGATAGAAAGATAGATGTGTGATGCCCATGTTTTAGTGCGAAAAAGTGTGATGGGAGAGAAATTCTAATGATCACAATGCAGAATTTGTAAGGGAAAATATAAATAAGGGAAAAATGAACACAATTATTTTCATTAGAAAAAAGAATTATCTGAAATGATCTGGTTTTGCCATATAATGTATAAAACATAAATTGTGTCAATTCAAGGATGATGATACAAAATTAACAGCCTCTCATAACTCAAAGCTAAGTTTATCTGAAATGTCACATATAACACTCAAAAGTAAAATACCTTTCCTGCCATCGCCCGAATGGGTGCTTTTAACTGTATCCATAAACGAAAAGTTGCTGACAATTTTCATGTTTGCCTACAGACATTATAAATATGAGACTCTCTACATCTTCGGGTTCTGCCTGATAATTAGTCTTGAAGGTTTTATCTGATGGTTTTAGCTTCCCCATTTTTCAGTTCTGACTCCCATTACCTCCTGTAGAAGCTTAGATGAATTTAATTTTCTGACTTTCAGTTTGTCTCGTCTAAAGTTCCCAAACACTCATCATTCAGTTTATGATGCTTGTGGTGGAAACATTGGGTCCTTTAGTGTGGTCCTGACTGTGCTGATTTCCTTATCTTTCATGTGCACTAAATCCAAGAAAACATGTTTTAGAAATACGCATTTGATTTATTATTTTCAAGCCTCTTTAAATACTAGTGGTGATTTTTCTACTAGATACACATATGGAAAGGTTAGGAATGTAAAAATTCATATATTCATCAGTATGAAGAAACTACTGCTATTAAGCATGGGCACTCTAACTATAGTTATGTCAAATGTTCAGAAGGATAAAGCAAATCAGCTAAAGTTGGTACACACCCTTGTGTCTAGGAAGAAGGTATTGATAATTTCTGGGCTAATCCTAGTATCTTTGTTTACTTCTTAGGGGATAGTTTTAAACTTTGCTTCCATTGAATCAAATAAGTACAAAGGCCAGGATGGCACCATGTAGATGACATTGCCCAGTGCCCTACTACTCTCTGCTCCCCTCCTCCAGTGAAGGAGACTCAGGCAGCTTTGAGAGCTGCTTGCACTTGAGTTACGCCCAGGTCATGGGTTCGATCCCCGTATGGACCTTTCACTTAAGAGTTGGACTTGGTGATACTTATAGGTCCCTTCTAACTCAGAATATTTTGTGATGTTTCTGTGATGCTTCAAGGGGTGTTGAATGACTTCAAAGATGGAGATTCCACGCCCTCTATGGATAAACTCTTCAATGCTTGACCATCCTCACAGTAAAAAAGACTTTCCTATGTTTAAATAATTTCCTGTATTTCAATATGTGTCTATTGCCCCTTGTCGTGTCATTGGGCACTACATTTACTCCATCTTCTTTGCCCCTCCTCATTAAGTATTTCCACAGATGGATAAAACTCCTGAGTCTTTTCTTCTGCTGCCAGAGGAGTCCCAGCTCTCTCAGCCTGTCCATGCACGAGAGAAGCTTCAGTCCCTTCACCACCTTTGGAGCCCTTCGCTGGAGCAGCTCTGGTAACCTTCTGCTTTCATATTCACAGAGTGTACTAATTCTTCTGTGTGCATCGGTCTCAGATTATTTAGAGATATTTATTGATAAAAAGGCCACAAGTCACCTATTTTCACTGGTTTCTAGAATGCTGAAATTTTGCTGAGGAACGTCTTTGCAGTATGTGATAAATGCAAGATGTTTGAGATACATCAGGATTAAAAATAAGATATTTATTTTGCAGGGTGGGTTTTTTTACTTGTTTGGGGTTTGGGTTTTTTTGTTGTTGTTGTTTTGTGGTTTGGTTAGCTGATTTTGGGTTTTGTTTGGGTTTTTTGTGGGGTTTTTTGGGGGTTTTTTTTTGTTGGTTTGATTTTTGGTTTGGCTTGGTTTGGTTTTTTTGGGTTTTTTTACATTTTTAATTTTGAAGGAACTGTCTTATAATTCAAAAATAGAACCATGATGAATTTACCAAAAAATGAAGTGTTTTAGCCTGCTCCCAGACAAATCCAACCAATTTCACACTGAAAGCACTGTGGCAGACCACATGGTTTATTTGCAGGAGGGGAAACTTTCCTTTTTTTCATACACTATCTGTGAAAAGAAAACAGATGCTAATTTTGTCTTTACTGCACCTTCCTGGTCAAGAGCACTCATCTCTCAGAAGAGATGAGGTTGTTCACTATTTATGATGACAGCTGCCTTTTAAAGAAGCAAGGAATGGAGCATCTGAGGAATGTATGTGTCCTGCCAGGAGCACAGTGGGATAAATGTCTTCCATTTGAGATAAGATGTACTGACAGCTCAGCAGGAACAGCTGAAATTAACTGTGCATTTGGAGGTTTCATATTGACCTGAATCACTAAAACCAACTTGCATGTGTCTTGTAATTTGAATAAACCTTGCTTTTTCTGCAGAGCGGAAAAAGGAACTATGTTGCATAGCTATTAATTATAATTTTTGCCACAAAGTGCAATGACAGTGTTTAAAAAGAAAAAGCTGATAAATACTTCAAAAGTAATGTATTGTGCACTTTATTAAAAAAAATAAAAGGACAAAGAAAAAAGGGATATGAATGAGAGTGGAAATTAATCAGTGACTTGCAAGCTTTAAATCTCTACCTTTGTTGCAACTCATCGAGGAACTCAACTAATGAGCTGGCAGTGGAGATGTGGTGAGCAGCCAACAAGTCCTGAGGAGTGCATCAAAAAAAGGGAAGACTAGTTAAATGTCAAAGACCATCAATATTTATTTAAAGACAAAAGATTTCATCAGAAAATGTTATGCTGATAAACCACAGGAAGAATGCCATGGGTGCGTCCATTTGTGCTTCCAAAAAATGAATTAAAGAACTCAAGCTTCTGGAGAAATATCAGTCCTACTTATCAAAAAGCTTTTGTAACCATTTCTGGTTCCTACCTGTGTTTCTGACTTACATCAGTTTTCTGTATTTCTCTAAACACATTAGAAGATGAAAAAGGCCCATCAGGTCTGTTGATGCTTCTTTTCTGTTTAGGGTTGACAATTATGGTGGTTTGCAATGTTTTTGAAAAGTGTTCCAGTCCACACTCTGGCTCAGTTGCTGGATGAGTTCAGTCAACATTCACTGAAACTATGAGCTTGTTACAAACACTGCCTTTTCTTTCAACCTATACAAATTATAGACAGATACACCATCCAACTCTTGTAGCAGGAAAGAGCATCTGTCTAACTTTTAATGATACAAGTATATGGTACACTTTGCCAGCCTCTAGAACTGAAGATTGCCTATTTATTTATAAAACGGCATAGGGAAGAGAATTAATTGTGTCTTCATTTCATGGAAAGAAATGTGTGGAAAAACTGAAATACGCTTGACAACAGCAGCCTGGTTCAAGTTTACAGAGCTGCAAACTGTTGGCCCTTAGCTAGAGCAATAAGGTACCTGTGGTGCTGTGTAACATAACTATAACTTCTGAGTTATATAACACCATTTATATAAACCTGAGGATGGGTTTGGGTCATCTTGTTTAAGGAAGATCATGTGTAAACTAGAGTACAACAATCATCTAGAAAGCTAATAAAGGAAGAAAAAACTAAAGACAGAGGTGAAGACTTGCCAGTTTGGAAAAAGCAATGAGATGACAGAACAGAAGCTTTGAAGCAAACCTCCACAGCTGCTGAAGTTCCAGATTCTTGAATGTGACTGTACTGATTACAATTTTTTTATTTGGGT
This sequence comes from Lycocorax pyrrhopterus obiensis, assembly GCA_014706295.1. Taxonomy (NCBI): domain Eukaryota; kingdom Metazoa; phylum Chordata; class Aves; order Passeriformes; family Paradisaeidae; genus Lycocorax; species Lycocorax pyrrhopterus. Next base: position 49,233,045 of record JACSVZ010000014.1, on the reverse strand, counting down.
AAGACAGGATTAAAAAAAAAGTACCAGATTTTGGACCCAATTAATTTTAAAACAATCAAGTTTTTGGTACTTGTATGGCATACACTAGTACCACACATTGCTGCTTATGTGCTGGGGAAAATCTTTGACACTACAAGGAAGAAAGGAAAGAAATTAAAGGAAAGAAATTGCAAGAAAAACATAAAATAGGCAAAGGTAAGATTGTATTTCAAACAGAATACTGAAATCTGAGGGTTCAATTAAGACTAAAAGGAGGATTGTACATTTTGCACTTTAAAATATGTTTTCCAGGGACATATTTTATTTCCGGATAGTGGCTTATACTTTTGATATGACTTTAGGAAATGAAGTGTCTTCATTTTTGTTTTTTTTTTTAAATACCACATCCACATGATAGTATCAAATATTTGCAGAAGATGAGAAGGAAGACAAAATCACATGCCTTGTCTTTAAATATGCTGATTACCAGGTGGCCAAGAAGGCCAATGGTATCCTGGCCTGTATCAGAAATGGTGTTGTCAGTATTGGTGAGCTTACACAATTGAATTCTTGTGTTCAGTTCTTATCCCATCATTACAAGGGAATATTGAGGTGCTGGAGTGTGTCAAGACAAGGGCAGCAGAGCTGGTAAAAGGTCTGCAGCACAGGTCTGGTGAGGACCAGTTAGGGAAAATGGGGTAGTTTGGCCTGGAAAAAAGAAGTCTCAGGGGAGACCTCATCACTTTTTACAACTACGTGAAAGGAGACAGAACAAGAGAAAGACAGAACTTGCCCTCAATTTGCACCAGGAAAGATCTAGATTGGATATTGGAAATTATTTCTGCACTGAAAGAGCTGTCAGGCATTGCTGAGGGAAGTGGTGAAATCACATCCCTGGATGTATTCAAAAGGAACATGGATGTGACACCTGGGCACATGATGTTGTGGTGACCATGAAGGTGCTGGGTTAGTGGTTGGACTTAATGATCTTCTCCAATCTTAGTGTTTTTATGATTCCGTGATTCTATAAATCTGGAGAAACTAACAGTTGGTGTTGTAAATGAGAGAGTTAACAAAAAACCTAGACATGCCAGATTGAGTTTGCTTAATATTTTTTCCTCCCCTTCCACTGTTGCTGCCCAGGTGAATCTACACTAAATCTGCTGACACCACTTTCACATTTGAATGCAGTCACAAGTTGAGGCCAAAGTCAGTGACATGGAGAAAACCCAGCCTCTCACTGGAATACATACTGACAGCCTGTAATCACATAACTTTTTCTTAATCTGGCACAGACTATCTGCCTCTCCCTCAATTTTTTAGATACATTCCCCTTTGCTGAGTCCTTTATCAACAAATATACAGATACGTAGTCATTGTTTGCCGTTTCTTTCAGTCAGCTCTTAACAGGGCTGTTAGATGCCAGGTAGAACAAATCAGGACATGCCACCAATAAAACAGAACTTAACAGGTAGTTTGTAGCATAGAGGAGATGAAAGAGGGATATTTTTAATTGGATCTTGATTTTGTTTCTCTGTTATTCCCAATTAGTCTCAAATCCATCTCTACAGTACAGATGTCGTAATTTGCTTGGAATCACAAGACTGCAGAAGCCTAGACACAATGTCCTTTGCCTAAATCCCTTTAATTTTAGTGGAAATAGATGCAAGAACTGATATACCTTATTTCAGTCTGGTTCCTCTGCATTTTTAGTGCTTCTGTAAGGAATTATGCTAGGAAAGGGGTACGGGCCAGAGTCAGTCTGGTACGAATGCGTACACAAGACAGCTTGGTGACAACTCTTCCTCCCTGCTTCTTTTCCTTCTAGCCCCCTCAACCCTCCCTCAGGCCTGTTTTTCCACTGTTGTCAGCTGTTATCCATTCCTCTTGATAGCCTTTCTCCCTGGGGTTCCCAGGTTCCTAGTAATTATGACAGTCTTTCCAGAGCAGCCTTCTTCATCCACTTTTATTCAAATTGAGCTATTCTCTTTCTTTCAATCTTCCTATGTCTAATAAGATACACTGAGAATAAAAGTGACAGCTTTCCTTTTTCTAAGTCTGTGTGCGAAGCTGTCACAGGTACCAAAAGAGCAAGAGAGTTTTGTATCTTTGCATTACCAAATTTATACAGAAATGTCAATTTTCCCTTTCTGACAAAGGAATAATCTTCCAAAGCTGAGCTGCAAACTTCTAGCCCCTGTCAAAATTTAGCACTCTTACAGAAAAAATCTTCAGATTTTTTTAATATGAAGCAACTTTTTCTCACACAGACTGACTTTGAGTAAAACTGACGTGTATCAGCTGGGGAGGGAGATTGAATAGTAATGGCACCTTGCACAAACACACAGGTCACAACACTTTGGCATCACTAGCATGTGAATGAAAAGAATTTCCTATGAGTTTTAAAAAAGCCATTTTCATTGTAAACACTAACAACTAAGCTAGATTAAAATATGTTAACCTTCAAAATCATCAAAAATATAAAACCCAACCAAAAAAAAAAGAAAAAAAAAAGAAGAAATGCAATTGCAAAGTAAAACAAGAAGTCTTTAAACAGCAACAAAATGACTAAATTAACACTCACATAGAGAAGTAAGTACAGACTAGTCATACAAAATTAACATGTATCCAGGTATCATTCTCCAGCTTATCTAGTAAAATGCTTCATTTACTTAATATTAAGGAGTTATTATCAGTGGAGCTCAGGTTCCTAGAAATAAAGTTGGAAAGAAGAAAGGAATTGGCTTATTTTCTTTTCTGGTGCATTACAGAACAAGATGCAGAAGCTGTCATCAGATGTATATAACCTTTTTAAAGGGTAAGAAGATCTGCTCCAGTATAGTATTTAATGAATCCCAAGTAACATCACCCCAGGTGTGCAGTGTCAGATGTGCATTGGATTTTTTTTTTTTGCTTGGACTGCTGACAAGACCTGCTAGAAATGTGAGTAAGGCAGAATGAAACCCATTACCTATGAGAAGGTGGCATGCTTATGAGGGATACTGGACAGTATACACAAGTCTAAGTGAGAAAATAATTGCTATACATTGAGTGGGTTTCATCTCTTTATATGCTAAATAGTCTTTTGACCTTTTCTCTTCACTGAAGCACTGTTGCAGTCACTAGTTATAATCGCTAAGGATTAGATTCGTGCTCCCCTCGACTTTTTTATTTAAGGTTTTCATGCCTGCACAACTTGAACTTCAGATAATTAATTTCTTTTCTAGCTTACACTGATACCTTTATGCTTGTTGGTTGTACTGCAGTGTGTATCATCCATAGAATAGATAACTCAAGAATTGTATAACCATTATTAATTCAATAGTTTCTGGATGAAACTACAGTGAAAGACTAGGGAAACTAATTTCTCCCATCCTTCTTGAAGCACAGGAAAATAGTAGATACAGGCTACAGAATCAGAATTACTTGGAAGACATATGGACATCCTTTTACCCTAACAGCTAGCTATTTACATGTTTATGTATTTACATAGCTATTACTTAAATATGAGAATACCCCTATTATCAGTTTCAGTGCCTCAGAAAGAAAATTAGTACACCATGTGTGTATAAATAACCTGTTTATAAAATGCTAGGGATACATTTATTTTGCTTAGAAATAGGCAAGGAATGTTAAACCAGTCCACAAAACATATTATTTTATTGCTCGCTTCCTGTATTCGCCAGGTCAGAAGAGTAAACAAGAAAGATTGGAGATAGAGAGATGTGAAAGAGCCTTCAAGAGAAGAATTTATAATTATCTTGTTTACCCTCCAGGGAATACATTTAAAAGAAACACAAATTAGAGTTTGGAGTTTTCTTATTATATGTTTAAAAAGTAATTTTATTGTTGTTGTCTCTATGGTATCTCATGGTATGTATTTCTGTGGGTTAACATTTTATGTCATAAAATACTGTATAAGACAAAGACTCAGACAGAGAATCCAAAAAATACACACATGAGTCATAAGGAAAGATTAACCCACAAAAAAGAGAGCACAACACAAAATAAAAAAAATATCAGACTAAATGGAAGACAGAGAACCTATTTACTTGTGGATAGTTAAATAAAAAGCAAAAACTGCTCTTCTATTTAGTGGTACTCGTAGATTTCTGTTAAATGAGTGTTTGATATTGCATTATAATAATGAATTTTGGTTGAAAAAGAAAAGAAAGGCAGAGACCTACCGGAAACCCTGCTATATAATCAACATGAACCCCACAAGGCAAAATGGAGATAAACTCATATCAGATAAGAGTTTTTCAGAAACATTAAAAGTAAAACACGAGTAAGCCAAAGGAAATGAAAAACATAATATGGTGTTCATAAAAATCCTGTGGAATATTTATATTTTCATGCTGCAGTAACTAAGAGCAAGTTAAACTGCCATGTAAGCAATGAAAATGAAACCTCATTCAGTTTCAATTTATTTACCAATTCATTGCTACTGTTTATAAAATATTTCTTCAATGTCTTGTCTTTTCCTTCTCCCCAGGAAACATCATATTTGACTTGACGTTCTTGGGTAGTTTCTACTGCGAGCAAGACTGGGTTAATTCAGCTTTGTTCAGCAAAGAGAAGAGGCTGAATTCTACGGGAAGATACTTCTGTTCCTCCACCATGTCTCCATGCCTCCTCCCATATCAAAATATGCCTCCTATCAGCTTGTTCCATTTATAGTACCAGTAGCGTCATGAGTTATCATTCATCTTTTCTACCTTTCTTTATCTACTGAATTACCAAAGGCTGTGGGCATCCACCTGCAATTCAGCAAAATGTTACTTCTATGTTATCATGCGAAATTCCATGGTAACATGCCACATCTTCCATGTGTGAATTACAGTGGTGTTATGATTTTACTGGTGCAGCTGGAAAAATACTTGTTAGTGCTAATCTGCTTGTGTAAGTAAGATCAATAAACAGACAATACCTGAGAAGTTGCCAAGATTCTCAGAAAGTTCAGCTCTGAAATCAAAATTTTAAAAAATTAGCTTCTGTTCCTAGACCTGTGCATTCATTTTCTACCTTAATCCCACATAAGATGCTCCCTGATATAAAGGCTACAAACACAATACTCCAGCTCCATCTTTGCTAGAATATCACATCTGGCACCAATAATGAAGAAATGCTAGCGTAAGACTTACCTTGACCAAAGAAATCCTAAACATAGTGTTATAAGTCATCATTCATTATTTTCTTGGAGCAAAACTGTCTGCAGCTAAAGTTGTCACACCTCTGGACTCTGTACAGCTTTTCTGAGATATTCTGCCCTGATTCTCACAGTTACAGGCAATTCATGATTCATCTCAAAGCACTGAAATATGATGTTCTTGTTCAGTTAGTTATAAGCATGCATTGCCCTGCTTCCACTGTCTAATTTTTGACAAAGTGTGGAAATAATCTGGAGGGATCAAAAAACCCTGCCTATACCTCTCAATGAAGAGCAAGCTGGGGATGCAATTAGATGTGGAACAATCCCTTGATGTTAGTTGTAGAAATTAATTATAATCTTGAATGCTTTACATTAACTGTAGTTTTAGGAGACGAACAAGAGTACAGAACCTGAACGATGTGCTGTGATGGACAAAAATCAGTACTTGCAGACAGTACCACTACTAATGCCAAAGGAACATATATTTTTTTTACTACAGACTGGCGTTCAGGATCAGAACATAGAAGTGTGAAAACTTCACTCATTTATTTGCTCCATATTTTTCTGCAAAAATACTGCATTAGTTCCACACCCTTACCTTTTGGACCTCATTATACAATGAGAAAAAATTAATATTTTAACTTTGAAAAGCATTAAAAGTCAACCCATAGACATTTGTAGAGTGCATCTCTCTTCTTACAGTAAATTATGATCTGTCACATATGGCAGGTCCAGATAACCACATTACCTCCAATAGCAGTATTAACTTTCAAACTACCCTTTTTAAGTTTTGTGTAATTTTGTGGATATTTAATTTAGATTATTTGTTTCTCTCAGACCAACCAACCACACAACCAACCAACCAATCAACCCCACAGTTTTCATGTGGTTCATGAAGATTTTAATTTTAGAATGTAGCGTTTAATTTTGTGATGTGAAAAGTGGGTTGTTCTGTAATTGTTTCATCTTGGAGCTTAAAAGGAAAACTTTTGCTTTTGGTGTTATGTTTGTTTTGCTGCCATAGGAGACAACAGAATCCAGAAAGGCAAATAACTGATGAGTCCTTGGAAAGAGCTTAGCATGAACAGGTACTGAGATGAAAAGTTTGGCGGCAAGGAGAGACCATAAGTACAGCGTAGCACTGAGCAAAAGTGAGGGGCAGATTGGGATGAGAGGTGAGGAGCTGAGCTGGAGATGGTAACTCATTGCAGAAGGCTGGAGGTGATGGAGGAAGAAAGGTGTGCAATTGTTATTTGCATCACCAGGGATCGAAGAATGGAATCTGTTATTGAGCACCCTGTCAAGTAGCTTTTATCTCCACTATGCAGATAGGACTTAATGACTTCCAAATTTGAAAGAAACAAAAATCCTTGGTATTGGTAAGGAGAGAAATTCAATGTTCTGTGTCCAACATTTATGCATTTGCATATATTTCCAGTACCTGCCCTGCATAGATATTCAAGGTTTGGTCTGTAATTTCTAAGGCCAAACTCAAGCTGCGGTTAAAGGTCCTGAATTTTATTGATAAGTTGTGGAAAAAAAAGTTAGATGTTTCAGATATTAAATTTCAATTTTCAGTATCATAGAAAGGCAAGACATATAAATGCCATTTGAACCTACAAAGTATGTAAGAAGTAAATATTATAAAATCAGCATATGACATTCACTGACACTCAGATGAGACCTTCAGAGCTTAATAAATGTCAGTGTAACTGAACTGCAAATTGGTGATTTTTTTTTCTTGGACTCTGTTCACTTGATTATAGGAATGCACTGTTTGCTTTGCATGAGGTGGATGGAAAGGAACACCTTTGGTATTGATGAAGAAGGAAATTCAGTTGCAACTGGGTGTGTGAAAAAAAGTGTATGAGTTGTACGAAAACATCTCAAAAGGTTCCTTCTAAGTTCAACTTCTGTGTGATTCTATAACACCAAAGCCTTCTAAAAAACATCTCCATGTGTATCTGTACAAAAATATGTATATATGCCTAAAAACATACATATATGCATAGAATACCTGCCTGCTGCTTCATCATTTGATTATAACCAGATTCAAAACTAGCACTTTTCTAGTTTTTGCATTAATAACTTAGCTTTCTAACATTTGTGAGAGAGAAGGTCAAAGCATGGTTTCAGCAAGACAGACTACTCAGTTTTCTCATGTATATGTATATCAGTCCTCTGCCATGAATAAAGATGTATATTGCATTTGATGTTCTCCTGATTTAATTTGTCAGCACTATTGACTTTTTTACCTTTCTTAATTCACAGTTTCTTCCCAACAGAATTGTGAGTTGTGGACAGTACCTGCAACCTGCTGGGTCATTATGGTTAAACACAGGATTTTTATAACTATTTCATGGTTTATTTCCTCCTTGGTTCTCATTTTTTCATAGAATAGTTTCAGCACTGATTTGTGACAAAGGTCACAACCATTATTAATGATTGATAGGAGGAATGCTCCTCCCTATTCAGCAGAGTTTATCCGTTTTGTTGTATCAGTAAACCATTCCAAAATTCATGTAAGATGTCCCTACACAAGGAGTCTGAGAATTCTGTGGGTTTCTCATTACCAAATTACTGTTTCTTTCTCGACTTGAAATCTTTGTTCTATTTTTGTACTGTAGACTTTCAGAAAGGATCGAGTGTTTCTGCTGTGAGGTCAAAGGCCTCAAGTGGACTTCTTAATTAGGAGATCAATGACTATAGCATGTTTAATTGAAAAAAATGCTTATTTTGATGACAAAATATTGAGGGAGAAGTTGCACATTTTTAGCACTCAATGTGAACTTTGTAGTGTGAAATAAAACTTAATAAACCATTTTTCTGTTCCTATTTAATCTGAAATACACTAGGTCTTGTGTTGCAGAGCTCTACTATATACTCTTTTTTCAGTCTAATCTTTCTGGTTTTCTTCTTTAATTGTCTGTTGGCTTTATCACTTAGAGAAGAACTGAAACATTGTTTATTTTTCCACCTTTTTTGGTACATGGGACATTAATAATAAGAAAATTATTGCATATGATTTTCAGTGTGTGTATCATTTACAGTTACATTTTAGAATCCCAAATACTAATCAAAGATAAACCCTGTAAAGGAAATTTAAATGAAAATTTTTTAGGGTGTGGAATGGGGCAAATGATTACCACAGACTTCTCAGAAAAACCTCTTTCAAATGTCTGTCCACAGATCGAGGATTCACTCTTTGCTGCACTTTACATTCTTAGGTCTATAAATGTTTTATGACCTCCCTCTATGAGCACTTGCAGGCACTCACAGCCAGAAGGAGGTAATGCAAAATTGATCTGTGTAATAAAACTGCTGAGCCAAGCAGACATCTCAGAATTACAGTGATTGTGCTTTGGTGATTCAGCTGGCCTTCATGGAAATATTATTTGCAAAGAGTCTATCGGTTAAATGTGAATTTCTAACACACTATTATAACTTTTGTGGTTTTCGGTACCTTGCATGTGAGGTATCAAGTCTGGGATATTATTGGGAAACTTTTTATAATGATGTTTTCCAGATTCAAATTAAGTTCAAAGCAACACCATCACGAAGCAGTGGGATAGATACAATGTCATGGTGACATTTTAAATTTTTGCAAATTCTTCCACTTCCAGGTACCAGATTAGCATTAATAAGATAGAGATGTATAGTAGCTAAAAACTGTTCTAACAGAGTTGAGCCTGATTATGTTGATTTTGAGCATTATCTCATTTCTCTAATGAGAAAATGAACCATATTAGTTTTACATCTTATTTAATAATTGAAAATAAAATTCTGGAGCTAGCACTAGGAAACCCATGATTGTTCACGCATCTAATTTTCTATCTTTTAAATGTCCAATGCTAAGGAACTTATACCATAAATCGCATTTGATGCCCTGTAAGATTTTTCTAAACAGTTTACAATTACTAACGCTAGATAAAACATTCACACATACAAAATATGTATTGGTATGTAGAAAGTTACACATACATGCTTGGAATGCTCTGTATAATATTTTTATGTAGACTTTAGAAGGAAGTTTATCTAAAAAAACCTGTAATGCAAAATTAAAGTTTTTTACAGGCACGAATTTTATTATTTGAGAGTAATAGTAATTTTTTGCTCTAAGAACTTAACAAAATTCTATGGTCTACATTTAAGATTCTAAATTAATGTTTTGGGTGGGTTTTTTATTTCTTTGTTTGTTTGTTTTTAATCAACTGTATGCAGACAAAAAATATCTCAAAAAAAAAAAGAATGCCTTTTGTGCAGCATTTTGTGCTGTCTTATGAATCTTCTCTCAGTCACATAAATCTTGATGTGGAAGAAGTAGACTGCTGGTTGAAATGCTGACAAAGCCACAGGCTGCAGAAAAATTCTTAGACATTGAAGGTTTATGATCTTGTTAATCATGAAGTTTTCACTGCAGTGTTAAATCAGAATTTTATGAAAAGGTTAACTTCACTGTGGCTAAAATTCTAATCTTACAATCCCTGAAAGGCAGTAATATCAATTAAATTCTAAACTTCATTTTTGAAGAATGGAGTCTTTGTGACAACCAGTCCTAAAAAGTTATCATGTTTGTTTATTTTTGTGGAAACAAAAGGAACCTACTTTTGAAAGGTGTGTTGAGGACATTAAGTAAATGTGACATCTCTATATATTATTCTGTTTTCAAGCAAGCTCTGACTGAGTAGGGCTTGGATTCAGAGGTCATAGCTCTCAACTGCTCAAAATTACCATTCTTGTTTCGATTATTTTGTTGGTCACCTCTTTGTCCCTTCACTTGACTGTGTAGAGCACTCATTGGACCAAAATTAAATGCTTTGAGCTAAATCAGAGCCACTCCAGAGCCACGGCCATGCCAGAGGATGAACAAGAAAATGCTTAAGTAGTGGTAAACATGTATGTAAGGACATCAGGACAAGACAGAGAATTAAAAATGATGGACAAGGTAGTAATCTCGCAGCAGGAGTCAGCAACAAATGGGTCAGTTTTCACATTTGCTTTGGTGCTTGTTCATGTTATCTACTGCAGTACTGATGTTACTAAACAGTAGATTCAAGACAGTGTCGTTTTGTTTTTTTTTTTTTCTTACAGTCTACGGTATTTGTGTATTTAAAATGAATTAGCAAGTTTATTTTTGTAGGGCACTGAAAATGAGCAGGGAAGATGAGAAGTGTATATAGAGAAAAGTTCAAAACAAAGAGCTCCTTGACAGCCTTGGGTGAAAAAAACCCAAATAAGTGCATTATGTTCATAAATCTTCTACACAATACATGTGAACTTTTAAAATGTCACTTGAGTCCCACTATATTCCTCAGACAATCACAGATATATGTTACATAGTCCAGACAAAATCAGCTGCTATTTCTCTCATTAATCTATTTTCAGAAAGTACCTATGACTGTAACAAGCCCCTGAAAAACTGATTTATCAAAGGCTATCAGTTTTTCATGCTTTTGATCTATTTTTTTTTTCCACAAATAAATGAGGGTTTTCTTTATGGGAAAACCTTAAAATGGGAGTTGACTGTATTATATGAGAGCATTTCATTCACATAGGTAATTACTGATGAAGGTTTTTAATTACAATAAAAAAAATTTGAGGAATAAACTTTCAGAGTTCAATAAAAGTTCTAAATAGATGTCGTTTTCACATTGTGATACAAGTAGTATAAAGAAAGAGCTTTGGAATATTTTTACTCAAATTTTGCCCACTTCCATATGATTTTCTCATTATCCCTGGAAAGTATAGGAACTTAGACTTCGAGAAAGCTTCTTTACTGCAGATTTCAAACCTTTATGGACATAAGCGTATTTTTAAATTATTGCTGTTTGTCCAGTCTTAAGGGCTGTGTCCTTTGAGAAGAAAAAATGTATATTAAACCATTTCCTGACCTTTGACCAGTACTACCTGAAGGTCATATATATATATTTGTGTGTATATATATATGTGTATGTATGTATATGCATTTGTTTTACACTCATATCTTAATCCTTGTCAGTGGCCATTTTAAAGTACAGCAGAAACTGAAAGAGCATTTCTGGAAAGAATGCACTGCTTAATCATGTAGTAGTTTGAGGAGAACAACTATTATTTTTAGAGGGCCAGCTTCTGATTTCAGGGAATAAGTTTATTGGTACTTTATAAGCCATCAAACATCAAAGTTAGGGCTCATGAGTGAGGTTTTTTTATTATACATTTTTTGCATATTGGTGCTCCTGTGCAGACTTCAAGTAGTCTGCCAATAATAAGCAACACTTTTGAAGAGTACCTGGTAGTAGAAAATACCCATACAGATCCGAAGAGAATTTGAGGAATGCTGCAGCTTTTGGGTTAAGATTCAGTACCAAACTGCACAATATTAATTCACAAGGTGGTAAATTAAATAGAGTTTTCAACCAAAGCAAGCTCTCAGCTTTTTCTCCTCTGTGACAATGACATCATTTTCCTTTTCATCAATGATGGATTCAAGGCAAGAAGTAAGAATGTCAGATTAATTTACCACTTAGTCTCAAGGTCTTTTTTTCCTGTTTATATAGCTTTTATGAGGTAGGAGTGCCTTTTTTTTCTGTGTGCATTATATAATAAACATATTTCAGCAGATAAGAAATCATTGGACATGTAAGTATTGTTTTGCAGAAAACAATATGCTGGTACTGTATTGATTTTTATGTGCTTTGATGGCTTTTTAATATAAAAGAACATGCAGATAAGTTTTATAAATAGAAATTTAAAAAATGTCATCCAAGAATATCTCAGCCTTGTGAATAATTATGGATTGAGAACTGAACATATTAATACTTTTATATTGCTATTTAAGAAAAATAAAAGACAATTTCTTTGCTTTTTATAAGCATTGGGCTGGGGGAAAGAGTAAGGAATAGAATGGATGATTTAAATTATTTACAGGGAACAATAGTTCTAGTTTTGGTCTCAAAAACTACAGAGGACAAAGGAACCTGAGGATTTATCAACCAGTTATTGGTCACAAAAGGGAGGTAGCAGGATATGAATATTTCCTTTAGAAAATACGCTTACCATGGATGTGGGAAAGAGTGGCTGAAATACTTAGCTGTGCTATTTCCAAGGAGTTCGACAAAAAGCAAGCCTTATTTAGTATTCAATTTGTTTAGGTTTAGTCTAGTTTGTATGCCCCTCACTACTTTTTGTTCAGAGAAGTCTCTGTACTTGAAAAAAGACATTTTTATTTTTAAGTGTAGGATTTTTCTCTCTAGTAGACTTCCTCCAGTTTCCACAAGTTATAGATAAAGCAAGATGAGTAATTCAGGATGCACTGAGGAAATTTCCTGAGACTCTAGTTCTCAAGCTTTATAGCTAGCTTAGATTGACTTGCGTGAAACAAACCCCATCAGATTGGATCTGTAAGTTTCTCCTTTCTCATTATAACTCCCATAATGCAAAAAAGATAATTTTTTTAGAGCTGTAGCTACTGACTAAATTTGCTTCACATCTTTTCACCACATTCTTAAATAAATTAAATTTTTGTGGGTTTTTAATTGATTTCAGTATATTTCCCCCCTCAGTAGTATATTTTATAAAAATACACAATTAAAAAAAACCCCATTAAGGTCCATGACTTCCAATACTGAGCTCATACATCAGCGTATCCTGTTTGTGAGGATCAATAGCTTTTTAGCATCTAGCTAAAAGCGTGATTAAGATGCCTCTCACAGAAAGACTTACAATTAAGATGTGATATGGAATACAACCATTAACCAAACAGAAAGTTAACTCTCCATGCTTAGTCAATTTTATCCTTTATGCCAAGGATTCAAAATTCTTTAGCATCTCATGTCGACTGCAGACAGTCTTTTCTCTTGTGAATGAAAGCACTCGGAACAAGTATGAAGAACACATTCATTTCATAGAGTTCTCTGAAGGCAGCTCATCAGAACACCTTAAGACAAGACACTTACTTTTTTTCTACTAACTATATGGAGTTCTGATCTCTGAATTAAGCACTGATAAGATACATAAAGCTAGTGAGAATACTTTTTTTTTGGTCTAAACCAAATTAATTTTATTTCATAAATGTCCAAATGTAGACCCTTTCCAATCCACTAAAATGGATTTTAGAGAGTCTATTTATTTACCCATGTGTAGACCAGCACAATAGAGTCTTTTTAAAATAAAGAAAAAAATCCTATTCTTTGAAAAATTGTGTAAATTGGTTTAGAAAAAAATTCTATATTAACAAATATCTCAATATTTTATTATTGTTTTCTGAAACCATCTGAAGAGTTAAACTCTCCCTAAGACTTTCCTTTCTGGCTACAGCTTAAAAGTTCTGATGCAACTTTGTTTAAAAAATCTGGGTCCCCATGTCAGCTAAAATGCTTATAAAAGGCTAATCTAGTACATTATTTGACACAGATGATTGTAGTTAAGTGCTATGAAAACAGTGTCATAAATCATAAAGGAAATAAAATAGTAAATTATTTTAAAGATGAAATAATAGATCTTTAACATATCAGTCTTGAAAATAATGTTCAAGTTGATCTTTAATAAATTTTGTAGATAACCTGACACTTTTCCGTGCCTTAATTATGCCTCCCTGGATGGGGGAGATTTTTAGAGTCCTTGCTAGAAATCCAGAAGACGAACGGGATCTTCCACATTCTTGCTTTCAGATAGTTGTTTATTAAGTCTTATCAGAGAAACAGAGTCACTGAAGTGACCCAGGCACAGCGCAGAGCAGAGAATGCGAGAGAGAGCCAAATTATCAAGATTACACAGCCTTTTAAAGGTAAATCACCCAATGAAAACGCAAAAAGAAAGATATTTTTACTTTTCTACCAATGTTCAATAAATCTCCTTGTCACGTAGAGAGACACTGCGGAATTTTTCACCCAATCATCTCAATCCACTTTTGCCACAGAACATGGAGTAATAGAAGAAGAAGAAGGTCTGGAGAACAACAACAATCCTCCATTTTGAAGTTTTTGCTTTTCATCTATTTACTATATTAACAAACCCAACACTTCTAAATTTTCACCCTGTGACCATCTTACATAATGTTCTATCACCTAGTTCACACCAGTGTAGATTCTGCTTCTTCCCAGAGGGTAGGCAGTTTTCTCAATGGACAAAGGTCAAAGGCAGTGTTGTCCAGGGGGTAGAACCCTTCAAAACAGGCAGAGAAATATTCCCTGCACTTTGGACTCCCACAATAACCTTTGCTGTGTAGAATGTTTGCCAGCTTGTAAAAGCGACGTGAAGGGCCAACTGTGTGATCAATGTGGAGAGGTGTAAGAAATTATTTTAACCCTATTTAGAGTTCTCTTAAATAACTTTCTGATTTGGTATTTTTGATCTTTCAATGTTCTTTGTTCTTGATGGCTCCTTTATGTCAGGTTGTTAAATTTTTTGAGTTCTTTGAACTTTAAAACACACCATTAATGTAGCACAGAGGATTTAGAAATTTCCCTGTAAGTGCTCAATGAACTGACAAGAGAACTTCTCATTTTTCCTTATGACTGAAAGAATGCAGACACTTAATTATGTTTGTGTACTTATTGATGGTAAAATCATTATAGAACAGTTGAAGGATGACCAGCTGTAAGAGAGAGTATGTGTGTGTGTATGTGTGTGTAATTATTAGGGCTTCTTTATGAAGGAGATAAAGAAGTACCCTCTGTAAATGACATTTCTTTCCCTGGGTGTATTTTTATATTAAATACTGTAACCAAATTTAGCTGGAAAAATCAATAGTTGTCTGGGACAGGGTGGCTAGCAGCGTGACAGGCAACAAGAGTCTGAAACACTAAAATTTGAGAAGGACTGCAACACTTGAGAAGCAAACAAAAGGAAAGAAATACCATGGAAGGCCAAAACAATGTTTTTGGACAGCATGATTCATAGCTTCTTAGTGCTCTGAGGAGGTCCCTGGCAAAACCAGGATAAAGTAATTGTTCCTCACAGGGGCAGCTACAGCTGTGCTGAAAATAGACTGCCCCTCACTCTTCTGTTTGTGCTGTGAATTTTTTTAGAGTTAATATAAGGAAATGAATCAGAAACCATTCTGTGTTTTAAAACCCCATGCCCTGACTCTGTAGTTATATTTATGTTGGTTTGAAATAACTTCATTGACTCTTGTTAATGACATATGTTAAAAATATACATTACATGTGTTAAAAAGGTGTAAGACACGTCTGTGCATTTGTTTTCTTGTTGTATTGGGGCTTGTGTAAAATACACATTGCATAAATATATGCTTTTAAATGTGAATTATATGGCTTTTTAAAAAAGAAATATATCATGGCTATTGATATTTTAATGAGCTACTGAAAGAGTATGTATCAGCCATTCTTTGTACAATCATTACTTACCCAGCAGTGAGCTATTTGAATTTGAACCAAGAGCAGAAGTCATACACTTGAGTAGTTATTCCTGTTTGATTGATGATCACGGCATTTTTTAAATTTTATACATTGTAGAAGATGGAAAAAATACTTCTAAAGTTTGCCCTTTACAAAATTAAAGAATTAAAAATTAATCTGACTGAGAATCACAAAACTGCAGTGAGGAATTTTGAGTTATCATTTCACCTAGTAAAGGGCAATAGTTCTCCCTGACCTGTTCCCCTCCCATACTGAGAAACTAGATTAAATATTTTGATAATGCCTTGAGATGAAAAGCTAAATCTTGACAAGAATGTCCAAACATAGATTTTTGGGTAATAGGCTCAAAAGCTGGGCAACCCTTGGAGAAAAAGACATTAATATTTACATGGGTAACAAAAATGGATTCGCCTCTCAGTAAAAATTTCTACACTTTTTAAAGAAACTGTACGTGTGAACAGTAGGCTACGGTTTGTTCGGCAGCATTTTTTCAGTTTTCCAGGATGCTCGTTACACAAAGCACGGCCTTAGCTGAAGGCCCTCCGTCTCTGGATCAGACTCAAGACTTAGCACTCATTTCTGAAATTGTTCTTTGCTACATGTTTTAAACATTGCAGGTCCTTTTTCTCCTTTTCACTGATGTCTAGGGCAGTGATTTTCCATACAAATTTCCAACTGCAGGAAAAAGAGAAAACAAGGTGATTTTCCTCAGATTAATTGCTCATATCCACCCTCACAGACTAGAGAATTTTGGGGTCCTGAGTTGTTCTGTCTGAAAAGATGGATGCAGAAATAAAAGTATTCTCTTCTGGTTTCTCTTTATGCCTTTCTCATTAAATTCTTGAAGGGAATTCTTACTAATCTGTTTGTGCTTTTATCCAAGCAAACTGCTGAGTAATGTGAATGAGACAAAGAAGTAAAAAAAAAAGAAAAAAAAGAAAAGCACGATGTAATGGTTTTACTTTCTCCCGTGGCTCGGAAAGTACATTCCTGCCTGGATATACATAGCTCTGTGTTTTGTACTGGTGCAGATGGTAAAGGTAAAGTGTTATGAGTAATAATCCTTAGAAGAAGGTTATTTTCTTTAATTCAATGCAGCACTATTTTCTGAGAACACAAAAACCTTAATTATTCCTTGCTCTGTATGTGTATATATTGCTAACTATATACACACATATGTTGTACACTACACTTAGAAAATAAGTCATCCACTTTCAAATTTGTTTTTGCCAGCCCCAGCAGAAGTTTCGATAAAAATTTCAAGAAGTAAACTGAAATACTAAGTTCTACTTTACAGCCCTTTCTAAAACTTGTAGTGAAAACTCCAGTGTAAGAGCATAAATATTTTCCAATTATTAAATTTGATTCAGACACCCATTATTACTTTTGTTATTAATATTATAAAGGCTAAGTTTCTATAAGTAAAAGTTTTATGTGATGCTTCTGTAGAGGCAGACCAAATTTTCAAGGATGAAGTGATTACAGTATATTATCAGGAAGAACTTAATATCAAAACAATTAATATCAATTAAAAAAATGTCATCTGTTTTGATTTTTTTTTTTGAAAGTAACATAATTGCAACTAATGTAAGAATGTTACTCTAATTTCAAGGAGCAATAATTACATTTTGAGGTTCCAATCAAAATTTATGAACACATTGTTACTCATATTGTTTGCTATCTCTACTAAATTGCTAAAGGAAAGCTGTTGAATGTCTGAGATTTCTCCTGACAGTGAACTATGATGTGATCTCTTTATAAAGGAAAACTATCCCATCTAAAAATCTCTTCTGAATAGAAATGTTGACAGTAGTTTTAGCATTTTACAATAAGCTGACCTTCTTTATCTGCTATTGATCTGCTGTGGAAAAGTGTGTTACCACTGACAAAAATAAAGTAGTCCAGCAGGTGAGGTAGTTTATGATAGGAAAGACATGGAAATTAATGTGAAAAAATAAAAGTAATAAAGCTCTCTGATTTAGTTTTCTGAATCTTAGTTGTTTAGCGTACAATAAAGACAACTATTGTCACAGAGTTTCCTGCATTTTTGAGCATTTCTTTATCTTTTAACTTGGATGTGACTGCTAAGTGAGAAGCAATAATGGTGCACTCAGCTCAGATTTACATTATTTAGTGTGCTTGTGTTCAGACAGGTAAGATGATCTCAACTGGAATAATTCATTTTTGTTCTGGACTTAACGTTTAGAGTCTTTAATTAAAAATTTTAAAGGCCCTTTACGTGCGTTAATTTACTTCCATAACTATTCATATAACAGAAGAGGTTTATAATAACACAAATGGTTTTTTACCCCATGCACTAAGCTGACCTTGTTACACTAGGGGAGGTGGAAATCCAAGAATCAGATTTTGTGTAAAGTATAGGAATCATTTCCCATCTCTGTTTATATGCCTACAGATGACCCAAACAGACTTGCAGTCGCATCTGAATTTATATGCAGAAACAGTCTCCTTCACCTTCACCTTCTGGTTTTGAGTTTGTCCAGATCAGCAAATATCAGCACCATAATTCAGAGGTATTAGGATTGTTGGCAGCCTCCATGTACCCTGGCTGCAAATCAAAATAAAGTTTTGAAAGAGGAAGAGGGAAATGAAATCTTGCTGATCTTTATATATTTACGGCTTTCAGAACCTAGTTGGATTATTTGGCTGTCCAGTTTGCGTTAAGGAATACATGTAATTCTGAGGTCCTTGATACACCAAGAATCTTGATTTCCAATTAAAACTGCTCTTCTTACTGTTTGATATTCTTAGATATGTCAAAATAGAAGTGTAAAAAATCTTTCAACAACTCATATATGTGTTTCAAATTCAGGTGAGTTTATTCCGAGATGGAAGATTGAAACAAATGTTCAGGGAAGAGACATATGAGAATAATCCTACCTATTCTTTCTCCCTCCTTGTCACTCTGTTACACAGGTTGCATCACTCAACTACTTTGATACGGTTTCATTTAAAGAAAACTGGTTTTTTAAATATTTTTATTTGCTTCTTTCTTTTCCTTTGGTGATGATAGTAAATATCGATACTGCTTCTTCATGGGTACTTGTAACCTTCAATTTCTGCTCATCTGCTGGTACTGGCATATACGTAATAATAATAGTGAGGAAAAGTGTTTCAGAAAGTGGGCTATTGACCCTGGGAGACTTGAAGAACTACTGGCATTTTCTGGTGCAGAACTACTTCTAGATGAAATTCGTGTCAAACCTAAGTCAAGCTCCACAGAAAGGAGCCAGTAGTCTTTTTGTGTGTAAGTGGGGAAAATAAAACCCCAAAACAGTAAAGCTTTATCTTTTTTTGTTTCTTTCTTTCTTTTACATAGAAGCGGAATGCACTTCAGTAAAACACAACATAATTCATGCTACTTTGAAAAGTTTGGTGGTAAGCTTAATTTATATGGCAGGTCCCTGTTGTCTAAAAGGCTCAGACCTGGAGGTACAACCCTTTCTATATGTTCGTTTGGACTATGTTTTCTCCATCCAGGAGACGGCAATAAAAATATCTGAAGACACTGGGCAGTGCTTCTTTGCAGATTTGCCTTCTTTTGTTTCTTTGGTTATGGCACCAGGGAAATAGAAACATAGTGAGGTTGCAAGGTTTTGTCAAGTTCAAAAGCTATTTGGGGAAAAACGATTTCAGAGCAAACATTGTTTACCACAACAGAGATTCTGTCCCACTTGCCAGCTTCTCTCCATGCGTGTGCATGCCTGTGGGTTGCTATGTTCATCATGCAAACTTGTTAAGCACTGGAAAAAAGATAACTTATTTATGATTAACTGCTTTTGGTACATAAAAAAGCATACATAAGCCTCTTAAGAGCAACTGGGTGTCTCAAGGAAAAAAAATCACTCTATTTTAGAAATGTCCATGCACGACTCATAAGTTCTGATACTGCCATATCAGAGCCCTCTGAGTGTTGACTCTGGGTTGATGTGAAACGGAAAGTACAGGGCTCGTACTTTTCACAAAAATGATAACTTAAAAGCTACCAGGCCCACACATTTTCCTCTCTGAGGCTGAGGAGTGCCAGCCAGACTCTGCACACATCACTGTGCGTATGTATCTGTGTGCATATGTGACTTTTGCTATGGAACATCTTTCCCGCTCCCTGCAATTCAAGAAACTTTGTTTTCAGATTTGTTCTTTTTCAAGTTTGATGTGCAGGAAGTTTTAGGAAGGGATTGGAATCTTATTTTGGCCAGGGGATTTAAATCTTATCTGTACTGGTGTTTCAATCCCTTTTCAGAATCTGAGGGCTCTGAGGCAAAGTACTGCTCGATAGGTGTCCCTGCAGCTAATGCCACTGTGATAGATGTACAGACTTGGTTTGTTGTGGGTTCTCAAATTCAAAATGGTAGCGAGGATACAGAATGGTGCAATTTGGGTAATGTCAGTGTCTCTCTGCTATAATAAAAACAACCTCCAAGCCTGTGGGGGTTAATATGGAGCTGGAGTGATATAGACACAGACTTAAATTGATGAGGTGCAGATGTAAATTGATAAAGGGGTTTGATGCACCATAGTATTAAAATTTATCTAAATTCAATATTGTTAAACATTCTTAAAGACCAGATGAATTATACATAAAGTACATGGATTATTTGTCCAAGGCAAACAATGGTGACATTTCTATCTGTCACTTAGTATGACAAGGTTAGCATGTTTTATTCAAAAGTTTTAAGCAGTAAATGATTTGTATGAATTACTTTTTCATTGGACTGCTAGGGAAAGCAGAAACACTGCTATTCTATGATGCAAAGTCAGATTTTGCATTAATTAAATTAACACTAAAATTTGATTACTTCTAACAACTTTAAAATTCATGCTGAAGTTGCTTTGTCATTTGGAGACCAAAAATCCAAACACTTAAAAACATAGAAGGAAAAAGAAATAAAGCAGCAGCCTCCTCCCGCAAAAATATTGTCTAATAAACATCAAGATAAAAAAGGCAAAATGCCTTGGTAATAGAGACCATGGTTTCATATAAATTAAAAGACCTATCTGGTGGAAGATAAGATTGAAATATGTAGCATGAAGAGAATTTTCTGAATTATAAGAAACTTTAAAATGAGGAAAAAATCCTCCTCCCTTGATCATACTTTGGGGTCTAATGAAGTACAGGAGTTTAGGGCTCAAATTCAAGAGTCTACTTGATCTTGGAACAGTCTTTGGATCATCTTTGCTTAATATCACCCGTTGAACTGGAAAATAAAATTAACTATTCAATCAACCAGAGAACACAAAACCAGGAATGTTGCATGTGTGAAAAATTCTGCATGTGTGGTTGTGAAACTCAGCAAAGGATTGGGAAAATTGGGTCAATACCTGCTCTGTATAGCAGAAGTGGGTAATGAGTTTCCCATATCCCAGATAAATGCCTCAGTGTGTGACATTCTGTGCACTGATGTGGAAAAGCCTGATACAACAAGTATCAGCTTCATCTGCTTCCAGGCTTGGTATCAAGTTATCAGCATTTCTAACAAGAGTCAAACAGGGCAGGCTGTAGCATGGTGGCCACAAGTTGGTTTTATAGTTTCAGGCATGTTATTTTCTGGCCTCCACAACACATCTAGAAGGTCTCTATTGTTCTAAGACTTTTAACACCATTTCTGGTTTCTAAATTTTTTCATTAAGGATCACTCAAGTCTACAAGTGTCGTGGCATTCCAGATCCTGCTAGCATTTTACAGGAAGCATACACAGTCCAGCAATAACAGAGATGACACCCTGCTGACAGAGTACTTGTCCCTTTATGGCAGTTCAGAGAATAGTAAGAGATTTAAGTAATGAACCATATCATATAATTCAGGATTTACTTGTCTCTGACAGTGGTCAGTTCCACATCTATTAGTGGAAAGCAGAGAGACTCTTTCCGTCATTAACTTCTGTTCTGGTTACTTATCTTATTGGACATTTAAATCCTTATTTGGATTTGTTTTTACCTCAAAGCCATTCTGCTCCAGAAAAGTTTGAGTCAGAACTGTGTACGATGTGAAAGCAGTTATTTTTTTTTTTTTTTAATAATTTCTGAATTTACTATTCTTCACTTTCTCATAATTTTGAAGCGGATGATCAATTGTATTTACGAACAGGACCTGCAGCTCCACTTTGTCAATTTTTACACTAAAAATAATTGCTTACAGTATTCACAAAGGAGACCCATTCAAGACTCAAGTAAATGAAATACTATTCATAGCAGGTGTCTTTTATAGATCAGTGGCAATGAATTTTTCACTTCTATCACATTTATTTTTTTCCTAGTGTTCTTCACAGATGAACATGCACAAATCAAGTAGATACACATACATGAAAGGTGGACTGAGAAAATGAGGCTAGGAAATTGCAGTGTAGAAATGAATAGACAGGTGGGTATGAATGGAAGAGTGAGGGGAGCCCATTGCCATAGCAGTAGCTCTGTACCTTGACAGTGTCAGAAATCACATTTAAAGTCAACTACCATCTGACATGTTTCTCTTTAGACTTGCTGGCCATCATCAAATATTGATCTGTGGGGCACAGTAGCTGCTAGTCTCAAAAGCATTGTTTTTTTCTTGAAGGCAGCTGTTCTACTCAAATATTATTTAAAGTTATATTGACAAATTTATGACATTTAGTAGTGTAATAAATTTTTACAACTTGGAACACAAAATTGGTACAATAGAATTTCGCAGTGCTTGGCCCTATCTCAAATATAAAGTCATGAACTGCCAGGTTTATTGAAACTTCTTTTTCGGTCTCCTAGCTTTCACCATAATTACTAAACATTTCAATTACTTTAACCTGAATGTGCACCTTACTAATAGGAGAGTTATAAAACTAAATGAAGTCTATAAAGTAGGAACCAGTACTCCTGCAGCCGTTTCACCTCCTTCTCTGCAAAATTATATTTTCCTGTTCTTTAGTCTCCAATTCCGAAAATGTTTATGCGCTTGTTGTTCTAGCTTGGGATGTATCTCAGATGAGAATTGAAAAATATCTCACAGAATCACAGAATCAGTTAGGTTGGAAAAGATCTTAAGTCCAGATTATGACTGAACACCATCACATCAAAAAGACCGGGGCACTTAGTGCATCATCCAGTACTTCCTTAAACACCTCCAGGGACAGTGACTCCACCACCTCCTTGGGGAGCCAATATCTAGTCGTCCTTTCTGTGAAGAGCATCTTCCTAAATATGATGCATGCTCTGATAGTGTGTTGAGTAGAATAAGTAAAACAAGTAAGGATGTTTCTGTGTGATTTTGAATTAAGACACATGTGTTTGATTTTAAAGATTATTTATTTAAACTGTCTGTGGATCAAATTCACAGCTCATAAAATCATAGTTTAGTGGTTTACCAGCTGGTTACCTTTCTATTTAACATTTAACTGTCATGATATTATTTTCACTGTTTCAAACTTGAGATCAATTTTCCCCGAATGAAGAAGACTCATTTTTCTACGTGTAATACTTCATTGTATTTTAGTTCCCCTTGTTTTCTCTAAAAGCAAGTGGTAAAGAACAAAAAGAGAAGAGTTTTTTATACTTGTGCTGGTTGTCATCTGTCGGTCTAAGCTGCTAATTTTCGGAAATCACAAATCGCAATTCGTTGGAAAAGTATGTCTTGTATATTTTGAGCATAAAATAGTTTTGTGCTTCACCTTCCCCGGATTCAACTTATTTCTTCATCTGAAGCATAATGAATTTCAGAAATATTTATTTCAAAATTTATGTTTGCCTCTTTTTATGTTTCTCCTTTTACCTGACTCTGCAAACTAATTTAAGAAAACCTTGTGTTTCCAGATGGATACAGTATTCAATGGGCACAGCTTTCAAAAGGTGTTAGGGACTCTTTATTTAAATACTGCACCTCCCCACTCAGAAACTCTGTTTGTATCTATATTTTATTGTGTACGTGTTCCTCTCAAACCTCTCAATATCTTATTTTCACTGGAAATGAAACTTATAAAATGCATCTGTGGTTGAAAAAGTGGTAAAAGGAAAAGTCTTGTGAAGTTTGTCAGTGCAAACATGTGATATGTTAGTTGGATACTAGCCCATGGGATGAAGAATTTGCACTCAGTTTCCCTCAAGATTCCTTGTAAATTTGCAGTCTAAGCTATGACCGAATACTCTGTGCTTTAATCCTGAGAGAGGATTTCCTGAGGTTCTTTGTGTTTCAGGCTACCACATAATGAAACAATATTTTTTCCAGAACAATCAGCTGTTTTCCTCATGTGCTATGTAAGTTGTTTAGCTATTTTTGTAATATTTTGTTTGTGATAGAAAAGGTATGTTGACCTACTTGACTCTTAATTGAATGCATCAGGCTTCTTGTTATATTATGCACCCACAGTAAATGGCTATCATTGTTCACAACCTCATCTGGACCCAAAAGATTAAGTAATGCAAATTGTTTTACAGTTTCTTAATAGACCTGTTTAACAAGACAACAAGATTTCAAGGCTTACTCTGTTTGGAGTTGTACAAAAACAGTGGCTATGTCTGAGACCTACTGCTACTAATATTAACTCTTACGGTTATGGAAAATAACTGCCATCTGCATTTGTAAATATTGCTATTCTGTTCATTTATTAGTAGCAATAAAAAAAGAAAAAGAAAAAAAGAAAAAAGAAAAAAGAAAAAAGAAAAAAGAAAAAAGAAAAAAGAAAAAAAAGAAAAAAGAAAAAAAGAAAAAAGATAAAAGATAAAAGAAAGAAAAAAGAAAAAAGAAAAAGAAAAGAAAAAAGAAAAGAGATAGAGAAAGAGGAAGAGTGGAGAAAGGCAAGACAAGGCAAGGCAAGGAAAAAAGAAGGACAGCTTGCTCCCCCACACCTCCCTGCTCCCCTATCTTTCCACCTCTACTGTAATTTTTACTCTGGATTTCTGAACAACTCCTGAGAAGCAGAGAAAGTGATACCACGCGTGCTGGAGGCATGTTCAGCAGGTAGAAGAGTTCACAGAGAGGACCAGGAAAATTATCCGAATGTTTGTAGCCCTCTCCAAAGCAGTCAGCTACTTAAATAAATAGAATAACCATATGTATAACTTCATGCACACCTGTCAGCACAATGCCATCTTCCAGGTGTGTCTCTCCTTGGAATAATATCACACTGCCAGATTTTGTCTGCGTTGCACCACATGTATCAGAACTTGCTCTTCTGGGAAAGGCAGCCATGCTTGCTAGCTGACAGGGCAGATTGCCAAACACCCTTTATTTATGAGAATGAAATTTTTTTTAAATTGATGTACAAATAATTCATTTCAGTTTATTTCATGCATTACAGACCATGAAAAATTGCTAAATATTTGGGGCACCATTCACAATGCCTTCCACCAATCAGAAAAAATATTGAATCCTTACACTTGGTCAATATGTGTGAGAATAGCCTTTGCCTTTCACTGGGACCAGGACTGGCAAGTGAAAGGAGCTGAGGGAACCCCCATGCACTGGGAACAGGAGCACTGCACAGCCATGTCCTAGGCAGGCAGAGCCCTGACAGATGTTCTTAAGGGACTGGGGAAGGATCTGGGGGGAAGGTCCTGTATTCTGTTCAGCACAAAGCTGAGCAGGGGCAGAGGGGCTGAAGTCCCTGGTGATCGTGGTGGGACAGTGGGTCCAGTCTCTCCTTTAAGGGTTTCCAGCTCCCAGGGGACAAAACACTCACCAACCAGGTCAACGAGCAGTGTGTTGGACTGGAGACCTGCCATGTTCCCTAATGACCTGAAATGCCCTGGAATCAATTCTGTGGTCTTCCAATTAATTTCAAATGATGGAATCAGTCTCTGGATTATTATTTTATTATGGGGAAAGACTTTTCCTCTCTAGGTCAGTCAAAATTTTACTACTTTATTTAAATTCTATTATGATTACAAATTATGATCTCCCTGTTTCCTGCTAAGTATAAGCAAAGAATCACAGAATCATTTACCTTGGAGTAGAGCTCCAAGATCATTGAGTCCGAACCTTGACAGATCACCTTGTCAACTGGACACACCACATTCAGATTTTTTCTCATACGCCTCTGGGGATGGTGACTCCGCCACTTCCATGGGCAGTCAATTCCAAAGTCTGGCAACTCATTTTACAGTGAAGGAAGGAAAGTTTAAAGATTCTTCAGCATGTAGGACCATTTCATTTTACTTTTTTCTCTCTATATTCTCTTCTTTATACATATTTGCATTTCTACTTTTTTGATAAACATCAGAGATTAACTTATACAGGCTATGTAGTGTCTGTGATTAATTTACTAACCACATAAATAATAATTTTCTATACTCCATGTGTACAAAAATCTTCACTGTCATTTGCACATTTTGATATTTACATTTTTTTAATTACAGCAGGCAAATTGTTTATCCCTGATGTAAATTTGCTGAAGAAAGCTGGATCCTGGTCCATCTGTGGAGTGAGTCTCCTGTTTCATCTTCTGTCATCAGTCTTCAGCTGGGGATGTTAGATTTAAAGGGCCCCATTATGCACTGTTTACACACCCTGATCACTGATTAAATTAATATGGGTACACAAAGAGCGTGGAGCAGACTGAAAATCAGGTGTGAGTTTTGTCCATTGTGACTTTAAAACATGCACAGAACAAATCCTACTTATGTTTAGTTGTACTGCCTCATATTTGATAACATTTTATTTTCAACCTTTTCAAAATAAGGTGTAATAACAGAATTGCTTTTAGCATTGCCTTCTAGCTGAACATTACATAAAGAATTTACCAGAGCAAATCCTAGTATTTGTGTGTAGCAAGCAGCCCTAGCTCATGCCATGATGTTACATGGATTGTAGATCATGTCATGATCTAAGATTAAATTTAATCTATGAAGTGATTAAACTTACTGGCATCTAAGAGTAAAAGCCAAATTCCTTCTTCCAAAAAAACCTTCTTACCTAACAGGCAGAATCAATGAAAATATATATTAATAATTACTTGGTTGTGTTTTATTTAGTATATGTATTGACTTGAAAACTCTTTGATACATAAAAAGCTAAAAAAATTATTCTGCAAGGGAGAGAACAAGCAAGCTGTCTCTTCTGATCCTTCACTACCGGGTTTAGACTTTATGGCACAAGAGGAAAAAACCTTTAATATTCTATTGTTAGGCAGTTGTTGAGACATGGATACTGTATTGCAGATAATCTGTATTGCAGGTTGTTAATATAGAATTTTATGTTCAGAACAGCAGATGCTATCCTCTCCTGCATCCCATTCACTACAGTACTTTACAGAAACTTTAACTGGTCAGTGATTGGAAGGTGTTGATTTCCAAGTTTACAGTAGGATCTTCAATATGTACTCTTTCAGTATAAGAACCAGCATGCTCAGGTCATTGGCATTACCCATCCTTCCAAAAATAAAATTGCATTAAAAACATTATCAACACTGCCAATATTTTGCTTTTCCTGTCTTTTTCATATTCATCAGAGACAGGACAATGTGCCATTTTTGGTGTAAAAGTAAATCGTATGACTCTACTCCATAATTTTCACTGTTCATAAAACAGATTTTTAATAATTAAGGCATGAAATAACTATTAATTAAGTTCCTCGTAATTTAAATTGAGGATAAAGATTAGTATCTATCCACCCATCCTAGTTTTCATTAGTGGTCACTAAGTGTCTCTCTATGTTCTCAATTCTTAAAATTTTTCTTCAAATATGTTTATACCATTCTCCAAGAATATCAGATTGTCACCTAGTGAACCATAAGGATTATGGTATGTAGAAATTATCTAAAAACGTAATAACGCAGTAAGTCTATCACTACATTTTGACAGTGTTACTTTTACCTGTCAGACTCTGCTGGTAAACCTATTCAGAGTTCTCTCTGTTAAAGACAAAATCAAATGCCTTCATGTTCTTTCTGGGAAACTTAATGTAGAAAGTAGTCTTGTTTGGAAGAAAGAGATTGAGTCAGATAAGAGAAGGGTGTTTTTCAGAAAAATGAAGCTAATATACCTTTAGACAAAGTAAAAACAATAAAAAAGCGTGTGCTGCCTTTGTGAGGGATTTTTCACTGGTTGTACTGTGGTATGAAAGAATCACAAAGAAAAGTCATTCAACAGCCCTCAGTGTGGGAGGAGCTGAGGTCCCAAGAGACTTCTCTCAGCCTCCAGCAGTATCTGCCTGAAAAATCTCCTAATCCATCAGGCAGTTGATAAAACCATCACCTAAGCTGTGTCTTCAGTCTGCCTGAGCCATCATTACCTAAGATCATAGGAGAAAAGTTTGCTAAATCATCTTTGCACCCTGTTTTCTTGTTCCTTGCAGAACCTCATTTGCAGGTACTATACCTGAAACACATCAGAGCTTCTGAGATTGGGGCGAAATAGGATAGTATACAGGATTCTGGAGAACTAGTGCATATTGTAAAAAACCGAAAGTTTAACGTTGATAGTACTAAGTTGAAAAATAAGAAAAAACAAAAATAATTGAAAGATTTCTGCTGGTTTTGCAGGACTTAGTGAAAATTAAGTTTTAGTACTCAGCTGTGATCAGACCTGTGGATCTTTATACAGGGCTTTATGTGCATATAATTCATTATGGCTATGAAATGCTTATATTCAGGTGATTATTTGATGTTAGTGCACACTGGTCATGCCAATAGCATTGAAATACCAGTGTCAGAATCAGTGTTGTGTTCTGCTCTGAATGGTATCTAAGTGCAAAACTGTTCTTGCTTTATAGCCTTAAAGAATGTGCAAGGAAGTTATCTAGAAAGACTCAAGACTGCAGAAGAAAGTGTCAAAGCTGAAAACACAGGACTCATGAACTTGGTGATAGTTATGCATATATAATGTGCATATGCAATTTGCACACACGCATATTGATATAAACCCCGACATTGCTGATACTTCCAAATGCCATTTGCCTTTCCAGTTGATAAGTCACTACAGGTGATACAGAAGGCAGTGGGACAAATAGCCCACAGAGGAAAGATAACAAATACCAACATTTTGCTAGAGAACCTCTATTTTTTTAAACTTTGCGAGCATTTTGGAGGATGCTGCAATTCAGTTAATGCAGATCAAAAAAGAGAAATATGAAACACCCTGACTGGAACCTTGAAAGATAGCATAAATATGCACATGAGAAAGACATCATGAGCATGGATGATGCAGGAATGATATCTCAATCTGTGAAGATAAATGACTTGACAAATCTTAACTACTGGAGGAAAATTTCATGGCCTGCCATTTTAAAAGCCTGTGTAAATTATGCTCTTCTTCAGCCACACGGGTGCTTTAAATGATTGAAAAAAAAAATATCCAGGAAGTATAACATTCATTTTCTGCGTTCACGTGGGAAACTTTCTTTAAGTCTTATGCTGTATGCATTCAGTTCAGAAAGTTAATTCCAACTCTGATAGTCTCATTTTCTAGCAGCTTGTCTACTTGTAGGTTTTTAAATTACACGCTTTTGAACAGAATTGCACAATAAATATTGTAGTCATATTGACAGCTTGGGTAAATCAGTTGGTGGACTGTGCAGTGCACATGAGAAAATGGTCCATTTTGCTAATCTGTATTCTACACACGTGGTTCACCGTCATGGCTCACGAATGGTACTCCCCATTCAGTGTTCCCACTGAAACATCCCAAACCATGAACTGCTAGCTCATTCCTTGTCCCCTCCCCTCTGGTGGCAAGCTGGAGAGGATGACTGGAGGGACAAAATGTCTCATGGGCTGTTATAAGAATAATTTATTTGAAACAGCAGAGAGATAAGAAAATGAACAGTAACAGTAACAATATTAAGAACAAAAGTTTACTTGAGGTGAACGATTTACAGGCGAGTGCTCACTACTATGCCATGCAGAATCTCTGACAACACCCGACCCTGCCAGGCTACCTGACCTGGAAGGGACTCCCTTTCCCTGAACCCAGAAATGGCATGAGGTGGTATAGAACAAACTCTGGGTTCTGGCCATACCACTCCTGGCTACTGACAGAACCAGGACAATCACAAATTCTTTGGTACTGCCTATTCCATTCCTTACATTTTTCTGTACCTTCTGCACACAGCTCCACACAGCTGTGGTGAACGCTTTTAGCTTCAGGGGAAACAGGGACTGATGAGCATCAGTTTATTGCTATTTATGATTTATGATAGAATTTGAGAGGAAATAGGGCAGAAAAATGTAGTTGCACTTTGTATGTGTAAAGTCTGCCTGAGATCCAGAATTGGGACATTCTTCTTATATGTTAGATGCCTTGCAGCAAAGACAACAGCAGAATTTTAAAGGCCATTTCTGAACCACTGCACATACTGAAATCCTGTTCTGCAAGGTGCTCAGTTTCCTAGCTTTTTTCAATTGATCCAGGGTTTATAGAGAACATGTTGATTCCAGATACTATGAAGAGAAGTGGTGGGTTTTTTAATAGTACCTTATGATTGGGCAATACTTTCATCATCCTTGTTATGAACTTGATGCCTTCAGTGAAATAGGAGAAAATCAATACAAATAAAAATGTTAATACTCATTGGACCTGGGGTTCACAAGATTATCCATCTATTAAAACAGCTCAAGGTAGTCACGGAAACTATGCCATATACCAAACAATCAGACAAATACAATTACTTTTTGGAAATATTACATAAGACAAATAGAGAGATCCTTCACATTTAGATTATTGCTTTTACCAGGTATAAAATATTTAAAACCAAAACAAAGGCAGAAAAATAAAGAGGATTTGCTCTGAATTTCCTAGCATTTTTGTCCTTCTGCAGTATAAGATTCACCATTTATTTCTCTATAATTTTGCTACTTGAGTTTATTGTGTGTCTGCACAAGACGAGCACAGGTACAGGATGAGAACAGAAGGATTGCATTAGGTGAAGAGTACACAGTTGTGTAGAGCAGAATGTAGTGGATACATTTCTGAACTATACTTGACTAAACACTACAGGCTCTTGCAGTCGCAAGCACTCTAGAACTTCCATTAATTCTGTTTAAACACTTTATTCCATCATCCCAGCACTCTGAGGGCTACTGAGCATGAGAAGTTCTGCCTTGTATCATTTGACATTACACAGATTCATTCCCTGCTCACACCATGAATGAGTCTAAAAAACAAGCTAGATGGCAGAGGAGGTTGAAGAAAGCCTTAAGAGAAGCATTTAACTTCTTTCATTCGTTGCATGCAACATAGGCAACAAACAGGAGGAAGTGGAAGCCACCGTGCTGCTGAACAGGTTGCCATTATCAAAACTAAGTGGCAGGATTCCCATAATTGGAAAGGAGATATCGATGGCTAAAGGTTGTTCCAGAGGGATGCGAGAGGAAGAAAGGGTGGAGGAGTTATTCTCTACGTCAAGAGTTGGAGAGATTGTGAAGAGTTGTCTCTGAAGAACAGTCCTGAGCAGGTCAAATGGTTATGGGTAAGAATTAGACACCAGGGGAACAAAGGGAATGTTGTGGCTGGTGTCCCTACAGGCCCCTGATCAAGGGGAGCCTATAGACGAGGTCTTCTGGCTCCAGCTACTAAACTCCCCCACATATGTTAGAAAAGTAGCACAGCACGCTGTAGTCAATCCAGGAGACTTCTGGAATGCATTGAGGATGACTTTTCAAGCCAGATAAGAGCCCTACCAAAGGGGATGACACACAGCACCTGATGGGCACTTATGCAAGTGAGCTAATCGGTGACGTTAAGACTGGAGGCAGTCTGGGTTGTAATAATCATGTGCTGATGGAATTTGCATTCCTGAGTGATGTAGGTCCAGTGAAGAGCAAAGTCAGGACCCTAACTTTTGGGAAAGCAAATTTTCATGTCTTCAAGGAGTTAGTCAGTAAGACCCCCTGGTAAATTGGCCTCAGGGACAAGGGAGCACAACAGAACTGGGATATCTGTAAGGATGCTTTTTATAGAGCATACAGGATTGTGATCCCAAGGTGCAAGAAATTGATCTGGGAAGGCAAGAAACTGCATAGCTGAGCGGATAACTGCTTTTTAAGCTAAAAGGCAAGATGCAAATCAGCAGTGGAAGAAGAGACAGGTATTCGGAAAAAAGGTATAGGAAGGCCATCCAATTGTGTAAGAATGAGGTCAGCAAGGCCAAGGCGCTGCTGGATCTGAACTTGGCAAGGAATACAAAGAATAACAAGCAAGAGTATGTCAGGTATGTCAGCCAGAAGAGAAAGGTAAAGAAAATGTGCCCACCCATGTCGCTCTTGGACACGAAAGAACCACGCAGACACCTTGTCAGGAGAGAAGCAGAAAAGAGAGAGGGTCAGAGACCCCGAGCTTTATTATATATGTTCTTAGAAACCACCGTGGATTGGAGGGAGAAATTACCACCCCTCAATCACACTGGTCAAAGGAAAAGTCCATCAAATGTCTCCGCCTAGGAGAATGGAATGAAAAACAATAAAGTACAGTTAACAAAACATGGCTATGTTTACAGAAAGTGCGTGAGAAACTGTTACAGAAAATGAAAACATCGAAGAGCTGCAAACTCAGGGCAACACACCCAATAGCAAAGTTGGTAACTTCAGACAAGAAGAGGGCTGAGGTACTCAAAAGTTCTTTTGCCTCAATCTCCACTTTCAGTGTCTCTTCTCACACCTCTCTTATCTGCAAGACAGGGCCTGGGGGAGCAAAATCTCCTGCACTGTAAGAAAAGGTATATTTTGATACGACCTGAAGAACTGAATATACATAAATCTATGGGACCTGATGAGATGCATACCTCAGTCCTGAGGGAATTGGCTGATGCAGTTGTCAGGCTCCTCTTCATGATATTTGAAAAGTTATGTCTGTCAGGTGAAGTTCCCAGTGACTAGAAAAAGGGAGACATTGGACCCATATTTAAAAATGGTAGAAAGGAGGACCCCGGGAACTATCTACCTGCCAGCTTTCCCTCTGTATCTGGGAAGATCATGGAACAGATCCTCCCGAGCTAAGACACAGGGAGGACAGGGAGGTGATTCGAGACAGCCAGCATGGCTTCACCAAGGGAAAATCCTGTCTGGCCAACCTAGTGGCCTTCTATGATGGGGTGACGGAACCAGTGGACAAGGGAAGGACTACAGATGTAATATATCTGGACTTATGTAAAGCTTTTGACGTGGTCCCCCACAATCCCCCACAACATCCTTATCTCTAAATTGGAGAGAGAAGGATTTGATGGCTGAACTCCTAGGTGGATAAGGAGCTGTTTCAATGGTTGTATTCAGAGGGTGGTCAATGTCTGCATGAAATTTAGTGATGAGTGGTGTCCTTCAGGGGCCCAGACCGGGCCAGTTCTCTTTAATGTCTTCATCAATGACACAGATAAAGGGATTGAGTGCATCCTCAACAAATTTGCAGACAGCACCAAGGTCTGGTGTGCAGTTGACACACTTAAAGGGTGGGATGCCATTAAGAGGGACCTGGACACCCTGGAGAAGTGGGCCCATGGGAATCTCATGAGGTTCAACATAGTCAAGTACAAGGTGCTGCACGTGGGTAGGGGCAAACCCCATCATCAACACAAGCTGGGTGATGAACAGATTGAGAGCGGCCTTGCCCAGAAGGATTTGGGGATGCTGGTGGGTGAGAGGCTGGACACGACCCAGCCATGAGCACTCACAGCCCAGAAAGCCTGATGTGTCCTGGGCTGCATCCAAAGCAGAGTGGCCAGCAAGGGAGGGAGGGGATTCTGCCCCTCTGCTCTGCTCTGGTGAGACCCCACCTGGAACATTGCATCCAGCTCTGGGGTCCCAGTACAGGAAAGATGTGGATGTGTTGGAGCAGGTCCGGGGAGAGCAACAAAAATTATCAGGGAAATGGGGTACCTCTCCTATGAGGAAAGGTGGAGAGAACTGGGGCTGTGCAGCCTTGAGAAGTGATGGCTCTGGGGAGACCTTATTGTGACTTTACAGTACATAGAGGGGCCTTCTAAGAAAGACGAGAATAGACTTTTTAGGGAGACTTTTGAGACAGGACAAGGGATAATGGTTTTAAATCAAAAGAGGGTAGATTTAGACTAGAAATAAGAAAGAAGCTTTTTATGATGGGGATGGTGAGACACTGGAATAGGTTTTCCAGAGAGGTCACGAATGCCATCCTTGGAAACATTCAAGGTCAGGTTGGACAGGCTTTGAGCAACTTCACGTACTTGAAGACTACATCCTCCTTGTCTCTCTCCCTAGTAGGGACGCTAGATTAGATGACACTTAGTGATCTCTTCCTAAACAAATCATTCAATGATTCTATGATTCATGCATGACCCACATACTTTTCCATCAGTGTGCAAAGGCATGCAAAAACATGTTCATATGTTTAACTAAGTTTCTAAACCGGAGTCTGTCATCTCCAGGCCTTTTCTCATGCTTTGTCTTTCTTGACTAACTTCTTTAATACTTTCAGGAGAACAAAATTCTATTTTTTGAGGATCTCAATTACAAACCAGTTTACTCCATCTAACACCACTTCACTGGCAATTCCATGGAAGAAGAAATTTGTTGGAACACTCTTTTCAGAAGATGAGTACTAACTGAAGTCTTGTGCCACTTTAATGTTACAGATGGGCCACTTTACTCTGTTGAGCTGTATGGAGCACGTCTCAAAGAAAGAAAAAAGAGCAAAAACATCGAAGGGGGAGTTCTTACTGTATTCGCCAAGGATGTGGAGTTTTCAGCACAGCACATCATTTCCTTTTAACTCCTTCCAATACGTTTTTTGTCAGCTCATTAATGAGGATGAGTAAGATACACTAACCCTTCACAATGTCCTGTTTCATTTTCTATCAGCCTTATCCCAGAACTATGTTTGTTACAGTTGTTGAAACATGTAAAGCTGATGAAACAAACAATAGTGTGTGATGAATTCATCATGGGGTATAAAATGCAAAGTTTCTATGTTTTGGAAAAGAAGGTGAAGACAAAGAAAATAAACCAGAAAGCACAAATACCCTCATGCAGAAAGATGTTTAATTAATTCACATAGGATTGGTGCAAAGCAAACTGTAGAAAGCAGAAAAGGTGCTTATAATCCTAAATTACTTGTGTTTCAGATGCAATCTTAAATATTAGCTGATGACAGCTCTAGGCTTTTTCTCAGTCTCTTGCAAAAATATTACAACTAAAAAATAGTGATTTTTTTATTTTTTAACTTTTTTCTTAAATTGAGAAGAGTTTTCAGTTGGAAAACTTCATGAAAAAGTATTTTCTTAACTGTAAAAATATGCGTTGTAAGTTTCACTTTCAAGGGGTTTTTTTGTTAGTTTTATTTCTTATTTTTATAATAAAATATTTGAGAGTCTTCTGCAAGATTGTCTTTCCCTCTCATGCAGATACTCATGTTATTTTTCTATGATTTCTTTTTAAGCATCTTGGCAGACACTTAATATGGTCTTATTTTATGAAGTTTGGGTGTTGTGAATGACTTTAAATATGGAGAAAAAATCTCTGGTCAGCATATATCAGTGATATTTCCAAAATCATGGGGGGAAATGAAGTAATATAAATGGGAACAGAACTGCATCCTGATTTTATTGAGAATACCTACACAGTGCTAGTTCTATTGGTTGTGCAGTGTTATAAATAAAATAGTAGAGAGTGTAAAGTAATCCTTTCCTAAGCACCTGTCAGTGTATTTGTCATTCAGTAATCATATTTATCATTTGAGATGATACATGGATTTAGTCCAGGACATAAAAATTATATTTGTAGTACAAGTATAAAAGTAGTTTATTTACCTATACCCATGTTTGTGGTGAACTCAATTTTTAAATACTTGCAAATCAAATATAAGTTTATCAAAGTCACAGGAAAATGCAGAAGAAATGGGTGAGAGACATCTAAATAACTGAACAAAAGTGCCCATCAGCTGAATTACAATATTGAAAGAAGCAATTAGATTACAATAAAAAGAATAAAAGAATTCTGAGACTTTGAAGAGATTGGTTCTCAGAGATACTTTGGAAGAAATCAACTACTTTTTCTGACCATTACCTCAGAACTAGACTGTGTATTTTTTTGTGTTTGCTGAACAAAGCCAAAAACCCCCCGCCTTTACTAGGGTAACTTTGCTGTAGCTGTCCAAGTAAGTATCTATTGCTGTCAGAGTTGATCATCTAATGGAAGATAATGAGACTGAAGTATCACTCTTAGCAGTACAGAGGTGAAAATATAATCTATTAAGCCGTATTCTGCTCTTGCAAATGAAAGCTTGGTGGAACCATGTACAGAACTAGCCTAAAGTACCTCAACAAAAATTCGTAGAATCATAGAATACCCTGAGTTGAAACGCTCTGCACAAGACAACCCCAGGAAACACATCATGTGCTTGAGAGCATTGCCCAAAATTTTCTTGAACTCTGTCAGGCTTGGTGCTGTGATTACTTCCCTAGGAAGCCTGTTCCAGGGCCCAACCACCCTCTAGGTGAAAAACTTTTTTCTAATACCTGCTCTAAATCTTCCCTGACACAGCTTCATGCTGTTCTCTTTGGTCCTGTCACTGGTAACCACACATAAAGAGTTGATGCCTGCCCCTCTTCTCCTCACACAAAAGCTGTAGAATGCTTTGAGACCTTCCCTCAGTCTCCTCTTCTCCAGGCTGAACAGACCAAGTGACCTCAGCTGCTCCTCATCCAGCTTCACCCTAAGGCTCTTTATCACCTTCACTGCCCTCCTTTGGATGGTCTCTAACAGCTTTGTATCTTTCTTATACTGTGGCACCCAGAGCTGCCCCCAGCACTCGAGGTGAGGCCGCCCCAGTGCAGAGCAGAGCGGGACAATCCCCTCCCTTGCCCGGCTGGTGATGCTGTGCCTGATGCCCCCCAGGACACGGGTGGCCCTCCTGGCTGCCAGGGCACTGCTCACTCATGTTCAATCTTCCATCAACCAGGACCCCCAGATTCCTTCCTGTGGTGCTACTCTCCAGCCTCTTGTTCCTCAGTCTGTCTGTACATCCAGGGTTGGCCCATCCCAGGTGCAGAATCTGGTACTTTCTCTTGCTGAACTTCATATGGTTGCTGATTGCCCAGTCCCCTAATTTGTTAAGGTCCCTCTGCAGGGCCTCCCTGCCTTCAATGGACTCAACAGCTGCTCACCAGCAAGTATCACCAGCAAACTTAGAATACCTTTCAGTCCTGTGTCCAAATAATTTATAAAGATGTTGAAGAGCACAGGGCCTGAAATTGAGCCCTGCAGAATAACTAGATACCAGTTGCCAACCAGATGTCACCCCATTCACTGTAACCCTTTGTGCCTGACCCATGAGCCAATTGCTCACCCATCACATGATGTGTTTATCCAGCCTTGTGCTGCACATTTCGTCCAGAAGGATCCTGGGAGACACAGTATCAAAAACTTTACTGAAATCCAAAAGGAACTGTCCTTCCTTTGTCAGCTAGGTGGGTTTTCTTGAAAGGAAGTGGAGCCTGACTTTGAGCAAGACTTTCTCGTCATGAAACTGTGCTGGCTGTGACCAGTGGCCGTGCTTTCCTTTGCGTGTTTTTCGACACCTCCCAGAAAAATTTTCTCCCTAATTTTACCAGGCACTGAAGTGAGACTGAGACACCTGTAGTTTCCAAGGTCAAGTTTCTTGCTGTTCTTGAAAATTGGGACAATGCTAGCCACTTTAAAGTCGACTGAGACCTCTCCAGATACCCAAGACTGTTAAAAGTCTTGACAGAGGCCTCACAGTGACATCAGCCACCTCTTTGATTATTCTTGGATTAATCCCATCAGGCCCTATAGACTTAAATGTATCCAGCTAGAGCAGCAGACCCCTCTCAGTTTCAGGGTTGACTGGGAGCTGATCATTCTCATAGCCATGATCCTCCATCTCAGGCCACTGGGACCCTCTTAGTCCATCATTGATGCTGAAGGCAAAGGCAAAGAAAGCAACAAATGCCCCTGCCTTGTCCATGTTCCTGTTTTGTGAGGTGACCATCCTCCTCAAGTTATAATCCAGTGTTATTTCTTGACAGCCTCTTGCTATTTACATGTTTAAAAGAGCTGTCCCTCTCTCCCCCGTTCCTCCAGTACTGGACAGCTTCATCTGCTGTTGAGCTTTGACTGTAAGAACTACCTCCCTACAGTGGTGAGCAGCATCTCTGTATTCTTCCCATGTCACTTGACCTTGCTTTCACTGGGGATACAACTTCCTTTTTTTTGCCTTAGCTCCAGAAGAAGATGCCTGCTCAACCAATCTGGCCTTTTGCCTCACCTGCTTGACCTCCAAAATTTTGGGATTGCCTGCTTATGTGCCATTAGAAGGTGGTGCTTGAAAAGTGACCAACACTGATGGACCCCAGCATCTTCACAAGCATTTTCCCAGAGGTGTCAGTAACTACTCTGTGAGCAGCCTGAAGTCTGCTCTCCTCACGTCCAAAGTGAAAGGTTTGCTGGTGTTTTTTCCTGTCAACAGAGATTTTACACTTGATTGCTTTGCTGATGCTGTAGCCAAGACAGCCACCAATCATGACTTCACTCACAAGACCCTCTCTGTTAACAAGTTACAGATCAAGGAGGAAATCTTACCTAGGCAGCTCCCTTAGTATTTGTACCATGAAGTTGTCATCCAGGTGTTTTGGGAATCTTCTGAATCTGTTTGTGCCAGCTGTGTGGTGTCATCAGTTAACAACTGGTCTGTTGAAGACCCCTATAAGGACAAGAGAAGCTGGTTTGAAGGTATCCCTTAGTTCTCCAAGAAAAATTAATTGGTGCCGTTGTCCTGGCTAGGTGGTTTATAGAAGACTCTCATGACGACATCTGCATTATTTGTTTGTCCCAGAGGGTCTCAACTGTGCCATTGCCAACTGTAAGCTCCATACATTCCAGCACTTTCATTACAGACAGTGACAACAGCCACACCTCTCATGCCCTGCCTATCCCTCCTGAGGAGAGAGCCTGTAGCCATCCAACCTGGCGCACCAGTCACAGGACTCATCCCACCAGTTTCACTTCTGCCAAAATACTTGCTACGTAGTTTACTGCTTTATGCCTAACATGTTCAAAGGAGAAGTCATAGCCCAATAATTTTAGAGGAGGGAAAGCTTCCTTCCAGAAATGTAATTCCCCTTTCAAGCCCTATGGAGACCACTGGAAAAAATCCTCTTCACCTCAGTAGACTCTGCAACAGGTGTCAAGGTGCCGTGCCCCGTTATCTAGCTCCTCTTGTGTCCCAGGGCTGACATCACAGGAATGCACAGTCGATGCAGCATCATTTTATTGCTGCAGTCAGTGTAAGTTCAATTAAAACTATTGGCAGGAGCTATACCATATCGTGCACTGTGAACAACACTGGTGGAAATGGGAGTAAAAACATTGTAGCAGTCAATGCAAACTGTGTCCTGCTGTGAAGACTGTATTACACACAGAGTGCTGCAGGCCATGTCATCAGTGCAACTCCCTTTCTCTTTCCCATTTCTACTTAGAAACTTGCTATCACAAGTACAGACTTTTTTAGATTATTTTTTCCCCTGCATTTTATTAGGGAGACAACCCTGAACTCTCAAAGCAAAGTATGGTCTTCAGCAGTAAGAAGTAGTTTCAGAAGTGTTTCTATTTCAGCTACTGAATTTAACTGCTTTTTTGGATAATCAAGTGGATTAGATATTTTGTACCTATTATGTACGTGGCAGAGGGTCTGCCGACCTAAAACATGCATAATTCTTTTCTCTAAAGAGCATTGCATACTGGGACCTAAAACTGCAGTGGCAACTCTCTCTGTTCAAAGCCTAGTGCAAAACTGACTTTGGATGAGACATTTATGTGATACAAATACATAACCAGGCTGAGAATTTAATGAGAAGCAAGGGATGGTTTTTTGAGAAAATTTTGAGTTGGTTCAGAAACCAGCTGAAGTATCTAAGGCAAGCTGAAGGAGTCAAGTATAGAGTAATCTGAGATGGAGCATTTGATCAATTATTTGCTTTCTATTATCTGCCTTTTGAGATTACCAGGATGTAATTTACAATGCTGTACTGAATCTGAGTGTCACACTGCCTAGATCTCTCCCAGTAATTTCCAGTTTAGTATTAGTATCAAAAACTCAACTTTATTTGAAAGTACAATCACAAACAACTCACCTTTTAGTATACAGAAAACACTTGCTTGATTGCCAAACCACATCACTTTGTGCCGCTAGATGAAGACATGGAATTCTGGGTTTGAACAATCAGCTTTGTAGAAATTATTTGAATTACATGGATGAATAATAGAAAGTCTTTCTATCATTAGAAAGGTTCTTTTTATTTTCTCTTGATTACTACTTATATGTACTTATTTATTATTCAATAAATGTGTTCCTAATTCATGAGAGTAACTGAATTCCACATACTTGATAGAAACAGTGTGATGCATTCAGCAGAAATGTTTCATTTGAACAACCACTCTAACAACTGGAGTCACTAAGTACACTTTAAACTGGTATCGCATGTATAAAAGTATGTTTTTACTTTTAAGCACAGGCCTTGCTTAGAGGCCCTCAGGATGAATGGATCTGACTGGGGCAATGACACTGAAAATTAGACCACCCTTTGCACTTGCAGGTTTGAATTAGACCTGAGTAAAGATTGATACATTCATTCCCATGGGAAATTTTAACGTTGAACTGTCAAAAAGTTCAAAGCAAGAGTTTGTCCAGCAGACTACTATCAATCAGTCTCAACAATTTCCAGTTAGCTATATGTACAGAACCAAAGGTGTGAGCAATGTAGAAAAAGCTCATAGATAGCTCAAGCTGCCATACATCCTTATTAAACTACCAGACTTAAGAACTGTACATGAGGCAGGATGGGCGGCAGGCTATGTGATCTTAGTTCTCACAAGGAATGAGAGATGCAGTAATAATAAGACTCTTGAACTATGATATCAGTATCAGATCAGAATATTTACAATACTTATGCTTCATTCCGAAGCATCCCTCTTTTACTTTTTTTCATTTTATTTATTTAACATAATCTAATTTTTTTTTTTTGATTTACAGAAACATGATTTTGGATAAGGCAATAAATCTGATTTCCTCTCTCAAAAAGAAAAATTATCTGTTACAGATATTTGCTTGGCAGGCAATAGATTTGTGCGTTTGTGTGATCTGGGAAATCTCCATTTCATTCACAACAGAGACCAGAAGAGATACATTTCTGGCCTTTTCTGTCACAGACAACAAAGAACTGGTTGAGCGTGTGGTGGCCAAGGTCAGTATAGTATGACAAGGGCAGTCACCATGAAACTGTGGAGCTAAGACCTCGAGAAAAGCCTAGAAAAGAGAATTATGGAGTCGTTTAGCTGGGAAAACCTCTTCAAGATCTTTGAGTCCAACTGCAAGTCTGACACTGTCAGCACTGCTGGGTCCCACCTTAC
The DNA here is from genome assembly GCA_014706295.1 of Lycocorax pyrrhopterus obiensis. Taxonomy (NCBI): domain Eukaryota; kingdom Metazoa; phylum Chordata; class Aves; order Passeriformes; family Paradisaeidae; genus Lycocorax; species Lycocorax pyrrhopterus. The sequence continues at coordinate 49,192,249 of JACSVZ010000014.1, read as the reverse complement.
TGTTTCCAAGCACCACATTCACAAGCATTTTGAATACCTTCAAGTGACTCAAACTCTTCCCTCGACAGCATGTTCCAATGCTTGACCACCTTTTCAGTGAATAATTTTTTTCCTGATATCCAATCTAAACCTCCCATAGTGCAACCTGAGACCAGCCTCCCACCTGGCTACAACATCCTTTCAGGTAGCTCTTGAGTGTGGTAAAGATCCCCTCTCAGCCTCCTTTTCTCCAGGCTAAATAATCCCAGGTCTCTCAGCCTCCTCACAGGACTTGGGCTGTAGACTGTTCACCAGCTTCACAGAGTCACTGTTTTGGACATCAGCAGATTTCAGATTGTTCTGGGACTCTTTTGTCAAGATCCCACAGGAGACTGTGCTGGAGAGTAACGGTAAATAAGAGAGCTGGTAAACTTCAAGGACAACTTGAAGAGCAGTCCTCCCCTTCAGAGAGCAAGCAAGCACAGAGAAACAGGGAGCGACTGGCTGAGCTCAGAGGTGAAAAAGAAGCATTCAGTGGAAATGAAGAGAAAATGGAGGTCAACTGCATGTGAGGACCACAGAGATCTTGCCTGAATGTTGAGTCATGGGTCAATCCAGGCATCAGCCAGACTAGAAAATACAGAGTTTTGTGAAGGACAAGAAGAGAGGCTTCCTCCCAGAATAAAGGGTAAGGCTAACATGGGTTGGTTACTCAGCAGACATCTCATTACCAAGGTTATCAAAACAGCAAAGTTCTCAACACATGCCTTTGCCCCAGAGTTCTTTCACAAGATCTGCTTTAAGGCTCTCGGGGCACTGTGGATCCTGTGGGCTCCTGGGGATTGTGGAAGCTGTCTCACCACCCCCAGCTGGGGGCAGGACAACTGGCAGGCAGCTGGGGCAGGTCTGTGCGGTGGAAAACCTCCCTGGGAAAGGGACACAGTCGGTATGAGAAAGATGGGTCTTGGAAAAGTTTTATGACACCTGGAAAACTTGTCCTGCATAGCAATGTAGCCATATCTATGTTGTGTTTTAGTAGACTTTATTCTTTAGGAGAAGAAATTGCCAAATACCAGCCCTCCAAAACCCCCTCCTGCAAAAACAAAATGTTGAGAAAAGTCAAGAAGTGTGAATGAACCAGGTGAATCAGATGCCAATTAAGACGTTGGACAAAAATATAAAAAATGTAAGGAGAGCAATTTTACATGAGATCCTTCCAAGACAAATAATTTTTACGTGTTTATCTACAATGCACAAAGTTTAAAAATCCCCATCATATAATTCTATCTAAGGCCTTAAAAAAATCCAATTAGTCTCTCAGTGCAAACCTACACAAAGTATTTTATTTCCTTACATCAGGAAGAGATAATTTTATCAGAATCAAAATATGCAGTATTATTCTAACATGGATATCACGTAGTGACTGCTACTAATTGGACCCTTTAATGAGTGGATGACTCAGTTTTTGCTTACCAGTTGTTGGCAGTTACAATAGTTCCCTGATCCACTGTGTGATGCATGACTTTTTATTATGTAGTTTTGTGCCCAGTGCACTGGGGTATATGCTAGTTATAAACTATAAGAGGTCCTGTGATTTTTCACCAGCAGCTTAAAGAAAACTAGGCAGTGAGAGCAAATGATTCATTTGAGGAGCTGAGAGGTAAAACATGGAGATGGTAGCGGTTAAGAAAATGACAGAATATTTTATATTCAAAACAATGGTTTAGATAGTTGTTTAAGTATTTGGACAAAGTGTGAATAAACTGAGTGTGAATACTACATGGCTTTTTGCCCAAATTCACTTGTTTCCTTATGAGTGAAACAATTACTTAAATCCCCTGAAAGTTTATGCATCTATTTAGAAGATACAGACTGTCTCCCTGTGTGGACAAGTATATGACCTCTGTTCCCTTAATAGAGATCTTCCTGCAATTATTCCCATGATTCAGAAAGTAAAAGGTGAAGCAAAGTGATGATGCCTTATGTAAAATTTCAGAAAGCCATTTAGTGCTTCTTGCATTTTTTTATAATTTTATTTTCAACCCTATAATTTCTGTTGTCAGGCCTGAAGGAATGCTTGCTGGAGTCCTGCTGTGGAGGGGGGCTGCTTGTTTTTCACTCTTGGTGAAAAGATGGGAACATAGTTTTTGGCAGGCTATTTGTCATGTATCTAGAAATGTTAAAAAACATCTCGAGAACCAGGGAAATGATAAAAATGAATTATTTTGCTGAAGTGTTACCCAAGGCTTATTTCAATCAGCATTTATTTGCAGGAATTGTTTATAGGGCATCAAGTTGCATAAACTTGCATAGTAAGTCTTAGTTGTTGTATGCAGTCCATGACAACCATCTGCTTAGAATGACATGTTTGGGGTTTTCTTAGTTTCATTCAGTCTAACTGAAATTAAAATATTGAAAGTAACTGTTTCTATGGTGCATACAATTTAACAAAAGGGCTACTGCTACATAGGCTCATTTTGGATTTAAATTACAGCTTTATGCAATAACACACACATAATCTTGAACTAAATATATTTTTACAAAAATACAGACATAAAACAAGAACTAAATGAAAATTTTAACTGCTAAAATATTTTAGATTCCTAGAAGTAAAACCTATATTTTACTTTAATTGATTCAAGTGTAACATGTAACTTGTAAGAAAATAGAATATATTTACTGAGTTTTGCTTTCATTCTCACTGTGGGGTTTCTTTTTTGTTTGTGTGTTTTCCATTAGGTAACAATTTTGTTTGCTGGAAAGATCTGGATACTCTGGCGTATTTCAGTAGAATAACTTTTGGAGCTTGGGGTATTAGTACTGGTTCGTTCTGCTCCAGCTCAGGGAATTGCTGAGGACATGTAACTCTTTTCATTGCTAAATTGTTGGTTTAATTCTACAGTAAGACACAGATGACTGAAAGTCATTATAGATGATTTCCGTTCCACGCAGAAAGATGTGCTTTCAGTTCAGTTCCTAACAGTCCGGTGTCCCTGTCATAGAACATCAAGCCAATTTACTATAACTGTGTGATTTTCGAGGGTTGTTGTTCTTGTTGGTTTTTTGTGTCATTTGCTTGTTCGGTGGGTTTTTTTGTTTGTTTGGTCTTTGGTTTCATTGCAATTTTTTGTGTCATGCCATGTTTCTAATTGCCCACTCTAATGAAGCAGAGAACCCTCATGGTGACCAGTGACGCATTGCTGAGAGGTATAGGGTCATCTCCATGGCTCATTTCTCTTGCTGCTGTGTAAATGAACAGGGTGCTCCAAGTGCCACGTTCCCACTTTCAGCACCTGCACTGATTTTGAGGGGCTAGATCCACAGAGAGTGTGAACGCTGAAGCTGTATCAGTTCATGCCACCTGAGAAGCTGATAAATCCCTTCCTTTACTTGTCTCCATAACAGCACCACCTCATGGGTACATCGCTTTCCATCTGCTGTGTCTCAGTGAAAGCTGGGCTGCGGTTGTACAGCTGTGCTGGGGATACCCAAGTGGGACAAATATCTCAGTCAGTCTGGACTTTTGAGCTGGCCCACAGAAATCCATATAATGCAGTCTCAGCAGAATCCACCTAGTGTACCCTCAGCATGTTTGCTTATGACACAAAGCTGGCAGGAGTGGCTGATGCACCTGAAGGCTGTGCTGCCATTCAGTGGGACCTTGATAAGCTGGAGAGTTGAGGAGAGAAACTTAATGAGTTCCACAAGGGCAAATGTAGGATTCTGCACCTGGGGAAGAATAATCCCAAGTACCACCAGAGCTTGAGGCTGACCTGCTGGAGAGCAGCTCTGCAGAGAAGTACCTGGGAGTCTTGGTGTATTAAAAGTTGACCATGAGCTGGCAATGCCTTTGTGGCCAGGAGGGCCAATGGTATCTTGGGAGGCATTGGGAGGAGTGGGGCCAGCAGGTCAAGGGAGGTGATCCTTCCCCTTTACTCAGACCTGGTGAGGCCACATCTGGAGTTCTCAGTCCAGCCCTAGGCTCCTTGAGGAGAGGGCAACAAAGATGATTCGGGGTCTGGAGCATCTCTCTAGTAAGGAGAGACTGTGAGAGCTGGGCCTGTTTAGTCTAAACAAGAGAAGACAGAAAGGATCTCATTATTACATAAAAATACTTTAAACGTGAATCTCAAGAGGATGGCGCCAGACTCTTTACAGTGGTGTCCAGAGACAGGACGAGGAACAAACTAAAACATAACTGGCCATAAACTAAAACACAAGAAGTTCCACCTCAACATGCAGAAGAATTTCTTTACCTTGAGGATGGCAGAGCACTGGAACAGGCTGCTCAGGGAAGTTGTGGAGTCTCCCTCCCTGGAGGCATTCCAAACCCCACTGGATGCATTCTGGTGTAACCTGCTCTAGGTGACCATGCCTTGGCCAGGGGTTGGATGGGATGATCTCCAGAGGTCTCTTCCAACACAAAGAACTCTGATTCTGTGGTTCTGTGATATTAACACGTTGCAGAGTCTAAAAACGCCAAATTCCTTCTTAAGTAAGAAATATGAAAAAGCATTTCGGTAGCACATGCCAGACCTTTCCATTCTTGAATGCTGAGCAAAGTGTCTATAAATACTGGCAAGATCTAACATGTCTTTTTTTTCACATTGAAGCCGTGATTGCTGGTTTTCAGGAGTCTGAGTGTGTGGGTTCTACCCATGAGACTTTAGATAGGAGTGAAGCCAGATTCAGAAAAATACCAGGAAGTCCAGCTTTTGCATCCTCCAAAATCTCAGGCCAGACAGAGGAATCCATCTCCTGTCACAAACTGCCTCTCTGTCTGCTTTGTCTACCTTTCAGAAAGTAGATTTACACCTAAAGTTTCCTTCTGTCTCCTAAAGCCAAGCCCCAGTTTCATAGCACGACACTTCCTAACCCACCTTGAGACCCAGGTATATCAAGGTGGGGAGAGCATTCCTAGATAAAATGGAACACATTTTCTTTTTCTGCCTGCAGAAAAGAGAAACAGCAGGCAGATGTAGAATCAGGGGATTCCTTTGTTCAGAGGCCAGTGGATGCTGGCCAGAAATGCTCTGTGTAGGGACATGTTCAAATATGGGAGTGGAAATGAGTCCCACAGTCACCAGCTGTAGCTCCCCACATTCCTCCCTGCCCAGTTTTAGCTTTCTGCCTTAGTTTAATTACCAAAATGAACCAGGTTTCCTGTAGGTACACTGAACTCAGCACTAGATGATTCTGATATTTAAGATGGTAAATTAGCACTCACTGAACTTTCCATTGCTGCAGTTAGCATGATGTTTTTTATTCTTCAGTTTTATTTTAAGCAATAGCATTTATAATACTTTTTAATATATGGGTATTTATTTATCACATTTTACTGATAAAGTGTTTTTGCTCACCTTTAGAATTCTTTCTTTTTTAGGTATTAAAACTCATCTGCAATTAATCTTTATAAGCTGAAAGATGCTGCAGTAATAGTACACAGAAGAGAAAAAAAGAGTTGGTACAAGAAAATATGGGTTGGGAGAACAAGTTGGGTGACCTTCCCCCGTAACATTTCTCATCTCATAGTCTTGCTGTATCCAACTGTAACTAAAAGTGACTATTTCTACTTCTCTTGTATAGCATATGCTTCTGCTCAGAACCCTTTCTCCTTGTAATTTAGTATGTCAGCTGTGGCACAAAAGGGTTTAAATACCTTTTAACAGTTGTGCTGGTCATTAAAAACAAGGTAGGCATGCACTGAATTTGTTTATGTATCAATCAACTTGTTTGAAGACTAAATGATTAGGCACATAGACAGCTACAGATGAATCTTGCTGTTCACTCCTGCAACAGCTGTGTGGGCAGCATCTGAGCCGTCTCTGGACCTTGTGGACCAACATAAAATAGATTAGGACAGAGCTGTGTATTTGTTAGTGGATGTGCAAGTTATGTTTACATGCACACAGCTGAAGATGTTGAGCTCATTTTTATAATGAATATGTTATAAGGCACACCTGTGTGGCAGGCATGGCCAGGGGGTAAGTCAGGTCCAGAGTCAGCCAGGAGCAAGGCCAGTGGCAGGACTGGAAGCAAGGCTACTTCCTGCCTCTGAGTGTCACCGGGGAGACCAGGACATGGCATGGGTCCTGGTCCCATGGTGAGGGCAGTGAGCACCCCAGGGAAGATTTGGTAGGGCATAGTAAGACCCATGCGTGCTCTTACCAGGTCAGCTCTAATTCTTTATATCATACCAGAATTAGAAAACCAACACTTGAATCTATTAAAATATCAACTGACCCTATCATGCGGGAAAAATAAAGTCAAATGAAATTTTCATGGAGTTTTTAACTTGCTTTGGAGAAAGAAGACCCAACAAAGCAAAAATTAGTATATATAAAAAAAAGGACTAGAAAAACGTATCCATTAAAGAGGCAGGAAAAATACTAATTATTAAATTGTTCTCTATACTAAATTAATACTAAAAATTATGTTCATTGGCTGATCTTACCTTCCTCAATAACAAAGAAAAAGTCTTTTTTTTAAAAGGAAACAGTACCAGTAGACACAGCAAGCAACAGTCTATATCTGTGCATAAACTCCATTACTGTGTTGTTTGGATGAGTTTTTCTGTTGGCATGGAATTCCTTTACATATTTGGCAAATCCCACTTTCCAAAATCTTCATGGTGGCACCTATCTGTCTTGTTTTACTGCTTAGTGAACATTCAGCCTGAGCTTTATAAAATACATCATTTAAGACATGCAAATTCAGATAATTTGCCAAAAAGTAAATTCAATTCTGATTTTTAAAGTGCAAAGATAGTAACTCAATTTCATGAGATTTTTTTGGATGGTATAAAACACAAAATTACCACTGTGATTTTCCACCAGCATTTTATTTTATGGTTGAATGGACAATTCATAAAATATACTGAATTAGGACTGCAGAGACACTGTAATTCAGGCTTGAATGGTATATGATATTACTGAGCTACTGGTCAAGGTTTTAATTTTAAATCCAAGATGTATTTTTTGATGATATGCTTCTATTAAATTGAAGAACATGGAAAATGCTTTTAGTTTATAGAATATTTATGCACATTTGCTTTTGATTCTAAGACAGAAGGAAAGACTCCACTTTCTACAGACATATTTATTTCCAACAGGTATCTTACAGTTTTTTAATTAACAAAGACATGTTCCTGTTCTGCTGTTCTCACCCAGACTAGCTTTTGTGATCAAAGTTATAAATCTCTCAAGCTGTAAATTCATTCCAGGTAAAACTTTGTTATCACATTTAATAGCTACAGGACTGCTATGTCAAAAAAATCCCTTGAAGGAGCAGCGACCAAGATTCAGTTTTGTTTCACCTGTATGCCTTCCTTGATGAAAATTACACATTGCCATGGGTGTGATAGACACAATTCAAAATAAACAGCGTAAGGGGTTTGGCCATTTTCCTAACCATCTGTTGGCTGGTACCAGGGTGCTTTGCTAGCATGCTGCTGACAGTCAGGAGCTGCAGTGAACGCTGGACACACAGGGCTGATTCTGCACGAGGGGTGTCTCTTCCAGAGAAGTTGAACCACTGTCATCTTCACTTTGCAGGAACTGTTTTGCAGGACCAAGGAATAGGCACAAAAGCACGAAAGGAGCCTATTTCATCAGGTTATCAGAAATGATGAAAAGGTTTTCAACAAAACCCGTGAAGGAAAAAATGTGAATAACTCTGAGAGAAAGGACAGTGAGAGGAAAGGCTTCATGCTTCTATGCAACAACATTTCACCAGATCAGAAATGGACACTAATGACAAATGGACACAGGAGATAAAGCTCAAAACACAGTGTGAATCTGATCACGCCTGTCTCTGATAGGTGCCTGAGGGGTTTGTCACTTTTGAGCTTAGGCTGAACTTATAAATATCATTATTCCCATTAAGTCTGACTGTGTTATTTCTAAGCTCATGTGGACTCTGATCTGATCCTTCATATCCTTAAGCAAACAGAAGTAACATATTTAAAAAAAAATTAAATTCATAATAAATATCTGATTAATTAATGACTTTTTTTAAAAAAAAGATTTTTAAAATTTGCTTTCTATTATATTTTTTTGCCTTTACGTTAAAATGCTTGCACATGCTTCAGTACCTAAGAAACATTTATAAAAGTGTTCTTTCCATTGGTTATTTTACAGTTTTATTTTTCATTTTTATTTGAATTGTCAATTATACGTGAATTTTGATGCAGTGCACCATTTCCCTAAGAGTTTTATGTAGAAGCGGGAGATGGTAGGGAGTACCAAATACTACCTTTTAAAACGGATATTGCTTCTCTACAACACAATATAATTCTGATTTTTCTGAGACGGTTTGCTCAGTATTTGAAATCAAACAACTCTTTTCAGTTCATTTCTGATGAACAGAAGCAGGGGTTTTTTAAATTTTTCAAAAGATGGATGTATTTCTACATCGGCCCTATTCCTATCTTGTTGCTGAATACTGAGAACAAATCGTGACTTCAAGAAATGTTGCACATCATTTATCTGACATAAAGTGCATATTTTTTGTAACTTGTATGTTGATGGATGATTTGCCTATCTTCATTTTACTGCTTTTAATAAATTGTTTTCTCTCATGCTAATATTTATTGATGATTGATGCTGCTCTTGTTCTACTTTTAGTAATTTAAGATGATTAAAAGACTAAAAACATTGCATAAGTTTGTATCTCCCCATTAATCCATAGTCCAAACCTCTTTGAGGAAAGTTATCACAAAGCAAAGCTGTGCTTTTTTGATTGGACACATAGGTTATCTTACAGGTCATAGGTCAGTTCTTACTTTGTGCTGGCTTCTGATGAGGACTGGTGGATTTTGGTGTCAAATTTTACTGTCTTTACAGAATTTGAGCCCTACTTGCATACTGGGAAACTTAAGACAAGCATAAAGTTGGTTCCATGTTTAAGAAGTTCTTACCTGTAGCAGGTATGATTTTTGCTATATGTAAAGAAAAAATATGATAAGGACAGGAGACAGATGCTTTGGGGAAAACATTTACACTTGAATGCTTGCTAAAATCACAAGAAAATGGGAATATTTAGACTTCACAAAATTCACAGCATGATCATTAAAACAAAAGTGCTGTAAAAGAAAATAATCAGGTGTGTTATATGCCATTCATGCATGATATCATTTATATAGGTGCAGTAGTAATGCTGTGCTTAGCCTTGCTGATGCTGACAAGTTCTCAGTCTTCACCTATGAGAAGCAGAGGCACAGTGGCTCTGTAGGAAAGCATGGAGGAAGGAGATTTTTTTGTTGTCTATGCAAAGGTCGAAATTCTACTATAATTTTCACTAGCTACGTCAGTACAGTATCAGCTTTTAACCCTCACGTCTTGTAATTTTGCCTAGCTGGGCATAGGCTGAGGGGACCATGTGGGCCAGTAATAGGGTGTTTCTCTATATGTCAGGTTCAACCCCCACCAGTGGTTGCCTCAAGTGTGTCAGCCATTTGATTCACATATTGATAGCTTATACTGTTGCCTAGAGCCTAGATGGGAGGTTTTTGATGAATATATGGAGATATAAAGAAGCATGACCATCCCACTGTTTCTTAAGCTTCAACCTGTCACTTTTAATGATTATGCCTTCGTTAAGTGACTTCTATAAAGAAGCAGCAGCAAGGAGGCATCAGCATATTGGTAGCAAGGTAAAAGTAAATTTCTCTTCTGTCAGTGAGCCCTGCCTGTTTCTGGGCTTTAATTTTGCTCCTTCTTTCTCTATTTTACTATTTATTTCTCAGTATGCTCACTTACTTAGAGGAAATACACTGGAGGGGAAAAGAAGATATATGGTATTGTCTTGAGCTTTTTCTTGTCAGATGTCTTTCTGAATTAGGATTCAGTAAGGTATCCTGAATAGTTTAAATATGTGGTGGGTTGACCTTGGCTGGATGTCTCTTCCTCACCAAGTTGCTCCAGCACACTCAACCTCATCTTCCCACCCCGTGTCATTCCTGCCCAGTCTAAATATTTGTCTGGAAAACTAACAGTATTTGTTAATTTTCTATCTTATAGTGGATGTTGACAAATCATTTCTTTTCTTATGATGCCTTTCCTTTATACAAAAGCTCCCAAGTTTTTCTTAAACATTTTTCTATTATCTTTTAACAGCTGAAACTAACAACAAAACCAATTACTTCAGCAAATTCTTCTTTTGTAGACAATGGAAAGAAATAGAGGGTACCACTGACAGTCTTGAACAGCAGAAAAAACATTTTTTCACAAGAAGAATACCATCTAGAACTTATATTGACATAATGACTGCATGCCAATTAGCAGTTAGGAAAAAAAAGGAAATATTACGTGAAGAACTTATTTATTTATGGCATTTAAATTTGAACTTAAAAAAAATAAGAAAGAAAAAGAAAAAAAGAAAAAGAAAAAGAAAAAGAAAAGGAAAAGGAAAAGGAAAAGGAAAAAGAAAAAAAAGAAAAAGAAAAAGAAAAAGAAAAAGAAAAAGAAAAAGAAAAAGAAAAAGAAAAAGAAAAAGAAAAAGAAAAAGAAAAAGAAGAAAAAAGAAAAAGAAAATATGGTCTGCCCACACCAAAGGCAAATGAGATAAACATGCTTCACTGGTAGTGAACGGTGATTTTACAGGAAATATGATTTTATACATTTTGTATTCTATTCATTTTCATGACATTGATGGAGAAATATTAAAACTGTGCTGAGGACAAATTAACTTATCTATTACATGTATGGGACAATGGAGACTGAGTTTATTTCACCATTTCCAATTTCAATAAAACTGTAATTACTAACTTGTGGAATCCTCATGAAAATCTGCATTTATTACCACTTAATTTGGAGTCAGTGACTGGTGTATACTTAACTTTTCTGCTATCTAATGCAGAGGATTAGGAGGCAGCTTAGAATAAGCAGTCTTTCTTTTGAACGCTCACAGCAGTTTTTTCTCTGCACTTGTCCAAGCCCAATTTCGCCTGTGATGAAGTCGCATAAAGAAATTGGTTTAGTTCAAAACAGTACAGAGAAATTAAAATTTGCTCAAGGACATTAGTGTCTCCATCTTTCTTTTATTCTGCTTGTGTGTGTATATCTCCTTTCTTTGAACACACATGAGGTTGCATTACCTCGGGAACAGACTCTGCCATTGTTACACAGGATAATACCTTATTTCAAGTGCAGTCTCACAGAAACTGGTAGATGATACTTCATGTGAATCAGTCTATAACATTACAGGGAAGTGCTGGCAGCAACCCATTTCTTGCATCCCTGTTTAAAGTAAAAGAAGTACAAAATCCACTATTACTTAGTTTCTTACAATAAAAGATGAAGGAATGAGGACACATATTGAAAAAAAAGCTCTTTGGATTCACTTGTTTCAAGAGAAATAAGTTTGCACTTGCCATTTCTTTGTTCTTTTGTTAGTTTGGGGTTTTTTGAGGGCACAGGTGATGGCAACTTGCTCCACCTTACGACCTGAGATCTGCACACTGTATGGACCACCCACAAGTGACCTTTCAGAATGATTAGATCATGAGTGGCACCAAATTAGATCAATCAGTATCATACATTTGGAATCTATGTTGATTTTTATGTGGTGGTGTACAAGAAATAAAGTAAATCACAGCCAAAACCTGTCTTTCACAGCACTCATTCTAAAATGAATAAAATACGAAGTTAAAAGAAAAAGAGACTGTTGTGTACGTACAATATGTGACCCACATGGAGTGGGAATAGGTTGTCTAATAGAAGAATGCGGTGGTCTGCAGAGGTAGTTCTTGATACTTTTCAAGTACTCGGACGAGGGAATTAAAATTTTATGTAATAAATATGCTGTAGAGAACAAAGCTGGATTAAGAATTCCATTTAAGAAAGGGTTTAAAATTCAAAATCACCTTGAAAAATCAGAGATATGGTATGGGAAATAGGACAAAATTTAATAAGATAAATATGAAGAACTTTACTTGTGTGATAAAAATAGACTGCAGCCTACAAACTGGAGGGAAGGGACGCCATGCAGGGGGACCTGGACAGGCTTGAGATGTAAGCCAGGGAAAACCTAAAAAAGTTCAACAAAGCAAGGTCCTGCAACTGCATCTGGGCAGCCCCAGATATATTTACAGATTGGGTGGAGGAGTGATTGAGAGCAGCCCTGCAGAGAAACACCTGGGGGTGATGAAAGCCTTGATATGATCTGGCAGTGTGTGATCACAGCCCAGAAAACCAGTGGAATTCCGGCATGCATCCAAAGCAGCATGGCCAGCAGGGGAGGGAGGGGATTTTGCCTCTTTACTTTACTCTGGTGAGACCCCACCTGGAGCATTGCATCCAGCTCTGGTGCCCCCAGCAGAGGAAGGACACGGACCTGCTGGAGCAAGCCCAGAGGAGGGCCAATAAGTTGGTAAGAGGACTGGAGCACCTCCCTTTCAAAGATAGGCTGGGAAAGTTGGGGCTGCTCAGCCTGGAGAAGAGAAGGTTGTGTGGAGACCTCATAGCAGCCTTCCAGTGTCTAAAGCCGCCTACAGGGAAGCTGAAGAGAGACTTTTCATTGGGACCTGTTGTGGCAGGACAAGGAGGAACAGGTACAAACTGAAAAAGGGGAAATTTAGGTTAGATATTACGAAGGAATATTTTTCTGTGAGGGTGGTTAAACACAAATTGTCCAGCAAGGTTGAGGATTCCCCGACCCTGGCTGTTTTCAAGGCCAGGTTGGGTCGGGGTCTGAGCAACCTTGTCGAGTGGGAGTGTCCACATAATGGCATAGGGGGTTGGGAGCAAATTGTCTTTAAGGTGCATTCCAATCCCTTAATGTTTTGTCATTCTATGAAATCCAGGATAATATTAGCTGCTTAGAAAACCACATTGAAAAAAAGATTTTTCAGATGATGGTGAGCAAGAAGTCAGCAACGAATGATCAAGGTTGTAATAGAAGACACTATGTTGTATACTAGGATGGAATGTGAACAGAGCTGGTTAGAAATGTTAAACACTTTTTCCTTTTAAGAAAGTATTTACCATTAGTAAGGCATTGTGTTGGTAGGGTGTGGGGGTTTTTTTTAAATTTTGGGAAGCTTGAGAATGATGTATAACATTTTGAAGAATATATGGATCACTAAAAGGGAACTGAAAGAGCTGGATGAGACAGATTAGGGGTATGAAATAAACCACTTCTGTGAGGAAGTTAAAGAGTTTGGGACTATTTAATTCCAAAGATAATGAAGGAGTAGAGACGAAAAATCTAGAAATCAGGTATGCCAAGGCTTTTGCAAAGATCAGAAAGAAGATATTGGCTTAAAATGCAGCACAAAAAAATTCACATACGAATTTTCAGTTTATTTTTGTTTCCATTCATAAAGGTAACAAAACAATACAATGAGTTACCTAAAAGACTGAGGAGCCTCTATAATGAAAAAAATGATACAATTGATGCTATGCTTCAAACAGTGAAAATATTAGACTATTCCTTGGGTCCTTTCCAGTCTTATTTTCTATAATTTTAATTCTAAGAATCAAAACACGAAGAATTTCTTAATTCACTATTATCTAGTAATATGACTTTTAACCTCATATTTTGCAGACATGTGCTGTAAATCCTTAGGAGATATCAGTTGTAAAGGCATGAATGTTAAGAGCAATATTTTCCCTTGAAAGTAGATTGGGTAGATGGTACAGTTGATTTAATGGATTGTTCCCTTATTGCTAGTACTTGTAATAGATCACACTGTGTTAATTTATTCTTCCACTTTGAGCTTAAACATCAAATGCACATTTTTGTAAATAAGTATACTGTGAATGTAGGGTAGGTAATGAAAAATCACTGAGCTGTGGACCACACTTTCGAAAATATTTAGAATCTTTAACTCAAACCCCATGGCCCTGGAACTTTAGGGCAGTAGCTTTGATATAGTCACTGGTAGAATATCTCAATAATAATTTGGGATTTTTTAAAACTTGGGAGAAAGATGCATAAGTGAGGAGGGAAGAAATTAAAATACTGATGAAATTTTATGATTTTATTTTAAAACTTAGCATTAAATTATTATTGCCCTCATGTCCCTTTGTGTGAGAAATTTTCAAGCTGGAGTTAGTTTCTGTTGAAGTTTATGGAAATATTCCTGCTAGATTTTTTTTTCAGCGTGAATAGAGAAAATATGATAATAGAGGTAAGTGGACTTTACCTTTGGATGTAAGGACACAACAGGCATAACTGGAACATATTGTAACTCCCTCTATTTACATTTGCCCAGAAGCAGATGCAGAACATAAAAAGCAGGGCTTAAAATCTCATTAACTTTTTAATTTGTTTTGACTATGAAGTAGATGACTGTAAAAATCTGTCTGCAAAACCTGCTATTGAGATCTTTTTGGCTTTTGAAAGAGCAGACACTATTCACAAATAGATTTCCTGTACAGGAGACAAAGCCTTCCTCTTATGACATCCCGCTAAAAAGCACTGAGTCTCTGCATGCTGTCAGTGGTACTTCTGAGGCTGTTCATCCCTCATATGTGAGACGATTTTGACTGGTTGTGATGTCAAATTCTGGGATGTTATAAGAGATACACAGTCTCTACAATAAATTGGATTAGTTTAAAATCAATCACAGATGCCATCCAGAAACTTCATTAAAGTTTAGAGCTTCTACTTTTGGCAGAATAATTTGTTCCTGTCTAGAGGAAAAACAATGAATATACAATACAGTGAAGAGAAACAAAAAGAAAAGAACAATTAGGTACGAAAGGTTACACCTCTACTTAAGCTCAAGAACTGAGAAATCGCAGGATGTGGAATAAGTTTGCTAATGTAACAAATGTTGCATTATTGTGAAGAGAAATGTAATACACAAAAGTAATAAAACCAGACTTACTAAGTCTGATGTTCTATTTGCATATTATTTTAATAACGCCAAAGAATATCTTGCACGTACAAGTCTGGTTAGAAATGACTGTCTTATGGTCTGTGTTTTTCTGAATTTTTGTAGGGCACTACTGCTTTTTTCTATAGCCAAAGCAAGGGAAGAACCAAAATGTTTAGCCTAAGGTTTTTACTTTTGCCGATATTTTCGACAGTAAGTTCCCAAACTGGTTAATGTCAGTGTTAACTGGTTGAAGTGATTTGCCACAAAGCTCGATTTTTGTGTTTTGTATGATCTATATAACTTTCCTCTTGTGCTTCAAGCCTA
Source organism: Lycocorax pyrrhopterus obiensis (assembly GCA_014706295.1). NCBI lineage: Eukaryota > Metazoa > Chordata > Aves > Passeriformes > Paradisaeidae > Lycocorax > Lycocorax pyrrhopterus. The sequence continues at coordinate 49,177,122 of JACSVZ010000014.1, read as the reverse complement.
ATGTAAGTCTTGTGTGGAATGTTTCTCTGAAACTGACATAGTCAGTCTGTCTCTTTGCCCACTTTTTGGAGAAAAAAAAAGAAATTGTGGGGAGTAATTATGAACAGTAATGAAGCAGACATGTAATCTTTTTCCTTATCATGACAGGTGGATCATGCAGGCTTCCTGGCTAGTTCCTTTGTCTACAGGGTTTATTAAATTAACACCCACATCTTTGTCCCCTTTCTCACTGCACTTCTTTACCTTAGTGTACTACAGCTCTTATCCATTTGTTTCCTATCTTTCTTCACTTGATCTTGTTCTAGTACTGCAATCTACCCACTGTGACGCAGATATCCTGCTTGTATTGTGCTGTTGTGAAACGAGTTCATGCCATTTTGCATCACAGAAGCTTTTTGACAGGAACCTTTTCATTTTGCTTTTATATAGATATATATATATATAAACGAGCCAGGATATGATAAAAAAAAGATGGGGGGAAGGCTGTGGGGTAGGTGATGGATAAGGAGGCGAACAAGCAGCTGATAACCCATTTTTCTTACTTAATATTAGATGTCTGTATCTGTGATGTAAAGGCATGAAGTGGCAGAAAATCTGAACAATCTGGCTGAGGATTTAGTAAACGACCTGTGTGGGAATCAAGCAAGACTCTGATGTGCTGAGAATAAGCACAGGCTGCACAGTCTCAGCAGTGATAGATTCAAGACACAAAGGTTACCTAGTGCACAGAAATACTAGAGAAGCACATGTGTACTACTGTCATCAAAGATATTTGGAACAATCCACTTTGTTAAAATAGACAGCAAGTAGGGGATTCAGGCAATTCTCTCTCATGTTTTCTAGCCCTTCCACTTTTTCTTGTAAGTTTTGCTTAAAGTAAGGACATTCCCTAAGCAAACTGTCTCTACACCTACAAGGACTAAATAATTTTTTGCCATTATGGCTGCTTAGATGTAGGTATGGTCCTGATTTATTTGGTCTAGCTGTACAGAATTAATGAAAAGCCATTGATTTATCAGGTTCAAAGAATACTTTCACGAATAATGTGCTGAAAGCTTTCACACAGCAAATTAAACATTTAATTTTTTTTAGCTTTTATGTTGATTTTTTTAGAATATACACACATAAGTAAATGTTTTCCCTTTCCTTTACTTCCTTATTATTGTCTGAAGTAACAATAAAATATAACCACTGGGTTTTTTTCAATCAACAATAATGATTTTAGAAAAATCTTAGTGTGTTTTTTTCTTCAATTAATGTTTCTAAATTATTTCCTTAGTCTGTTTTTACTTTTCACTGAGGTTATAAGCTTCTGAAGATCCCCTAGTGTGGTGGTCTCTCTACAGTGCTTTGGAACTTTCACTGGAAAAATATTCTGATTTACAGTAATTCTTTATATATAAATTCACATGAAAAATAAATAATCCCAGCAAAAGCTGAGATGAGAAAATTGTGTGCTAGTGAGACTGTTTCATAATTTTTTGGTCCATTACTTGACACCAGTGCCATCAGTGCTGTTCTTACATTAGGAAGCACCCTATTTCACTTCTAGGATTCTGTTTTGCCTTTTTATGTCATATTTTTGAAGCTTTTATAAAATTGTGCCTTTTGGTATGATTCGTCATTGATATCATCCTTTAGGTACATGGTAGGTGAGTAATTTTTCAGAGCCTCCCTCAAAAACCTCACTTTTTTCTAAGAGATGCCCGTGGGCAATGGGCTGAGTCAGTGTGCAACACTCCTAGGATTGCTGATTACTACACACTGAAAAATACCTAGCAGCTAATTGGAATGTTGTAGAGATTTTGCTGCCGCCTGAGTACGTTTATTTTGAAATCTAGGGAGAGACAGCAGTATAATCGTGATGAACAGAGTAAATGCAGAGGAAGTTAACGCTTCAGTTTATGCAGCAAAAGCATCTTATTTCCTATGTGGAACAGGAGTATGCACTACTCAGACTTTCCCCATGCAGTTTAAAATTTTATCAGTGTCAGGCCATGGTCCAAGGACGGCTGGCTTTAAGCACTGGCAAAGCAGGCAGGATGCAAACTATCTGCCAAGCTCATGCCAGCAGAGGTGAAGCCTGACTACTGCAGCGGTGCCTGCTTTCCCAGCCACCAATTCTTTCTGCTTACAAAGTCCTCTATCTTAACTCCAGCAAAAAAGCCCTGAGCACCAGTCTCTGACCCACTTCCATTCCTCTTCCTCAACCCTTTCCTCTTGCTGCCGGACTCCCTTTGGCTCCTTCTTCTCCCTCTCACTCAGTCTGCACACTAAGGAAAAAGAAGTGAATGCTAGTGTTTGAAGGGACTGGAAACAAGAGAGGGAAACAGGAAGATCATTGTGTCTCTGCTCCTCAGACTCCAAACGAGCCCACCAACCCCTTTCATCTCTCAGCTAGCAGCAGGCCAAACCTTCCTACCTTCTCTGTGCTGTAGGAAACTTCACCAATAGCCAAGAAAAAACTTTTGGTTGCCTCTCAGATGTGATAGCACCAGTAAAACAGATTATGGACACTGCAGATATTGAAACCAAGTGGATTTTTTTCCAAGCAGTTTAGTCTTCATTAGATCTTGTTGCTAGAAATTTGTGGAATAGATTCCTTGATCTGTATATTAATGGGGGTATATTTTTTACTTTGCACATTTACTGTCTGTTTTGATTACACTTAAATTCTAGCCTATTATCTTCCTCTTCCTCACTATAATTTTTCAAGTTCCCTGATGTGAAGTACCACTACATTTTGCCTCATAAAGCATTATTTAGCCTTTCCAAAGTTCAATATCTATTGAACTCAGTGAAGTTCAGAGAAAGGAAGTAATAATGGTCAAGGGCATTAAATACTTTCCAAAAGAGGGACTAGTGGGTAAAGTTCTCTGATCTGGAGAAGAAACAGTTGAGGGGAATAACACAGAAGTCTAGGAGAACTTGGATGGTCATATCTCTTCTGGTACGGGAACAGAGGGAAACAAAACCAGGTTCAGGAAAACAGAAAAATAGTGATTTCTTATGCAGTGAGTTACCAATCTGTGGAAGTTTTAGCTTAGATGTGGTGAATTATAGGTGTTTGAGTTTTGTTTGGCTTGACACGAACTAAAGAAATCCATGGATGGCTGCTAAATACAGAGAACACACCACAGTACCTTACCTTATACATGGTGTAGGGGGGGAAGCCATAGCTTCAGATATGAGGACAATTTATTAATAACTGAGCCAGTCAGGACATCTTTATGCTTTTGTGGCAAGTAGCAATATTAGGTAAATGACAGTAGCCACCCAGAGTTTTCAGTTCTTTTGGTTCCCTAATTATAACAAAATTGATACGTTTTGCTGAAAAAACACTTCAAAATATATTTAGTTCAACTGTTGAAAACAACTAAATTCTCCAGCCAACACCTGCAACAGATATTAAACAGATACTATAATAGAAAATTCTGTAGAATTAATAATTCTAATAATTCTAATAATTCTAATAAATTGGCTAGTAGTTCAGCTGCTTGAAGTTGTCTGAAGTATAGAGAAAGTTGTAGCTTGTGTTTAGAGAACAGATCTTTAAGGGTCAACCAGTATTACTTGTTGGCATGTAGGTATAAGCAGGCTATATCATGCCCTTAATTAAATATGCTGTTGGTTTATTTATTTCAGATTTCATTGTAAGTTGAACACAGGGCAAGATTAGTAACAGCCAAATTTTCTCAATAAATCCTGCACAGAACTAAATCAGCCACATCTATGCACAATGATTTGGAGTAAAAGAATAAAACATTTGTCATTATTCATTCAAGACGCTCGCCAGGAATTAAATTGTAGTGTTGAGGACCAGCTAACTAAAAGCAAACTCTGCAGGGTGCACAACTACAAAATTGTCTAAAAATTTTTTTTTAAAATTATGATGTGGAGAAATCTATGTGCAAATTATTATCAATTTACCTGTGGTTTAATAGGTCCTGAAGTTCCAGATAGCCTTACTTATGGTAGTCTAGAACATTTTCATAATCTGTATTCTACTGCATTAACATGTAAATGTTACATGTGCAACTCTATCTCATTGCAAACAGAACTGTGGATTTACTTCTGGTTCATAGAGTTCCAAAAAGTATGAAGCTTTCTAGATTTATGATGCAAACACAGCACAGACAAGAGAACAAGACAAGGACTTCCCATCTGGAGACCAGGACAACTGAAAGAATACAGATCTTCTCTTTGATATTGAGGGAGATAGTTGGCTCAAAGTCAGGAACAATTAACTGCAGTGTGATCTGCTCCTCATCAAGGAGTTAGAGACTATTATTTCTTTATCTTTTATTTTTTAAAGCATGTTAGTTTTTGAGATGTTGTACAATTATGCTAAATCAGGCATGATGCAACTTTTGGTCTTGAATCATAGTACCTCTGCTCAGCTTTTAGGATTTTTCTTTTTTGTCTTGATTCTGTGTATAAGATGAGCTGTTTGACTTGAACGAGTGCAAGGCTGGAAATGCACCTTCAGGGTCTAGATTCTTCCGAATTCAAAATACCTGTTTTGAACAATAAGCATAAGTCCCATCTGACAGGCACTGAAGGCACATGAGAGGAACGCTGCGTGCTTGTACATGAGCTCCTTCGGCAAATCACTTAAGTAGATAAGGCTGTTGATTGCTGTTGTCTAATATCCAAGCTGATTATGAACATGTGACATTTCAAAGCTTCTCATATTGATGCAAATAAACATGACAAATAGAATGGAAACACTTTGGGTTAGGTTCCTGAGTCACCCTTATTGTCTTTAGAATTTTAAATAACTTTATATATCCGGCCTTAATTGACCGTAGTGACAGTGGAAAAATGTGAACTGAAGTACAAATCTTCTGCTTTGAAAAGATTCATTTCTAAACTGAAACTCAGCAAACTCTAGGACTGCTGTTTAGACAAATGTCAAAGTCATACTGCAAATCAAAATAATTTTGCAGCATATTTCTAAAAGGTCATAAAAATGCTTGTAAAGGAAAATGTTTCCTCTGAAAAGGAAGATGTGGCCAAAGATATTACCTGCCTCTGCCCCTATCTGTACTTTGTTCATGGAAATTTTAAAATTAGAATACAAAATAATTGCTATATCTCATTTTTTGCAGTGATAACTTTGTGGGCAAATGCTACTTTTTGACCAATATTTCAGTTTGTTTCGTTCTATTTTGTGTTGTTTATTCTATTCAGCTCGTGCCCTTCCCCTACTTTCTGATACAAGCCCTGCAAATAAGTAAATAGAAGACTCTTTCACAGTCACAGAGTACAAATGCTCAATAAATTGTTTAAAAAGCTGCCAACACAAGAAAAAAAGGAAAACATATTTTCTTGGGAAAAAACCACAACTGATTTGATAAAAGGGTGAAAGGAGAAAATAAAATGATTGGAAAATAAGCTTTGTAAGAAATTTCTAAATATAATTAAAAAAAAAAAGTTGCTTTCCTTTTTGTTGGTATTGTTATGATTTTGAAGACAGTTTTACCTATGTTTTCTGGGGAGGAAATGAGGCATCTTTGTATGAAACAAGTCTCATGAGTCTAATAATTGAATCTTAGAAAGAAAATAAATATTCTTTTGATTGACTGTTTGATCTCTTCTGAAGCACGTTGCTACACCAGTTGGAGGTAGTATAGATGTTCTCTTTTAATCTACTATCTTTCCCAGAGGTAAAGGAGAAAAATCTATTAGATGGGTGCAATTCAGCAACACTGGTGTAATTCCGATTTATATATCGGAAAAAAAATTTGCTTTTGCAACTGTAATTATAGCTATCTTCAGGGTTTTTTTCGGAGATAACACAGGTGCCTATAGTGAAAGTAAATGAGGAAAACATTTCAAAACAAGGTCCCTCTATGTTTCACAGTATTGACCTAATTTAGCTCTGGTCAGCTTGGGAAAAATGACAGCTTGTTATGTTGATATGAATCTTTTTACACAGCAACAATGCACAGAAGACCTTGTCTCCTAAAAGAGGACTCCAGCAAACAAAACTTACACTTTTCTGAGATGAACCCTGCAGTGCCTGAACCAGACTGCATCTTCTGCCTCTCAGGCCTGCAAACAGCTCTTGAACTGGACGCTCAATGAAAAGCTGTATTTCAAACAATCATTACGGAAAAAAAATCCCAGAGTAGGGTCAAACAGGAATCTGGTGTGGCTGCAGGGCTCATTGCTGCAGGACAATGGGCAGACTGCTGGGGTGTCATGGGACGGAGAGGAGCAGTCATCTGAGCCCTGGCTGCACCATTGTACACAGCACCGCAGTCTGCCCTGGTGAGCTCCAGTGGAGAATAGCTTTTCGTGTGTGAATGAGAGGCCTTTCAGCTCTCAAGCTGGTGTACAACATCCCCTTCTGCTGAGAGCAAACACGGGGAGTCAGCCAGCACTGAGTTAATTACAGAAGAGCTTCAGCTCTTATTTTAGTGAGACAAAGCTCTGTCACTGCTTCGATGCACTTCTTCCCTTGCACTTCAGTGCAGCAAGTTCACGGCCCAGCTGGGGACTGTGTCTCTTGGTGAGACTGTTTTCTGGAACATAATGTTCTTGGTGCTAAAAGCAATTATTACAAAGGGGGAAATTCAATCAGGAAGGCAAAAGCACCGTGTAGTGCCTGCTCACTGATTCATAGCTAAGGATAGTAATTAAATAGTAGGTTGGTTTGGACTCTGCCTTTCGCAGCAGCTTGCCTCTAAGGCAGCTGCTGTGGTGTTTTGTGGGTTGAATTAAAGAGGGGGGAAAAGCGACAATAAAAATAATAACAATAAAAATGTCACAGCTGGTTCATCTTTTAAGAAAATGTCATTTCTTTCTCTTGCATTGCATGTAATTTTCTACTGTTTTTAATGTTAGGATCATCCAAGTTCTACACATCTGAGTAGCCACAAGTTCTAAAATCAGTAATTTAAAGGTTTATTTAGACAAAAATGTATAATGCAAAACAATGAGTCATATGTATGAATCTAATAAATGTCATTTTTTCTACTGCTGACTGTTCATAGGTTGTTTTTACACAGTGTCTTCCAAAAACAGGCCAAATACACAGCCAATCCCTCCTGGTCAGGGAAGGAGTGGTCTGTGTAGCTTCAAGTTTAGTATGCTATGTGCATGGGTCCTTTCTGACATTTATGGTTAATAATTAATAGTTAAGATCTATGAGGACATGCATTTAGAATGTTTCTTGTTTGAAAATTCAAATGTAGGGTTTGGAAGGTCTCTCTAACCTGGACAACTCCACCAGCTCACCAGATGGTGCAGACAAGAAAACATGATGTTTCCCAAAAGAATTAACAACATTTCTGTCCTTAGAAAACTAGAGAGAAGTGTCAGCGAGCTGTATATCAGTACATTTTGTGTCTGTAAAAACATTCTGTTCTTGCTTTCAATGGTCAGCTGAGGCCAAGAAAAAAATAAAACAACAAGAAGAAAGAAGATCATTCGCACCAATTAACAACTACTTACCTATAATCCTCTTATCTGTTCAACAACCCGATTATACAGGATCTTCTTCCCATTGACACATGGACTTAGAGAGCACCTGCAGTGCCAATGGCAGTGAAACATCCCAAGCCCCAAAGCCTTGATGGTAGACCAGACCCCAGACTCCAAACTGTTACTCTTCTCCATGAAAGAGTCAAGGCAGCTCCAGTGAGTGCAGAAATAAATCAACTAAACAGCTGTTGGAAAGACACATGCTTTTAGTAGCTCCAAAGATAAAATTGATCAGAAAATGCAGTCGTGAGAAAGAAAATCTGCAAGTGTAAAATCAAGCAGGTTTGGAGGTTTCTAAAGGCAACCAAATGTTTGTGCTCTGTTCCTGATTGCTGTTTGCATGCATTCATGTGCTTAATTTAAGAACTCTTACTGTTTTGACTTAAAAAAAAAAATTAGCGAAAGATATCATCACTAAAATTTGTTTAGGTATTTCGATCTTGTTCCAAAGCAATTTCTTGCTGGAATGTGTAAGAGGTCTAAAGTTGAGAAATCTGCAGAAGAGGATTCTGTGCAAAATCAGACTTTATTCATATACAATACACCAAGTAACCCATTTAACATCAACCAGGGGGCAAAAGGTGGTGGGACAGAAACTCAGAGATGTGAAATTCCAGTTGGACCCTATAAGTCCAACCCTTCTTATCTTTTTTTTTCTTTTTCTTTTTCCTTACTTTTTCTCTCTTTTTCTCGTTTCCCCCTCTTTTTCTTCTTCTTTTCCTTCTTCTTTTCCTTCTTCTTTTCTTATTCTTTTTCTTCTTCCTTTTCTTCTTCTTTTTCTTCTTCTTTTTCCTTTTTCTTTTGAGCTTTTAGTCATCATTTGTTTTATTTCCTACAACAGAAAAAGAAATTGGATGCAGGTAAGACAGTAATTACATTAGACTTTTTTATGTCTAGTAATTAGCTGATGAATAATGAACATACCAAGCTATTGCTTGATTTCCTTTTCCTTCCTCTCCATTTTATACTTTGTCTGCAGAAGTCAAATCACATTAGTGACAAATGGACTTCTTGCAGGTTCCAGTGATTATATTTTGATACATGAAAATGCACCTCTTTATTAGAGAGCGTAATACAAAATTTCTGTGAAAAGAAATGCAAACTTACATGTCTCTATTTCTGTTTAAGCTGGACAGGAAGAAAATTTGGTATCTATGTCACAATGAAGTCACAAGGTATAATTAGGAACTGATAAAAGGAGAAAGAGAGGAATAGGAAAGGCTCTGGAACAGCAAGTCCAACCTCCAACTATAGTTGTATAATCTCTTTTTGTACACTTTTACAGTTTTTTGCACTTTCTATTGTTCCTTCTCCTGGGCAGCTTCACACCCTCTACTCGAGAAGAGCCACTTGCTGAAAAAGATTTTGCAGAGCCTAATACCTGAAAATGAGAAGTTTCTAATTCTGATGTACCGTAACCATTCTGTCTGTACTTATAAATAAACCATCGTTGCTGTTTAGTGTACTCTTGCTTTCAGTTCCAGGTGTTGTTTGATAGTGATTGCTTCTAATTTGATATTTATGAATTAAAAGATTTAAACTAGTCCATGCTCTTTTTCTAGACATGTGTCTCTCTTGGTTTTCTTTGTAGTCTGTGCTCTACCCTGTATTCCTCTCTTTTTTTGGAGATGGGTATCCAAAAAAGGAGTTTCGCTTTGTACAGTGGCACTTACTTTTAAGCCCTCCTGAAGAAATTAATTTGCTTATTTATGGTTGTTCTTCTCTTTATTAGCAGCAGACATTCAGCCTATGTCTGATGAAAACAGTTCTTTCATTTTTAGAGTTACTTTCAAGCCATGACCACTCATCTTGCTGCTTATTCCTATTCCTAGTCAGAAAGAAAGAAAGAAAATGCATTTTAACATCCATCCCAAGTCTCCATTCCATGTTTGTACTCCCTGTCTCTGCATTTCATCTTGTTTCTCTATCTCCAGTCTTCCAGACCTCCTTTCTTTCTTTACTACACCCTGATTCTTCCCTGCATTTGCAGTGCCTCCCAGATTTGCAATTCATCTTGATGTGGACCTGCATTTTGTGCAAAAATCATGAATGAAATTATTATTAATGAAAATAAGATGAATGCCTGGAAACCACTAAAGAACTTTACTCCTGACATGACTCAAGCCCCACTGATCAGTTTACAGTACAAGCCACTGCAGAGTTTCATTTTGTCATTTTCTGTTGCCCCTATATTTTCTTCTACCAACAGAAGTTACTGCTTCTATGAAATATTGGATCAAAATGTCCAGTCAGAAAGGAGCAACCCTATTTTCATTTCTAAAGTTATATAAAGTTATATAATAAGGATACTAACTCACTTGGTCTGGTTAACGCCTTGAAGTATTTCTCCCAGTTTCATCTGAATCATCTTCTGTTCTTTAAGATTTAACCTAATTCTTTTTTTTTTTTTTTTTGTAACATTAACATCACCTTGGAGAATTCGACCTGGCTCTTTCTTCCTTCTGTTTTCTTACATAGAGACACTATGTATGCAATGTTCTAAGGATAGCTTGCTTAGCTTGAGTATTTATTCAGGAATCCTGATTATCCAGCCAAACACATGAAGAGAGAAAAGTCAATGATGAAACTTATCAAAGAGATTAGGCAAATAAAAGCAGCAGTATCACAAATATGTCTCTTTTGGAGACATGGCAAGGAAGAGAATTGCTGTAAAATGATCTAGTTGAAGATGTCCCTGCTCATTGCAGGGGAGTTTGACCACAGAGCTTCAGAGGTCTCTTCCAACCCAAACCATTCCATGATTCTATCAGTATTAGTAGATACCAAATATTAGTAGATAATGAAGTTAAGGAAAAGACTAAGGAGGGAAGTGGAAAAACTGCAGGTTTTACAATAAACTAAGGAATATGTTACTGGCTTGAGTTTCAGGAGAATTTCAGAAGAGGGTTCTGTTCTTGGTGTGCTTGGCTCATTTTCTGGATGATTTTGAACATGTTATCATGCCTGTTTCCCTACACTGAGATTGAGGATAGCATTTTCCAAACTTAAAAACTAACTTCAGAAATATCTCATTCGTAATGCAGTTCTTTGTAAGTGGTTTAATTGCTATAGTTTTTAGATTATTTGTGCTCTATTTATATAATTACATAAATTTATATAAATTCATGTAATTTGTGATAAATAATTTTTAACAAATTTTGACTTATTTTGGACTTCTAGTTGTGAAAATACAACTTAAAAATTTCCTTAAAAATTAAAACCACAAAAGTCCTTTTTTTTCTCCATAAAAGATTCTAATCTGACCTCACTATTAATCCTACTGGCTTTTGTGGAAGAAGTACAGCTGATATGAGTGCTGGTAGAGACAGGGTCTTTCAGTCAGCAGCTGGTACAGCCACATGAATATGCCTTTCGTTAAAAAGTTATTACCTTCAGTCATTTAACAATGCAAGGTTTTGTATCTTGTTTTGAACAATCATATTTTATCTTATTTTATTAACACAGCCAGGAGTCTAAATGGAAATCCTACTAGAGGAGTTGAAAAGTGTTTCCATGGCCTCAAGCTGCTGATGCAGCTAACGGCGACTGTACAATGTCCATCAATAGAATTCACCATCATTCAGCAATGACAAAAATAGCTGATAGTGCAAAGGTCACAACCAGAATGTCATTGTGATCGTGACACACCATTAAATTTCCTTCTTTTTTAAGGAGTGTGGGGCATACGTAGAGGTAGTACTCTGGTGTCTGTCCTTTACTCATGTTGAAGACCAATGTGTAACCTCATTTAATTGATCATGAAAGCTTTTAAGCATCATTGCTCTGAGTGACAAAGCAGGAGCACAAGAGACCCAGTGAAGAGGAGAGGACAAACACAGTAAGAGGTTTGTAAAGTCCTGCTAATTCTAGCACTTTGAATATCACTGGATGAATTAAGTTGCCATGCTGGTTTTGTTCTTTAGAGCACACAGAATATTCTTTTACTAACCATGACATATCTACAGGAATGTTGTATGCTCACACACTGTAGTTCAACTCATATTCAGGTTTGTGGTGTACAGTTTTCAGAATTGTGAGCATTTGCTTGTATTTTGAAATGTGAAGAATGTTCCAAGAATTATTGGAAGTCAGTGACTTGCTAGCTGAGTGCCTGCCTGGAGCTGACTTCAACCCTTTTTGTTTGTTCTGCATTTCTGCTATATATTTCAAGAATTAGATCATCAAATGAAATACAATTTCTGTCAGTACAGGCAGTCTAATATTTCTACACTTGGGAATTTTAACTGCTTTCAATCAAATTTGCTTAACTGCTGCCAGCAGATCTTTTACCCTGAAGACATAATTTGCTTCCCTTTAATGCTTACTTTGCCCTCTTATGGGGAAATTATCTTTTTTCTATTACCATTTCACGGATTCTTCCTTATCATATGTCTTATTGGATAAGTGTGCAAATTCTTTAAGGTATTTTCCGGGGCAGTGTGATATTTCTTCACATTAGCTTTTCTTTGGCATTGGAGCAATGTGCAGCATGCAAAATGAATGTTTCACGGGTTTGCATGTTATGTGCACACATGTGTACAGGCATGCAAGAGAATGAGAAACATTTTTCATTGCCTGATCTGAATTTCTCTCTAAGATTAATTCACTGAACTTCTCTCAAGATCTTCAATGAACCAGTATCTTGTGTCTAAAGACAAAATGTGGGATCTGTGTGAATCCATTTTCAGGTAGTTGTGTAGAATTTTGACAGCAGCCAACTGTTAGTTCACTTGCACACAATTTTTCCTTTACTAAACTCTGCTGATTACCAGTTAGAGGAAAGTACATAGTATTTCATTTCACTCTCTTAGTGCTTCAGATGAATTTTTAAAATTTTTTTATCTTTTAAACTAAGATTTTTACTGCAGCAATAACAACCTAAGTATAGATCTATTATGTGAAATACAAAATTAATGAGTGTCTGTCTCCCAAAATTGTATTAAAGCATAGCTCATGTATATATAGATCTTTACACAGATCTGAATGTATTCTCATGGAAGCATTTAACTTGATAGAAAACTTTTTATTTTCGACATTTTTAGAGCATATCCCCACATCCACCTTTCACTACCGAAATCACAAATACAACTCTATTTTTATCAAATAGGAAACTTTTTATATTCTATTAATAAAAAAATTCAGCTTTGGGATTCTCAGGTGTTCTCATGTTCTCCGTTTTCTTTACAAGCAATTTTTTTTCTCCAGAGAAACAGATTTCAAAGCATTTCACGAGACTGCAGCACTTCACTTCTGCCACTGTATGGTGCTGCACCAGGCTGTAAACGCACGGCAGACCTCTGCGTGTCATGTGAAAAGTGTCATTGCAAATGAATATTGGTCTCCCTAATTCCGAATGCAGGGAGAAGGAGAGGGAGCTGTTTCCCGAGATACAAGAATGTGCTTCAGCTCCACTTCTCTATGGCAAGGATGGAATGACTACAGGGAGTTTCTGCAGCCAGCGCTGGGGCTGGTTCCTCCTCTCTGTGCTCCTCCACACACTGGCACGCTTTGTGTGACAAATTAGTGATAGACGTCCTCTGAAACATTATAAGGTCACCTCGGTAGGGTTTTACAGCCACACTAAAAAGATGCAAGTGATAACAGTTGCTGTCAGAGCAGATGCTAAATCAACTCTGTGTTTCCAGCTCCATAGAGGTTCAGGAGGAAGATGAAATACCAATTTCTATAGCTAAATTTCACTTTTACTCTCCCTCAGCTGGTTACCCTGCAGAAGGAGCAGTAATCCAGCACCATCAGCCAAAATATCAAAGCCAAACTCCTTGTGAAGGACGACAGAGGGTTTTAGTTTTTATCAGTGATTGCAGGTTTCATGCAAGAGATGCTGGACAGTAATAAAGCTGGTTATTTTTTTGTGAAAATAATAACACCAGTTTTATATTTCCCTGTATATAAAAGGAGCCACAATTCAAGCTTGTAGAGTTGCTGCAAATGCAAAGAGTTCTGCAAGGGAAAATTCACATACTACTACTACTACTACTACTACTACTACTACTACTAAATAAAACAGTGGAAAGAAAAAGGAGTGCCAAGAAAGGTATTAAAATTGATATTTCCAAAATTATTTCTTTTAAGTAGCATATGATGTTAAGATAAAAAAGGAAAAAAAGGCTGGTATTCTAACAGTAACTCACCATATATAGCAGCAGCCACAGATCCCTTAAACACTTTCTCAAATTTTTTGCTGTCATCAAGGCACTGTTACTTAACAAAATAAATATGGCATATGTAGCTAAGTTAATATAGTATTTTTTTACTTTTATAGGAATCATAACTGTGAGTGGGATGGTTTTATTGTTGTTTTCGATGCCTAGATTTTTCATCTTTCTTCCTAATTTGATTTGCACCTTGGTTATTTTTACAGAAAAGTTATATTCTGACAAAATCATGCTTGTATTAAAATAAAAGAAAGGTGGATTTTTTCAGTTTTGTGTGATCAAAACTGTGTATTTAAAAAATATGTTAACCTGGGAGGCCCAGTGGCAAACAATAATGTTTTCCTATACTAAAGGATATACGACTTACGTGTTTTCAATGCTTTTTTAGATATTTTGATATTATTAGTATGAGTTAAGCAGGTGGGTGTGAATGCTTAATACTTTCATAATTTCACCTGCTTTTTTAATCACATGGAATCTATTTATTCTTTACAGTTGTTTTGCTTGTAGGAGTTGATTAACTTCAGATGTCCACAATGTCATTTTAAGGAAGGGTATGAGAGAGGAGGGGAATGAGAGGGGCAGAAGGTAAATGGCATTCTTATAGCCTACTTTAGAGAAATTGCAAAAATCCACCTAAGGAACTTCTTTCAACAAAAATGCTTTTGCAGGACAACAAACATCAACACTTGTATTTCCAGTGTGTACTTAAAAACAAAACTATCAGCTCTGGTGTGAATACCTACTGTTTAAAGATGGATTGAAGAAAATGTACAATCAAAGATTTCTGGGTATTTCTGGATGTGGAAGATGTGAGAATGCTAAAAATTTTTCACTAAATTTCTCTGTCAGTGTTTGGCTGGGTAATGAAATTGACAAACAACAGCATTCCATTTTTGAAGAACAATCTCTGTCTAAATTAGAAGTACTTTTTAAATTTGGGAAAGTTCTAAATAAAGATTAATGAGAAACATAATCTAATATAATACCGTTAAATAGTGGGAGCTCCTTTTAATATTTAAGATACAAAATATTTTTAGATTTTTAAGTAATGATTTTATTGTAGGTTTTCTTATTATTCTCACCATTTATTCCTTAAAAGTTAAATTTTCCTTCTTTTATGTTTCTTTGCTTTAACTTAACCTCCTGAACTGTTTAAATTTGTAGATATATAATTGAAAAAAAATTGCCAAGTATTTTTCCTTTTCTTTTTCTGCAATGTATTTTTGCTTCTTCCTAGCAAAACTGTCATATTGCAATGGAGATGCCCCATCTTTTCATTTTAATGACACTGATAATGAACAGATTATAAGGCAGATGAAGATTTTCTTATGTGTTCAATAAAATGTTCTCAATCTTTAATCATTCAGAAAAAGAGTTTGAGTCATATTGAAAGAACATGTAAAATAGTTTTGCAGGTGGGTGGAACGACAGCCTGTGATATGAAAAGTCTTCTGGTTTTCTTTCTACAACAATTGCACAAGAATACACAAAATTAAGTTTATTTTAGAATGTGTGACTATCCTAGGATTGTCCTAAATTGATTTTTTTCAGAGAAATTTGATCAGAATTAGTGATCAGGTAAGAAGGCGGCTCAATCCTCACCCTCAATATTTTCAAGTCTGAAGTGCTTAATTCTTCAGGTTTTACACCTGCACACTGGAGTAGCAGGGGTGTTGAACACCAAATTTAGTGGTTGAAGTCGATGTTTCAGTGAATAATGAGCATAGCTGAAAAGGTTTGAGGTCTATATCTGCGCTTCCATTGAATCCAGGATGGAGACAGAAGAAACAAGTAATCCTGTTGGCCTTACTGAAGCACTTGTTTCCTTCCTCTACGATTTCTTCTAAGGCTAAAGCTGAGAGACAGGCTGGGTTACCAAATTGAGATGTGGGAGATCAAGTCCTCTTTGCTGTTATTTGGTGGTAGGATTTTGGTTTGGTTTTGTTGCATACCTCTCATGTAAGCAAGAATTGGAGAAGATATAAATTGCACTTTTTAAATAACCTTGTTTTCTAAATCAGTCTAAAAATTCTTGGAGTTAAAATCCACTGAGATCTCCACATTCCTGCCGTGTCTCATGTTTGTCTGATCACAGAAGCAGAATAGTATAGAAATATTAAATTCACTTAGGTTGCAAGCAGAAAATTACAATATTTTTTAAAAGAACATATGAGCTAGGGGAAAACAGGTAGAGTATAATGCTTAAGGACCACCCTCCCTGCCATTCTACTGGTGGGTTTTTTTCTCCACACAAAACTACTTTTATTTGCTGTTCACACAACAAAATCTTTGTTGCCAAATTTTGTTGCCTTTTCTTGCATTTAGTCATCCTTTCTCTACGTTTCTTTTTTCTCGTCACCTTTTCAATTGGTATTCAGGTTTTCAACCTTTTTTCTTGCTCTCTGTTTCCCGCATTGCCAGAACTTTCCTCCTCCACTTGCACTGATGTTTGGCTGGTTTCGACAGTCCTCACCATTAACGTTTTTTTGTTCACTTCAAGGGGACTTCTGCTTGCTGCTCTCTTTTATATAATCCTATTGACCAGTTCAGACAGCTGGTTTAGTTTTCTGCTGCTTCTGTATGCACTCACTTTTCTCGTTGTAGTAAGAGCCACAACAGTCTTCCGAAACACAAGAGGAGCAGAGTGTCCATGGGGCTGGTTGACTTTCTATGAAGACCAGCACTTCCTAGGAGATTTGTCAAGATCCTGTAATTTGGCCTTGCTTTGGAGCCTGGAACAGATTCTCTATTTGATTTAAGAACAATCTATAAAATCACTGCCGTAAATTTGAGATAGGAATTCACAAAAAAATTTTGGCAGTGCATTCAAAAGGGCCAAGTAGTAACTGTCAAATCTGGCTGCCTGTTTAGCCTCCTAAAACCACAGGAAGGCATTTCAGGAGAAGATTTTCAACATGAGTCAACATAAACTGAAAACCAAGTGCTTGTGAGAAGTTGCATCCCTAAATATGGATGTAGAGGCTTACATCTACAGTGTTAGATTGGCACTCATGAATTATACGCTGTATATATTGATTCTGAACTGATTTCTTTGTACAGTTATTTCTTCTGAGTGCTCGAGAGACTAGCGTCAAAATAAGATACTTAAAATTCATTATGCTGAACACAATCATAATGATATTTTTTGATCTAGAAATAATAATTCTTCCTTTCCCAAATCTATTCTTTTGAATCCCAAGATATATATTTGTATAAAAAAAATGTACTGGGCCAGTCACCAATTAGTAAGACTTGATATTTATTAAGTTTGATTTTTATTTGTATCTGGTGTTCTAATTTATTGCTTTATGTTAAAATAAACTAGTTATATGCCTATCATAAAGGTATCCATACTGGTGTTAGTAGAAGGTGCTTAATGGCATACTTTATCTAGTTGATCAGATAGATGTCATCTTGGACATATATCCAAAAGTCTATGAAAGGATTAAACCATTCTATTCATGGGATAAGAGCACAATATAGAGCTCCTTTATTCTTTCTGCACTCAGAAAATGGGACTTGAAGTGAGTAGGAATGAAAATAATAAAAATGGTTTTTACAAATACTTTGATTTTACTGATGTATCAGATCAATCATTCAAGTGACTTTTGACTTAACTCTGTTCTTTTTCTTTATCTACTCAGTGGCTTTGTTCTTGTCACAGAGAAAAAAGGTTGCTGTAGAGCTGGATTTGATTCTGTGTGCCAGACACCTTTCTAATTGCTGAAAACAGGATATGGCACCATAGAATATGAAGTTTTGGTTAATCTGTATTTTGCAAGGTTTTTCAAAGTCTAGTCACATAAAATACAAGTTAAAGGAGTGCAGATAAGGAGTGATAAGACTTTGAAACCCTGTCAATGAAGCTTACCTAGATTTGCAGTCAGATGAATTCACTGCAATTATATGCTATATGTACTTAAAAGGATATAAATGAAGCAAAATAAAATTAAGCAATGTGTCAAGCAAAAGTAATACTTGGTATTGTCACCTTTTGCTATTCATACATTTTGTTTTCAATGGCAACAGCAACTCAGGCAAGTTTTATATGAAACACAAACCTGGTGCAGTAGGTGTGAGATTTGATATATATTACTCTATTATCTCCGTCTATCATTCTAAATCAGGGGGACTGTGGAGATGGGCTCATAAGTGAGGCAGAATAAAAAAAAAAAAGGGTATCTGGTTTTGGTTTTTGAGCAGTGCTTTTACCATTAAAAAAAATCAATAAGTGGATTGGCTGCATTAAGTAAGGATTATTGTTTTTTCCTGTAATGTATCTAATGCATATCATTACCAAAGTAATCACATTACTATCTGCCTCCTCCTTCCTACTTTCTTGGCCAGATGTTTACCCATAACTATTTATAATGATCAGGTGGGGCTTTTTTCTTGTTCTTCTTCAAAAGTGCTTCAAATTCTGTTTCTTCCCAATTCCTTTATTAGTTCTTTGAACTACTCATTACCTCTGAATTCAGAACAAGTGTTTTCTCCCTCCTCCTTTCTGTTTTGACCACGTTTTTCTAAATCAAACCTATCATTACCTTGAAATCTGTCTTTTCTGTTTCATATTCTGTTATAATGCCATTTCATCTTAGCTATATTATCACATAAAATACCATGTAATAGAAGAGAGAGAGAGAGAGAGAGAGAGACAGAGAGAATGTCCTCCAGCATAGCAGACTTCAAATGTATGAAGGGTCCCACAGTTAGCAGGGTTAGCAAAGCAATACTCTAATGTCCAGAAAAATCAAAGTGAAGGAAACTTTTAGAAAAGTGCAGTAAGGACTGAACAAATAGGAAAAAAATTAAGGTGGTCACAGGAAATTGAGAACTGGGATTAAAGAAGAAGAGAAAACAAGAAAGAGAGAACTCTTAGAAGTGCAAGAAGCAATTAGAGCTTAGGAATGCTTTAGTGGTGAAATCAATCCAGGAGCATTTATATCAAATGAGAAATTAGGATGTACCCTTTGTATTAATTCAAAATCATGGCCCGTGGTCTCCAGCCAATTGGAAGCCATTTTTAGAACTAGATTTGTTCCAAAACTCAGGAAGTAAATTGATATTTATTTTACCAAATTAGTTGTTAACAGTTGCAAACTAAATACAAGTAGCCAGAGACATGAATCACTGCTAATAATTCTGTATGGATTGTGATGCAAGCACAGACGTTTTGCTTTGTAAGGGCTACATTGTTTAACAGAGATCTGAATTTTGGCAAACAAACCCCCATAAGCTCAACTGGAATTGCTTTTGCTGTTGATATTATTTGACCATTATACATTGTGGGGGTCTTAACCTTGAAAGCTGTAAACAAATTAAGCTTGGAAACATGTGTTGAAGAGACTTTTTGCCAGGCTTGTGAGACCATTCAGCATAGAGATGGGTCTTAAATGAACCTCTAAAAATGTCTGTTTTCCTGCCTGTAACATGGTAGTTGCAAATCTTACAAAGACATTGTAGGTTGGACTCATTTCTGACAACACAGATATCACTGATATAGTGTTGCATAAAGCTGATGTATGGTGATCCTGCAACATTCTCAGCTGATGCAACTAGCATGACTCCACTTAATTCCATAAGCACAGACTAAAATACAGCCTCAGATAGTCAGAATCAAAACTGATGCAGTAAAGCCATAAAGCAATCCTGAAATCATTATTCATATCATTAGTGCTGTATACTACAGCACTGGTATACAGTGCTTCTAGACTATATAGATGTCGATTTATTTTACCCATAAAATACCTGAATTTGTTCAATAAAAGACAAACATGGTAATAGTTAATATTCTGCATATCTGAAATGTAAAAATATTTTTATCTATAAATCATAGAAAAAGGCTCTCACAAAGAATCCCATTTAAATAAGAAAACAAGTAATCCCCAAATCCAGGAATGGAAAGAAGACAAGTTTTCGTAAAGCAATATTTTGTACACAAATATCCCAATGTAAAACTCATTTAACTTGACTAGAAAACATGAAGAACAAGTGCAAAAGATGCTGGTTTAAGCAGAGACAAAAAGAGATCACAATGAAATTTTAATGTTACTGGTGTCAGAGGGATTTTCCTGTTAAGGACAAAAATTCTCCTTGGGTCTCTCCTCAGTTGTAGATTTCAGAAGGTTGCTTTCCTGTTCTGCTTTCTTTGAATTTTTGCCCCTTCAGAAATTCCATTTCTTAATTTGCCTCAGTTGTCAACAGAATCTGAATTGAGTCTCACTCAAATACCTAGGTTTGCCTGGTTTGTTCTAGTTTATATGTTATTTCCACACAAAGAGTGTGTTAGCCAAATCATGTGGAGCAGTGAAACAAACTAATAATATATGGTCTGCACAGGATAGCTCTGGGTTCCTAGTTTGGCTACATTAACTCTGTGAGTGTCAACACTGCCTCTTTTGTAGTGTGATCCAGATCTACCATGTGAGGTCTCCATACAGTAAAAGAATAATGCTTGAGAGAAGGTAAATTGTCAGCTGTGTAATAAACTTTCAATATATGAAAAATCACGGACTGAATTAAAAATTAAAATTGGAAACCATACCAGCTAGCAAAGAACCAGAGATTATGAAATATGTTGGGTATTACTTAAAGTGGGTATTTTGCTGAAAAAAATTCGGCATCTAGCATCATCTGGGACCAATGGTGTGGGCTTCATTGGATTTCATATTTTTTACTGTGTTTTACTAATATATACATATATAGGTAAATATTTAAAATGTTTAGCACCGAACCTGTTTAACAAAAAAAAATCACATACTGAGAACGGTGAAGAAGTCAAGAGCAAACGCAATGAACATCTCTAAGCACAACAGGACATGAAAAATTTAATGATGAATGAAACATGATCTGTTCCATTAATCACACAGTCCATTAAATAATAAATTATGGTTGTTAGCTTGAAATATTTTACCAGTAAACATGCAGGAAAGTACTGTTTGTATAAAAAAGTACACCTATGGATGACATCATAACAGCTTCTGAATAAATTAACTTTTTAAACAACTCTACACCATATTCATACTGGAAATGAGTTGTCAGGTATCTCTTTATTTAATCACAGAAATTAAGGTCTGAAACTTTTTGTCCAATGGCCTTTCCTTCCTCAAAAAGAATAGGAGAAGCATGTGGGATGAAGAACCTACACACATCTGAATAAAACAGAATATTGTACAGAAATTAACTTTTTCTCACAATCAATATTACAGCAATGATCAAAACCAACAGTAACCAAGTAGTTGTATATTATTACAGGATTTCAATTATCATTAGTTAAGGAAAATTATAGAATAATTATATATGTATGTATATAATATTGAGATGAATAAATATTAGATTTCAGAATGTACCAAACGTCTCCAGAGGGCAAGACAAAACAATCCCAAAGGAGGATCCAACACCCCTCCCATCCGCTAACCCATCCCACCCCAGCTCCAAAAGACAAACAAAACTCATCCCAAAATGGGTCCAAAGGGAGAACAATAACAATAACAGTCAGTGTCTCACTGCAAAGATGATCCCAGACAGTGTCTGGAGTCACTCAAACATCCCTGGAGAGACCCCAAGCTGCCGCAGAACACTTGTTTCAATCTGTGTAGGAAAGAAAGAGAATGCGAATCTTGGGAAGTTCTTAGAGAGAAAGTCTCAGTTTTGGATAAAAATTAAATCCCTTTACTAGTCTATTTTTAGACATAAAAGGATATAAGACACCACCACATCAAGCATCCAGATGATGATGTTTTCCGTTCTTTCAAGCCAATTTTATTTTTTCACTAATTATTCTTTTCTAACCAGGTTGCCTTTCTGGCTAATCACACCTCATTTGCAATCCATGGTTTCACCATTGTATAGGTCTGAATTATTAGAAGTTAGTTTTCTTACTTGTCTGTCTGATGTGGCAGTCCTGTTTGTTTATAGCACTTGCCTTCCACTCCTGGGCAGTGTCTTTCTGCCAGAGGGATGAAGGGATGTTTTTTTTGATCTACCTAGGAAAATTTCATTAGTAGAGCTCTGTCATAACATGTTTTAAAATAACCATGAAAATGTTCAATTAATATACAAATTAAGAAGATTCACTTCACCTTGATCATATATATTGGGTCTGGCTGAGATAAGTTCATTTCCCCCACAGCAGCCGCCACCTTGCTGTGCTTTGCATTAGTGGCTAGAAAGGCGTTGGCAGCACTACCACATAATATATTAAATATCTCTTATAATGACTCAGTTGTTCTCAATTCTCATCATCCACCATTAAAATACTTTCTACGAGTGGTAAGTGACTCATGTGATAGGTAGGTGCCTGTTCAAATGGCTTCATAGAACTTGTTCCGCTTTTCCCTCACCGTCTTTGGGGACGGGAGTTTGAAGTCACTTTTAATTTTGCAACTTTGTTTTCCTTACAGTAGGAGAATTTATAAGGGGTAGCCAACTACATATCTGGCATGTACTCCTCAAGCTTTTTATTCAAAGAACCAGGCTAACAATGTTTTCAGACAGGGATGATCTTTGCGTTTCAACTCAAGCTTCAACAGTTTAAGACAAACCATGATTTAGACATTAGTTTTGTTTTGCAACAAAAGGCATTCCCTTACCGTAACAGAAACAACTCCTGAAATGCATTAATCAAGCCTTAAATAACATGTAAGAAAGTTGATAATTTATGTTTATTTCAGATTGCCACATTGTTATTTTATTTAGCACATGAGAACTATCAAGCACTGCCAAAGGACCTTAAACTGAAGGGTGAGTTTCAAAAACGACTCTCATACCTGCCTGAGTCTTTGTAAGAGAGAGCTTTCAGAGTGTTTATACAGAGATCATTAGACATACCTCATGCAAATCTTGCATGAATCTTTGAATAAGAAACACTCAAAGGTCATCATGTGTGAAATATTTAATAATGACACATTGCCATAATATGTATGAAACGACGATTTATGCAAAACCACTACTTTCAGTGGTAGCAAATGACAAAGAAACAAAGACAAATTTTGCATCTGCTTGGAAGGATTTTAGAACAGTAACTGCAGGATAAAGAACACATCATATACACCAAAGAATGTGAACTTTAAGAACTATTATTTTCCCAATGAACTGGAGGTGGAAGGGTAATGATGCGCCAGATTAGGCCTGTGCTCTGGGAGGTATGTGCGGTTTGTATGAGTCACACACTTTTTCCATGTACAGGGAGTACTTGAACTGAGCACCAAAAGAGAGGACAGAAGGAGCTGGGACAATCAGGGACAGTAGACCATGAAGTATACCTTGAAGCAAAAGCAAGCCATAAGGTCAAAAAAATCTGTGTTCGAATATGCAAAAAGATAGTGGAGACACAACAAATAAAACTACTCAGACATAAAGACGTACAGCAAAGTAAGACTTAACAGAAAATATGTTATGCAAAACAATCCACAACTGTTCTGTTTTCCTGTCTGTGCTTGTGCCTATTAAAAATGCTTCAAATGACCTGTGCTTAATAAGAAAGCAAAAAAACAAGTAAAGCGAGCATCTTCCAAGGCAAAAATTGGCTTCTGGCACACATATGAGTACATCTTGGACGGTCTGGGTCCACTGTTATTTCCCCATATTCTCCTAATTCTTGATGTGGCTGGTTAGCAAGATTTAGCAAGCTTGATTTCTTCAAGGAGAAAATATTGCTAAAGGTATGTTTCCAAGTGCAGATTTTATAGCCCTGTTCTTTCTGTATCTGTTGTTGTGCTTTCAGTGCTGTGGCTACATGGCTGTATAAGTGGTCCTTGTAAAATGAGAGCCTGGTGCCTAAGAAAGGCATAAATGAACTATTTTTCCACCTAACATCATTTTGTGGCTGTTGCATGAATGCAGCTAGTCAAACAGTGACAGTGCTTGTGCCATTCCTGTGCTCTGATTTAGCCCTGGAGGAGAAAAATGTAAAATCAGTGAGTACAGAAGCCAGGGGATATAAGGCAAAATAAGGATGGAGTTGGTTTTGTGCAAACCAGGTTGCTTTGTGAGATTTAGCGCAGCAGTTTCAAGATGGTTTGAACTAGGTTACTGTGAAGGCCAGCAGGGATGAGGGTTTCTAGCTGTACCAGACGACATTTCTAATTATTCTTCACACCAAGGGCACGTGGCTATTCAGGAATGTGTTTTGCAAGACGGTGTGAAGGAACAGACAGCAAAACTCTAGGTTAAATCAATAAAATTGTTTAAATGCATCGGAGCATGCTAGTAAGTCAGGATGACCTACCAAAACATGAGCCTGAGTCAACCTGCAGCATGTAGGGCAAAATCTCAGTGATTTTTGTTACGAGTGATTTCTTAGGACTTCTGAAAGGCACTTCGAATATCTAAAGCTTTCTCTGAATATCTAGCTTACACAATTCCTTTCAGGGGAACAAAATTTAGAAGGTCATGTTAAAAAGGGTAGAAAAGAACTGAAGACCTCTATTATCAATAAACAAAGATTTTGTAACATATATTGCTTATCTACCTTTACACGTGCATAAATTTTTTTTCTAACATTAGCCAAATTACCAAATTATGAGTGGTAAGTTTCACCCATACCTAATTGACCTGTGCTTGAGGAGATCTTTAGTCTAATTAGGAGGTTACACTTTAGTGATCACTTGTGCAGTGCTAGACTCCAATTATAAATCAGGAATACAGGAATAAGCACAGAGGTAACAATGGCATGGGGCAGTCATAATTTGGTCATGCACAAACGTTAAGAGCAACACACTTATAGATTCCATGTAAAATTAGATAACCAGGACAGACTAGATGTGAGACTGCTCTTCCAGTAATCACTTTCCTTGACACAGAGGGCAGTACCCCAGAAGCTTGCATGCCATCAGAATGATGATTACCTATAGACATTTGGCATTTGATGTATCTGACTTCTATTCCTACACGATGGTTGTAATCTCTCTGGCCCATTTGTCTTGTGCTTCTTGAAGCAAAAGAATGCATGTAAAAGAGCCTCGGTGGGCTTTGTTCTGAGTACACTTTTCCATGCTTTTCACTAATTTGTGAGTTCAGCATTTTTTATTGTCTATCATATGGGAGATATGAACTTTGCAGGACTGAGATTCTAGCATTAAACCTGAAAAGGAATTTCTTCCTGTTCTCATCAGCTGAGAAGAAAAAATAATCTATTTTGTCCTGTGTTGCAGAAAATAACACATTTCACAGCAAATGATTTTCATTGTTTCTGACATCTTAGCTATGCTTTTTTTCAATTAAAGCTTTTTTCGTAATCATTCTTCCACAAGATGTTTATTCATTGACAGGATGCCTTAGTAAAATCAAAATTCTGTAAATTATTCTTGAAATAACATCAAAAATAACAATTAAAAGGTCTGTACAGGTGTTGACCGTATGTCTTAGCTTATTTGAAAAGAAAAACAATGTTTTCATTTGTACAAGGAAATACTACTATTAAGTATTTAACTATGCAAGCATCAATGGCTGGTAATTACTGTTGTTTAAATAAAGACAGATTACTTTCCTAAGAACAAATTTCTGCCAATTTCACCAATGCTTTTCAATAAAGTATAATGTACTGGCAGCAACAATTAAGAACTAAGAGAACTGATTTGTCATAATAATCCTAACTTAGAGGTGATTCAACAAAAATGTTTGTCTTATTAACTCAAAAAGAAAAATCTCCCCTACAGAAAAATTAATATTTTTTTCACTAGAATTATTATTCTTTCATAATGAGAAGTGTTCTTGGAAAATGAGTATTTAATATATAATCAATTAGTAAAAACATTAAACCAATTACCAAACACAATTTCTGTTAAATGCTAATTAAATTCCGAGGTATTTTTAATAGGATTAATACGGAGAAAACAAATTTTTAAAAAGACAATTTAGCCTCAGTATAATCTATTAATCAAGAGCAGTGTTTCGTTTTCATAGACATATTTATAACAATATTTACAGTAATGGTTCATTTAACATATAGAAGTTCAATTCATATCCAAAGTGCTTGAAAATTCAGTGAAGTCTTTTGTTTGTGTAGTTGAACATAAGTGAAATATGCGAATGTTTTAATGCAAATGCTAAAAACAAAATATCAGCAATACTCCTTTGATCCTAACAAAAGTGCTGAATTGAGCCTGACCCTGTATTGATGTACACTTTATTACACTCTTTGAATAAATATACATCTTGAAATATTCAGTAGCAAAGAACTCAAGATACTGAAAACTGATACTGATTCAGTTCTCAAGACACTGAAAACAGGAAACATAAAAATGTGGCACCAGGGAACTCAGTCTCTTCTTCTCTTTTTTCACTCTCCTTAGTAGTTATGGAGGTTTAAAGAAGATATAACTCAAAATATTAATTTTAACAGTGTGTGAAGTTTGTTTTATCATCCAATATTTCTATTCTAAATAAATTAATGACCACAATGTGTCTTAATGCATTGGAAATTCCAAAATTATCTTAGTTCCTTGAAAATTAAATTAAAAGTATTTTGAACTGGTCTCTCTCATAATCTGGTAAATTTAATCTGAAAGTTACTGTGAGATGGTATAGTGTTGTGAGAAATTAGTTCATGTTTGGCAGAAGTTCTTTTTACTGAGAGGTTTGAGGGTAAAACTTTAATTGGAGAAAGAGGCAGTTTTGATTGGGGTGTTGGCTTTTTGTAATAAATAAGTAAATGATCTTTGTAACTGATAAACTTTAGTTATCTTGCAAGATTCTTCATGGGGAGAAATATGTAAATTTGTAATTTTTACCAAAAACTAAACTGGCAAAACTCGTTCCAGTATATCATTGTTCTTCTCATAGTAAAACTGTCCCTTTATTCTTCTGAAAGTAAAAAACCTGGCATACTTGTCATTCTTTGGAAAGAATCCCCTTTGTTTGCTGTGACATTGCCTTAGCACAGCTTCTCTGGGGAGCAGAGCATTTACAGTTGATTTGCTATATCTCCCTCTATGAGACTGTGGTTAAACAGCAGAGATACAGCCGAAAGTGCCAAAACATCCCTCCATAGCAGCTATTATCTTCAAGCATGCTTCGAGCTGCTTTTTGTCTCCATCCATTGAGATATTCTCACTAAAACTCTTGAAGAACTCATCAACAAGTCTGTTAGATATAGCAGAAAGAGAAGACCTTACCACAGGAAAGCAGCACATCCAATGACACAAAGTCCCAGCTTTTGAAATAGTCAGTAAAAAGTGCTTAGACATTACTATTCATCCGTGAGACGCAGCTGAGACACTGGGGCAGGAGTGAAAGAACAGCATGGCAGAACAAGTTGTCCAGGACTGTTGGGGTGCCTTGGACCACTCGGGGTCCACCCGCTGTCCATCACGGCATGCCTGCCCAATGGGCAGACGACTCGGAGAGCGAGGACCAGTCCGTGGGCGAGACCCAGTTCTGAGCCCACACCACTTCTCCAGAAAGTTCTGTTAAGTTTGGTTGTTAATAGGTTTGTTCTGTAAATTCCCTCCTCTGTAACCTGGCCATTGGTTCTGTGTTCCCGGGATCCCCCTCTGGGCTTACCCTCTATTGGTTGTTTGTTCGGTGCCACCCCTGTAGAAAACCACGGTGCCCCTGGCTGTCATTGGCCAGTTCCTCCCCTTTGCTTTTGGCTTAATAAACCTTGGAAGATTTCATGGACTGGTCTTCTCCCTTGCCTCTTTCGCCCCCGGGATTCCTGAGAGACTGAGACCTTCTGGTCCCCTCACATTTGGGTGCCCTGCTGATACCGAGCCAGTGCAGCCCGTTCCAAGTGGCCGCCGGGACGTGACACTTTTCAGTGCCTGTCTGTGGGAAGGTCACTGTAGCCTCCTAAGTGGGACGAGTACCCCCTGAGGCCGACCCATCTCCCAGGGCAGTGACACAGGACCACTTCTCATGCCAGTTCCATAGTTATTTGGAAAAGAGGTCTAGAGCTTTCTTCTTGCCACCATTCTCTTAGTGCTCCTAAGTTACGGACTCACTAAAGAGCAAATACTAAAAATTAATAGCACCCACTGCTAAAAAACAGTAATCAGCTTGCTGTTTTTAAATTAGATCACAAACTTTGAGGATAAATTTACTATTTTGAGTGTTATATACCCAATTTCTAACACAGAAAAAAACTCCCCTGGTCTGGATACAGTCATCCCATCAAATATAATTGGAATAATAAATAATTTGTCCCAGCTTAGATCTAATGAAGACATGGTAGAAGGTTACTGTGACATACTGCATTCCTGGTTTGTGTGGCTCTTAGTTTGTGATGTGTTTCCATAAGAAAAGAAGGATGACTGGATTGAAGGTGGGAGGGGTACAGGGTGGAGGAACGGAGATTGTTGATTGTCTTGGGGAAAACAGACCATACTGATATGAGGAAGTGAAGGCCATAGAGGGTGAAGAGAGAGAGAAAGAAAGAGAGAGGAAGTCCTAAGAAACTGCAGATGGAGTGTAGTAGCAAGTAGAAGGAGCAGCCAGTGTGGCATCAAAGGAAGGGTGAAAAGAGGAAGTAATTTTCAGAGGTCCCTGGGGGACTGAGGAGTGTATCGCAAAGTAGAAAGGCCCTGTGTGAAGTAACGTGGGCAGAGGGGAGGTTGTATTTGGACCCTTTTTTACTCCTACTCAGCCTGCCCTCATGTCTTGTTCTTTTTCATGTGTAACGTTAAATCTACATGTTAAATCTACTCTTTTTCAGTTTCCTATAATCAAACTATCTCAGTATCAAAGTTTGGATTTAGAAGTTATTTAGCTTTGTCTGTGAAGATATTGTAGATGAAGACCTAGAAAAGCTCACCCCAGAACTCTGTTTGAGCAGTCATCCAGTCATAATCATCTAGAGATTAATTTACTGAAGAAGAGTTAGACGGGCTGACAGAGGTATTCGTTTCTTGGCCGAATTTATGAGACACTGAAGAAGGTTACCTGAAAATCTTATTTAGTTAAATTAGCATCTGATAGACCAAGGTGCTGAAAGAAGTGAGATGTGCAAATTAGTGGTGAACTGATGTGATTACAAAGGCATTCAGCATATCTAGGAGAAATACTGTAGGGCTATTGGATTGATATCAGCTGATGAAAATGTGAATCAATGAAAAAGCTTTCTGAGAATCACTCTAAATATCCCTCACAGGACAGGTATGATCTGCCAGATGTAGCCTTCATACAGATCAATATTTAAATGCAAACTTCCATGGCGAGGAAGTGAGACCCGGCAGAAGTGGGTGGTGTGAAAACATTATGTAAAATGCTGACTGAACCAAGAAGGGGTTCAGTCCTTACATCCCTTCCTTCCATCATGGATAAACTGTTATGAATAATGGGCAAATTTCAAAATTTACTCCATGAAAAACATATTTCTATAAACTTAAGGCAGATAATTCATGGCATCAATGAACATCTTTTTTGGTGGGAAAAGCAGGATCTTGGCTCTCCCTTAATAACCCTGAACTTATGGTCTCTCAGTAATAATCTCTCCTTTGTGTTTTTCTCTCATACCTATGTAATTTTCTCCATCTGATGTCGCCTTCTGGCTACAGCTCTTCAGCTTACCTGAGCTCTTCCAGGAAACTGCTGCCTTTGTCTTTGTGTAGGAGAGGATGTGATGATGCACATCTGTTAGGTACTACAAAAAGGGACAAGCACACCGAGAGCAGACTCACACTCTGCTTTTTTCTCTCACAGAGGGGTTTATACCCAGCACACCTTTTCCAATACAGTCACAAGGCAAACACACTCTTCCCATGTCAAGAGAGAAGTAAATTAAGGGGTCTACTTAATGAGGACCCTACACAGAAAACAACAGACTAAGCCACCTGTGGTTGTCTGCAGTTACCAAAACATTACTGAATGTAAAGCTTCAACATACTTGGTCTTTTTCCACTGGGCAGTTTTCCAGCCACTCTGCCCCTTGCCTTTAGCTCTTTATGGGCTTGTTGTAGTTAAAGTGTAGTGCCTACAACTTTGTCTTGTTGAACCTCATGCCACTGTTCATGGCCCATTGATCCAGTCGGTCCAGGTCCTTCTGCAGAGCTTTCTGCTCTCCAGATGGACAGTCCGATCCAACCCAGTGTTTTCCATGAATTTGCTAATGGTAGACTCAGTCCCCTCATCCAGATTAAAGATATTAAGCAGGATTGGGCCAAACACTGATGCCTGTGGATGCAGCACCGCTTACACTCTGTGGGCCCAGAGCTTAACCCAGCCAAGAGTGCACCTGTCCAGGCCTTGGGCTGCCAGGTTTTCCAGGAGAATGCTGTAGGAGACAGTGTCAGAGACTCTGCTGAAGTCCAGATAGACGATATCCAAAGGCTCTCTCTCATCCTCTGGGTGAGTCAGCTAGCCGCAAAAGGAGATCAGGTTGGTCAGGCAGGACCTGCCTTTGCTTTAGATGTGCTCCCTGGGCCTGATCTGCCAGCTGTCCTGTAGGTGCCATGGGATTGCACTCAAGGTGACCTGCTCCATAACCCTGCCAGGCACCGAGGTAAGGCTGACAGGCTTGTAGTTCCCTAGGTCCTTCTTCCAGCCCTTCATGTGAGTGGGTGTCACATTGGTCAACCTCCAGCTGTCTGGGACCTCTCCACTTGGCCAGGACTGATGATAAACGATGGAGAGAGGCTTGGCGAACTCTTCCACCAGCTCCCTCATCACCCTAGGATGGATTGCATCTGGTGCCATAGACTTGGGAAAATCTTAAGTGGCTTGGCAGGTCACTAACTACTTCTTCCTTGATTTTGGGGGGTTTATTCTACTCCCTGTCCCCATCTACCAGCTCAGGAAGCCAGTTATCCTGATGATAACCTGCCTTACTGTTGAAGGCTGAGGCAAAAAAGTGTTAGGTACCTCAGCCTTTTCCTCATCTTTGATGAGTAGAAACCCCCCCTTGTTCAATAAAGAATGGAGGTTTTCCTTGTCCCTCCTTTAGTTATTAATGTATTTATAAAAACATTTTTATTATCCTTCACAGCAGTGGCCAGACTAAATTCTGAGCTCTCACCTCTCTTAATTTTCTTTCTGAATGACCTAGAGCATCCTTAGACACTTCCGGAGTTCCCCGCTCCTAAGGGACAGTAGCAGTTATTTTCCATTCCTGACTGATCATACAAACACGATTTATAGCATGTGCTGTGTCTGCTGGTGTTTATTTAGTGCAGTAACATCTAGTCATCTATCTGCATTTCCCTTGAGTATGATCTTCCTATGCTTTCTTAGGCAAAAAGAAGTGCCCATCTGCTGCTGTCTGTTCAATGGAACAGAAAGAACCATATGGGCTCTCCCCCGGTGTGGCTGAATAAAAAGCATCCATCTCCAGGGCTGCTGCTCCAGTATCTTTTATAAATATTAAATTCAAATATAGACATGCTTTAATACAGCTTTCTCAGCTGTTTGTGTTTCTGATTTTGCATTACATTGGTGGAGGTTTCACATTAAATATTCTTCTCCCTATATTTACTTTAGTAGTTTACCCTTGTAAGAACCTCATGTGATCCACACAGAAAAGATTACAGCATTCCCCAAAGAGTTCTCCTTTCCATAGCATGCATATTTCAACAAAGCACACACAAATGGGAATGTTTTGCAGTAAGTGCTGAAAATATGGCTACAAATAACTTGGGGAATGCAAAACTAGTAAGATAGGTCTGTCTGTTTATTTGTTTGGGACTTCTTTTGCAATTTAGGGAGCTGCCTTAGAGTTAAATACTCCAGTAGTAGGTTACAACCTAGTGGATAGCGGTAGCTATTGGTCTCTGGATATGCCTACAAGATCTACTTTTCATGGAAGAGAAATCAGTCTCATCAGAGGTGCTGGCTCCTTAAGAGATGATATATAGTTGCACTTAAGAATAATGTGTGAGGAATAGCCTAGGCACGTCTTAAGAGCAGGATCCATAACGGGATCCGACTACAGACACTTGGAATTTATTTTAGGCTATATGGTTGAATTCAAATGCAACATGTAGGTAAAATGCTAAGAAATATGTATTTATTAGGCATTTTTAAAGGTCTGCATTATGTGATGAGTTTTAACAATGTGTAATTTAATAGTATATGTTTAAACAGCCCCCTTAACTATGCAACGGGTTCTTCAATTTGAGAAAGCTTGTCAATTCACTTCCAATTTCATTCATCTTACAGATGCTGCTCAAGGGACATCTTCAACAGTAGTACAGTAATGCAGGCAAAGAAAGGAGGAAACAGTAAGATTTCTCACTGTACGGGTGGAAAAGTATGATCTATTTGTCATTATGGAAACTTGGTGGGATGAATCACATGGTTGGAGTGCTGCAAGCAATGGCTATAAACTGTTTAGGAGGGACAGGAAGCAAAAGAAAGGGGGGGATTGTCCTCCAAAAGGAAAAGTAAATAAAGGATTGACTACACAGTGCTGTTTGTGAAAAACAGCAATGCACATGTTGAGAATTTATGAGTGAATGTTAGAGACCAAGACGGCAAAGGAATCTTTGTGGTTTGTGTTTACTAGTGGCCACTTGATCAAGGGGAGGTTGTTGATGAAGAACTACAGGAAGCATCATGCTTATAGGGCATGATCCTGCTGAGGGACTTCAATCACCCTGACATCCAGGAAAGCAGTGCAGCAAGCAGCAAGCAGTCTGGGATAATCTTAGACTGCATTGAAGATATCAATACAAGATATTGATATCAAGCCCCCATATCTCTTTCTCCAGGGCTGCTCTGCTGCCTCTCTTCCCTCAGTTTGTATGTATAACCAGGACCATCCTCTCCTAGGTGCAGAAAATGTCCATTTCTTTCACTAAATTTCGTATGGTTGTTGATTGCCCAGCTCTCTATTCTATCCAGATCTATCTGTAAGGCCTCTCTACCCTTCCGTGTCACCTGTCCTTGCTTCAAATGTCCATATACTTTCCTTTTCCTGCTCAGTCAAGCCATTTTTCTTGCTTGCCTTCCAGCATTGTGGAATTGCCTGCTTCTGTGGTCTTTAGAGACATGTCCGAAAAAGTGACCAGAATTCATGGACAACAATACCTTCAAAAGCAGATTCTCAGGAGACCTGACTAAGTAATTCTTTCATAAGTCTGAAGTCTGCTCTCCCTATATCCAGGGTTGAAGTTTTGCTCCTATTGCCAACAACTTCAAATTCAACTATTTCATGGTCACTGTGACCAAGACAGCTACCAATCACTATTGTGCCCACAATTTCCTCCGTTTGAAAAAAACAAATCTAGGAGGGTGCCGTTCTTACTTGGCTCCCTTAGTACCTGCAATGTGTGTCAGAAATTTCCAGGACCTGTTTGTGTCCCCTGTATGACACTCCCGGTTGACGGCTGGGAAGTTAAAATCACCCACAAGGACAACAAAGGATGGTCTAGAGATATCCTTTAATTCTTTGCAGAACAATTTATCAGCATCATTATCTTGTCTGGGCAGGAGATAGTACACTCCCACAACATCTGCTCTATTTGCTTTCCCCCTTGTTCTTATCCAGAGGTACACCACTGTGTCATTGCCCACTGGAAATGCCACAAAATCCAAACCCTCCCTTACGTAGTGACACCCTCTAACCTGTCCTTCCCCGCCTATCCTTCCTGAAGAGCCTACAACCATTCATCATGGCACACCAGTAACAGCCTCCCACCAGGTTTTGCTTATGGTTATGGTGGTGTGACTCTGGGACTGTCAACGCACATGGGAAAAACAGGTAGGTTTTGACAGATCTATTGAACAATCTTTGCCGATACCTGGGGCAAATCTTCTTCTCCTTTGGTTTCTACATCAGATGGTGAGATCATGGCTTCAGTTTCAAAGGACTTTCTTAGCAACACCAGGGTCATGAGGTAACTAACAATCTTTGTAATCAGAGCTCTGTATGCAGTGCTAGATGTGTACATTTTTCATGTGTGCATCTTATTTTTTAACAAGAGCAGTGTAAATGTCTATGGATTTTTAGTGTTCACATAGAACATGAGCGGAAGAAGATTATAATTCAGCCATAATAGTACTCAAGTTTAAGCTACAGAGAAGTTGGTGTGTGCTTCTAGTACAGAACATGCATTAACAGTATTATAAGGATGGAAAGGGCAGCTAGCCCTGCCTGGTGGGATAAATAATGAATGAAACTAGAAATCTACTTAGATGTAAAAGGCTTCCTGCTGAACATGGAACAAGACAATAAAACTGGGAACAGCTCCAGAGTGGAAGAGGCTATATCCCTGAGAAGGACTGAAAACCACTTCTGCCTGATTTGAAGGAAGACAAAGTTGTTTTCTTTTGTTTGTGCTTAAAAAATGAAACAAGAGTACAAAAAATCCCTTTGTTAAATAGAAAGTACCAAGATGACATGAAATTTCACTTCTGATTTTCTGTGGCCTATCAGGTCCTCATCAGAAAGAAGCACAAACATTTTTTAATGAAAAAAATGTTGTAAATATCTCACAGACTTGTATGGTTTTGGATATAAACACTAATTTAATGTATATATAGAAGTAGGATATATTTAATTTAAGTATTGCAGCATTCTGTGTCTAAGCTTAAAGTCCTAAATTAGTCTTTTGAAACATTACATAAGAAACACAAAATATAAAAATTTCATAAACAAAAGGCTGCCTATGCTATCACTTAATTTCAAGGCTTAAATAAAAGGTAAAATGTTTGAGAAGGTGAATAATCAGGTATAATGTGTACAAGTTTCCGGAACATACTGTGGAGAAGATTTTTTTGAATTCGCATATTTAAAATAAAATGAAAATGTCTACACTGTTAGGAAGCTGGACACCCTAATATTTAAAATGAAAATTGTAAGCCAGACTAGCCCCATTTTTGTACTCTGTTCTAAAAGCATCTCACTTTCGAGTGTTCATGCATGGACGGTAGATACCTTATGATTAAGCTCTTTGGCTATAATCTTTTATAATAGCCTCTATATTGACTTCCAGATATGAAAAGTGTTGCGTTTTTTCCTGTAGGTTAAATAACTTCTTGTTCCCTCAGATTCCTCCTCCTGTCACACATCTTTTCATCTGCAGTGCTATTTAAATTCCTGCTTTTGGCCTGCTTGTTTGATATATGGTGTCAAAAAGAAACCAACGCTATTTAAACCCAAACATGGTCTCACCTCTTTCTCCTATTTGTAATCCTTTTGGTTGGTCTTCCTTTGATGGTCTGCTCTGTGCTCCTAATTCTGATGACAGCCTCCTTCAGTTTCCACCTAAACATGGCTTTCAAAAGATTTCAGCACTTTTAAGAATCAGAATGCTGAAAAATATCATTGCATAATCCAAAGTTTATTTAATCTACCTGAATTTTTACATTTTTATCATATATTTTACAATTAAGTTACTGTGTTGAAACTGAGAGGTACAAAAGATTTTATGGAGCTTGTATTTTTGTTCCCTGTGGAATCTGCCACACAGGCTACTGTATCTGAGATTTCATCCTGAGCCTTCTGGTTTTCCCACTTTTCTTGTGTTCAGTACTTCTTTACTTCTCTAAAAAAAACAAAGGAGCAGACAATCTTTATTATCTTCAATTTTATGAGCAACTTAGGGAATATGCAAATAAAAATTAAAAAAAAACCCCAACCATGTCTTCAACACACCATACAGAGTACAGCTATATCTTAAGTGGTGAGGAATAATTGTTCCTTTTTAATTTCTGCATATATTGTTTTTACAGAGAAGCTGTCTTTGTAGTTGAAAATTGAAAAAAAATAAATACATTAACTTTAATATACATTACATTAGGGCCTTACATTCACGATTTGATTTTTTTTCTCGAATTTTTGAGAAGCAGTTTTTCTCTGGTACTTTTCATCCATCCATATACTCTGGTTAGATATTTTTAAATTCCAGACATCATACAGTCAGAATTTGCAGGTGGTTCTCAGAGAACTTTTCCCCCTCTATCTACCTATGGAAAGGACAATGCAATTAATAACAGATGGTATGAAATGACCGTGTCCTTGAGCGAATGCCTTATTGGCACCTCCTGCTAATTGTATCACATATAATGCAAGTAAAAGCATAATAAATCTGAGCTGGAGGACATTTTATGCAAGAGCTCTTCTCCCTTTCCAGACGGTAAATTGCTCAGCTCTTGAAATATCTATAACCTTGTGATACCCAACGTGCATTAGCTTAATTGCCTTTTTTCTTTTCTTTCTCTCTCCCTTTCCTTGCTCCCCCCTCTCTTTTTCAGTTCCCTGGGTCTGTAAGAGCAATTCTATTTTCTTGGTCTACCTGCCTTATTGCTGTAAGGAAAGGATCTATATTTGCTGTCTAGGACAGAATTTTGTCGTGTCCGTTCTGCAGAGTTATTGGTAAATTGTGCTTTTTAAAGAGCTGTAAAGCCCTTTACTTGATATCAGAACATAAGTAAATGCTGAAGGAGTTTAATAGAAACCTACAAGAGCATTCTCATTAACTGTGAGATAGAGTGAGCTTCAAATGGATCAACAGAAAAACCCTATTCTATTTCTGAATGTAATACCATGATAAAAAACCCTGATGCACAAGCACAAGGAATTTTTATTTCTTCCAACAATAAATGAGGATTTATTTTTTTCCGTGGAAAAAAATAAGGAAAGATTGCTGAAGTCTCAAATCCTTGTAGCTCATCTCTATGTGCTGATGAAAGAGCACTGCTTTGGCAGAGTTTGCTTCTGTTGGCAGTGGGGGGTGGGGAGACTGCTTCTTGCAAAAGTTCTGCTGCTTTTTTTTTTTTTGCTTACTTCTCCTTACATCAATACTTTCAATCCTGGCTTTTTCCCAAAGAGAAAATAACAGATAAGTGCACAGGAGCATGGATATACATTTGCTTGGACGAGTTGCCATTTAAGGCACAGAATGATGCTACAGCTGCACACAGTGAATCGTATCTGTAGTTGCAAGTGCCCCATCAATGTTTAGCTGGCTTTAAGGTATCACCCTAGCTCTCCTAGTGCCTCTATGGTGAAGGCAATTTGACAGAGAACTGGTATTTGTGGAATATTTCAGTAAGAAGAGGCAAAGTTTTCAAGTAATTATTTGAACTCTGTATCCAAAGTGGGAAAGGTGCCAAGCCATTATAATCTATTCCCCTAGAGTGTATCATGGCCATTGGGGGTCTCCTATTCCATGTCACGTGCTGACCCACCTAGGGAACGGAGGTTTACCCTGGAGAAGAGTAAGACATAGCATATCTGTGTGATCCACAGAGGAAGATATGCATTGAATTGGGAACAAGCACTTCCAAGTCTAAGTCCCGTTCTTGCTACTGACTTTCTGAATGATTATAGGCCGTTTACTTTGTGGTTCAGCTCTTGATCCCTATTCTGGTCTATTTTTAACTGTAAGCTTATGAATGGTGCCTATCCTGAGGACTCCTCAGTGCTATAGGATTACATAGTAAAATTAGTAACATAAAGAACTACCTTGGCAAGTACTATAAAATCCATATTTCAGTATGAAGACTGCTTTAGGAAAACCATACAAATGCAAAAGGTGTTCTTGAGAGACAGCTGAAATCTGAGCTCAGTTATTCTTATGATTTTTGTTCTTTGTGCACAGCACCTTGAAATGTCCCCTAAAACATGTATAATTTTGTTTGGTTTTGGTAAGTTCATATGACATTTTTGTACTGCAGTTAGAAGAGTGGTTAAATGAGTTCTCTCATATGTCCATTTGAAGACATTATAGTCTGACTGAGTCCACCTGAGTCCATAATAAGATTCTCACCTGAGACAAGAAAAGAATCTTCAAAATGCATTTTAGCATACATATGCAAAAAAAACCCCAAAACAAAACCAACAAATCAACAAACCCGAGCCCAGAAGGAAGACTGTTGTGACTAAAGTATATTTTGATGTCAAGAAGGTGGCCAGGAGTTAAAGTCACAGAGATAAGGAGTAGAGCGTGTGAAAAATAGCTGAAGAAACGGATGACAGCTATAACAGCTTAGGTAATGACACAATAACTGCTTAAGCTACCAGCTTTTCCAATGTGGTGCAGGTTTTGGAATTTTCTCCTTTGTCTCATTTGCTATTTTATTTCATCGATGATACTACTATATTCTGAACTACTACATCTGTGCAATAAATTGTGATAACCCTGACATTTTTTGTACATCTGAGTATCAGTTTTTAAATTCAGAGTGCCTGAGGCTTGGACAAAATACAGGAATTGATGCATAACATTAAGATGCTATTTAGTCCCCTAAGAGGAATTATGCTAATCCCCTCTTTTTATGGAGAGTAAAAATTAACACTGACATAATGAACTTTGTAGACACTGATGGAAACATCTTGTGTGTCCAATTTGGTTAGACCTTGTAGTTGCAGGTGGGCAGTCAATATCATTTAGTAACCATGACTGTTCACTCGTACATGCAGAATGGAATCTTCTGTCAAGTAGTGCTAATTTCCGTAAAGACCATCAAACAACTACATGAAGAGGTGCATTCACCCCCCAACTGGCAGAATGTTGACCATAATCAAAGATAATTTTCTAGGTAAATCAAAAGACCAAAAACATGGAAAACTCACATTCTCATTGAAAAAAATTATTAAGGTGTCATTGTAGAAAGTATATATTTATCATGCATTGGCTTCCCCCTCTGCACAATATGGATGACAGCATTTAAGAGATATTAGACTGATTTTGTTTGGATCCTATTGTGTTTCATTTTTCTGACTAGAAAACTGTAAGTTTACACAACAATGATTTTACCCAGTCTGGAGTTTTCCCAGTGCTGAAATAAGAAGAAATTGGTCTAGCTTCACGGAGAGATATCCTGTCTTTGTACTCCAGCCTGTTTGCAGACTGGCTCTGGAAGCTGATAGATCTTGCTTTCAAACTGTTCTACAGCTGAACATCAAGAAAATAAAACTAAAAAAAAGTGAGCAGGGTTTTTTTAAGAGTGTGTTAGGAACTGAATTTAATACTCTGAGAGAAGCCTGGAAGAAAGCCAAAGACATATAAGGAAGCAGAAGAAATGAGGAAGGTGTGGATTAGGATAGAGAAGGGAATTGTATCTCTCTCCTTCTGTCACAGCTAAAGCCTGGACTGTCTCAGTTGCAAAGTGTATTCATCCTAATAGCAGGTGTCTGTGCAGCTGTGTTAACATGTTGAAGGAATGCTATGTATGTTAGGCAGCTATAGTTATCATGCCATAACTTTCCATACATATTTAATTTTGAGAGAAATATTATGTACACGTTATCGCCACTAAAAGACCACTCTTCCTATATACCAAATATACACAAAATGAAAGGCAATTTGACCTATGTAAGAAAATGCAGAAGATCATCCTTTGGAGCAGTTGTATTAGTACATTCAGTAGGGCTGGATTACCAAATACCCAAACATTTAGGTATCAAACCCCGTATTCTTATATATTGAGTGTAGCAATTCACTCATCCTTCCATATTGCTTGTAAATATGGCATTGTCTTTGACAATTCTGTCATTTCTTCTTCTTTATGTTGTCAATTTACTCTCTAGATTCAGAAATGAAAGGTATTTTCCTTAAAGGTCATGTCACTTACTTTGGTAAGTAGTTTGGTTGGGTGGATCTGGCTGAAATATAAATACTGTATTCAGATGACAACAAGGGAAAGCTGTCTTTTTACTTATTTAACTGCTAAGAATTTTCTGAGTGGCTTCTCTTTCTCTCAAGTGTCGTGACTCAAAGATTTGTACAAAGCACTCGTGCATGAGACAATCCACAAACACTGCTTTTTTTGTTTCTAGATACTTGCTGTATGTTGCAACTCACTATCAACCCACAGCACTGCTATATTCTCTCTCTGCTTTCTTGATTTTTGACTTTTGTTTTCATAAGTGTCCTCAGATTATAGCAGGGCAAAAGAACATGGAGGCTATTGTTTTTGGTGAAGTCTAAGGAGTATAAAAGACAAAGGCAGGGATGAATTTCAACACATCACTTTCCTTAGAGTAGAATTTCTCTTATTTAATTCTTCTCCTGCTGCAAGCTTTCCCACATCACCAATCACTCTATTTACCTGCCTCCGTACCTTTATATTTATATTCTTTCTGAACTGACTATACAAAAATGAAAGCACGGAGCTGTGATGATAGTAGCCAGAAACACCAAGGAATTACAATACTAATTAGAACACACAAATCTGTAAAACTCTAAGATTAGAATAGGGGTAGGTGCAAAGGCAAAACTGGAGCTTTCCGAATGCGACCTCTCACTAAACACATTGTGCAGTCCATCCATCTTTCAGGCAGGGCAAGTGATCTTATAGAGACTGAAACTGTGTGAATGCAAAGTATTTGCTTGTAAATATATTATTAATATCAATTGACAATATTAATAATACCAAACACATTAGTAGTATCAGTGGAAAGCTGCACAAGGGATAGAATAGAAAAACATCTAGTAGGACTGTGGTTTTAAAACTGTGTAAAAAAGGTTTGCTGAGCATGACTCCTGGGATTCTTTTTCATTTATGTTCATCCTTCTTTCCATCCTGATATGTTAATCTAGCAAATCAATAACACTGATGGATCTTTGAGCCAAGATTTTCATGTGTCTAGCAACCATATTTCTCATTAGGACAACTGTGAATTGATTTGAAACAGAGAACACATCACAAGAGAAGCTGACAACCCCAATTCAATCGGATGTAGCAACAGAAACAAAATGTTATCTACTAGATAACATGAGGAATAAAAGCTCTTTGTTCCTTCTTATCCTCTTTTACCTTTCTTTGCATTTGCTATTTCTGAGCTGCTTACTCATGTGAGTGGGTATATAAGAGCATATTTATTGTAGCAAAAGGTTAAGGATATTTCATCAACAAAAATGGATGATTAAACTAATCAGAAGTTTAATTTTCAGAAGTAGAAAAACACAGCTTTTTCATATAATTGCTTTATAACCTTGTACCTGTCTTAATAATTTAGCAATCTTGTCTGCCTATCCACAAAACAAAATAGGTTTGGAGTTCAAATTTCAGTAACAAGGATCATTAAATATCCAACTTAATACTATGCATCATTGTAAAAGGGGAAAATTTTAAGAGAATTACTTATTATTTTCCTTCCCCTCATTTTTCTTCTTTGTTAGTAATTTAATGTCCAATATCTGGTTTTGAAATCACTCTGTCTGACCCCCTACAACGTGTGCACTATTTCTGCCTATGCTTATTATAACTGACAACCTTTTTTAGATAACATATATAACAATATGTTTAAATAGATTAATATCACATGTAAACAAAACAATATAAAATCCAAAAGAAGCTGTAATGTTAAAAATAAAATACAATTTTGAACAGCTCCGTAAATAAGAAACATGAACCATGAATTTGCAACAGCAGCAAGAAATAACCTTAAGTAATACATCACTAACAGCAATGAAAGTAAAAATAAAGAGTGGAGAAAGCAATCTAACAAGCTGGTGTACAGTCAGTGTATGTTGCTATTGAAAAAACCAAATGACACTTAACAAATGTCACATATGCATCATGATGGGAACAGGTACACTAGGCACAGATTAACCAAGATTCATGGCAACAGTATTTTTGGATATTTTACATGAAATGGGAGGAAGAACTTAGAGCTTATAACGAATCTTAAACTTGTTCTGACAGACCAGTGTGTATATTGCTGGGGATTTTTTGGTCCCCAATTTAATATCCATTACATATTTACTTTGTATGGAATAAATTGTTTCTTACTTAATTGTACTGTTCACCAATTTTTGATAAAGTGGTGAAAAAAGTGTGCTCATGGTCTTCCCATATTTGCCAGTTAAATAAGAAGAGGCACAGAATTAAGATAGTGTGTTAAATAGCACAAACATTCCTTTTTTTGAAAGTATTTTCAGGGCTCCTGGACAGATTCACAGATACAATGAATTTGGGGGTTTTTTAAACTTAATTCCTCTGTACTAGATTTGTCCTAATATATTGAGATAACTCGGCTTCTCGAAGTCCTTACAATGATTATTATCATTATTGTTGCTATGAGTATAGAACTACTTAAAAATATGGATCAATTCAGGATTTATATATATTTATAAATATATATATAAAAATAAATAAAATAATATATTAGATAAATAATATAATATAATATAAATAAATAAATATAATAGAAATATATATATATATATTTGAGGGAAGGGTTTATTTGAGGATAATTTTCAATACTAATCAATTCAACACCAAGTAGCCAATGCATTTTATCCAGCAGCATTCTACATCGGAATATGAAATAGTATCAGAGTTGAAACTCAGCTGCGTAGAGATAAATAGTGCAAGTAATAATATGATAGATTGAAACTGGTTAACTTGCATTTCAATGTGCAGTAGGAACATTTTTTAAACTATTCCATCAGAAAGCTGACAAATGGATGACAGCTCAACAAATATGAATAATTCAGATATACACCTTCCTGATTTTTAACTTATTATATTGCATGGTCCTAATCAATAGGTCAGTTACTTTGCTTCAATAAATTAAATGACTGTTGTCTTCTGATGAGATTGTTAAAACAAACACATGAAAAACCAAAACTACAAAATACAGCATTCAAGGGAAAAAAAAGAGAAAGAAAAAGATAAAATAGTGTTCTTCCTGTTGAAGGAAAAGGGATTTTTTTTTGCATAACTGTGTTGAAAGTTCAACTGAAGTCTTCTTTAGTGCCAGCTAGTGTATTTGCTGCACACTGGTCCGGTGGCTTTAATGTTGTGTTGCTTATCATGTTGCCATACCATGATGTTTTTCAAACCATTTTGTAGGGATGGCATGGCTACTGATAGTGAGTTTCATCTAGCTGTCAATTTTGTTTGCAAAATATGATCTCATCTCTGTTGCTATGGCATTATGATGTTATGCAGTAGAGTTCAATTGCTCTCTATCAGCCTCGGCATCTTTAAACTTGGAGGGCAGAAGTCTGAGGAAGCAATTCTTCAGGTATGGTTACTAGCTTTAATAAGAAATTACGAAACAAAAATTCCAAGTTACGCTGTACTAGTGGGAAAATTCAAACTATTGGAGTTCTTTAAAAATGAGAAGTGACTAAAGAGCATGCAATTGAGCACATGAACATTTTGAACTGTGTCAAAGTTCAACAACAAAAGTATTCCCATTTTATTTTAAAGATTACAGACTTAGTATCTTGTTTACTCTATTACAAGTGATTAATTTTCATTACATGTTTTGTGGATATTAAAGTGTATTTGCCCATGTGATCTGACATGCCCACTACAGAGATACAAATAGGTTGTAATTTGCAATGTTTCATCACTTACACTTGCTTAAATTTGTATCTATATGAATCAAATTGTCACAGAAATATTCTACTTGCAAAAAGAAAGGTAAAGGAAATTCATCATAACTGCA
The DNA here is from genome assembly GCA_014706295.1 of Lycocorax pyrrhopterus obiensis. Lineage (NCBI taxonomy): Eukaryota > Metazoa > Chordata > Aves > Passeriformes > Paradisaeidae > Lycocorax > Lycocorax pyrrhopterus. Next base: position 49,134,168 of record JACSVZ010000014.1, on the reverse strand, counting down.
CTGCTCAAACCTTATGCAAACTTTCCAAAATACTCCTTTTACTTCCCTCACCCTGCCCATGTGTTGCATACCAAGTTGGCAAGGAGAGAAAACACTCACTTCCCAAGAACATACTGGATCGGAATTCCAGATGAAAGAGAAAGACTTGAAATTCAGGATGCATTGACTTAGGAAAAAGTGGGCTGCAGCCTTGGTCTGTATCAGTGTTATTAACAGTCAATGGACAGTACTGTTGAAGTTGTGTTCCTGAATGTTTCTGAATGATTTAAGGGGAAAAATCTTTGCTATCTCTGATTTGCTTTCTGTCTTTGAATGCAGTCCTTTATGCATGGCATAATTACCGCCCCTACCTGGGGATGAATATCTACCTCTATCATAGAAGTGTAAGAATCACCACTTAAAACTCAGCTTAGGCACTAGCTCTACTATCCCCAAATTGCCATTCTACCTTGTTGAAATGCATTTCCACTGCTATTTTTTGGATGTGATATTGGTATTCAGCTCCATGACATTATAAGATGTCTTGTAAATCTGAAAAAAAATATAGACACCAACTCACCTGAAAAAGACACCACTCTCTTCATCTGCTAGAGAAAAAAGTCCTTACTTATTTTCTGGTACAGCCAAAGATTGTGTTTTGGACCATTTCCACTCCTTGTGCACCTACACTTCTGAGTTTAAACCAAACACTTAGAAATAAGGAAAACGATCCATGCCTCTCATTCACCCTTTTTGTTTTCCATTTACTTGGAATCTCTGAGATTTATGCCTCCATTTTTACGTATTTATGCTCTTGTACGTGATTCTGGGACTTGCTTTAGTATTGAGGTTTCTTTACAATAGACAGCATGTGTTCTCTGGTATAAATGAGAATTTAGGGATCATGATGCCAGAATTTAGACCTGTTTTGTTGAAAACCACGTCATACTGAGTTAAAACCTGTGCTCTTTAAATTTAATTAACTGACTATATTCAGTTTTATTTCTATTGATAAATTGAACATAGGTGAGAAACAAAAGGTACAGAATCAAACATTATAGATATGGAATATCATGTGAATGTTGTACAAGGCCATAACTGGGATTTTAAGGTTTCTTTATTTTAGGTACTTTATCCTTTGCAATTGTTCTTACTTTGCAGATAAACTAGCACATATTTTGCTTTGATTTTCATTTAATCAATATAAAAGACACTGTCTTGGTTAAATTACTGTGGAGTCTGTATTAATGAGATTTATTTCATGTCACTTGAATGATATAGCATCCTTATAATTCTACAGCTTTTCAGTTCAAAAGAGGCAATACCTTCCTAATTCAGAAAATATACTGTCTGTGGGCTTAAAAATGTATCAGAGGGTTTTCAAATACCAACAGAGCTGTCCCTTTCCAGATTTATTATTCAAATTCAGGCAACATTTCACAGAAAGGGAGGTGGGGGGAAACAGGTTACTATTTAATATTATTTATAGACTAGCCTTGGCATATCCTTCAAGTTCTGTAAACCTTTCCAGTAAGCCACCCCTCAAGTACATCAGACCTTGTGCATCAACAGCGGCCAAAATACTACACACACTTCAGATATTCAGCTGTAAAAAAGAAAGGGGGAAGTAAAAAAAAGAAAATAGAGAGTTGGGGGTGGTGGGGAGGTGAAGGGTTGTGGGTTTTTTTTTTTGGTGTGTTTCTTGGTTTTGTTGTTGTTGTTTTTAAAAAATAACAGTCCCAATTACTTTCTCTTTATAAGAGGATTTTGTTATTTCTCTGTTCGTATTACCTAGATCTCATCAGTGAACTCTATGGGAAATCATTTGCTTTCAAAAGTGGTCCAAGAAACTTTATGGTGAGTTTACTGGAAAAACAGTTCAAGCTAATGGGCTATCATCAGTCTGTGAACTGCTGACTACGACTGGGAAATAATAGAAATGGAAATCTTGTGAGTTTTCCTCTAGAACTGCCATTTTGGGTGTTAGGCAAGCCATTAACCTTTAGATATGTCTGAGCTGAATTTAAAAGCACAGGAGAAGAATTTTTAGGAGAGAAGGTGTGATTCCAGAAGGTACATTTGTTAGATCAAATATGAGTCAGTTTCAAATTTAATATTTGCAGTAAGCTATTTTTCTGTGTTGCTCATGCCCCTTATTGTGTGAATAAATTAACTAAACACTACTTTTTTTCATACTTGCAGAGTGCTATAAAACAATTTTACTGTAAAAAGAAGTAAATTTGGGGGAAGAAGACTGATGCTGATGCATTGTCCTCATCCATAGTCCTACACTGACACCTAAATTATTTATATACATGCTTTACATGTCTTCCTTCTGTTTCCCCACTCATCTAGCATTTCTGCAGTGAGAAGTGTCACTATTTGAAATTCAGTTCATTATACTACTTATTGCATATATGCTTTGCTTCATGCAAGTTGATGTAATAACACCATCCTTGGTACTGGATTTAAAAAAAACACTGTTTAGTGTTTGTTTTCAAATCATGGAGAAAACCTTAAAGAGCATAAGTTACAGTCATTCTTGTGAAATACATATATATCTCCAATTTTCTGAAAATGTGTGAAAGAAAGTCTCTCCATGGTGTGGACACTGAAAAGCTTTAGCGGAGAAATTTTCCAGCTCTCTGCAGCATTTTTGTAAGAGTTCTTTCTTTCCCATGCGAGTAAGACAAAACAATGTTACAGTTTTGTAAACTTCTTGCGGCTGCAGGTTGTTTTGCAGAATTGTTATGGTTCTAACTAGAAAAACATTCAGAGATGGGTGTCTTAGAACTTGACCAATCCCCTTAAGGGGTGGATGGCCAAAAAACCAATTACCTTATGCCATTTAACGCACTTTTGCGAACTAGCATATAAAAGCCTTCTGAGAGATCATTAAAGCGCTTCCATGTATCCCTGAGCCTGGACTTCGTGTCGTTTCTCTACTCGTCCGTGGGGAAAACAGCGACACCATGATAGTTTAGAAAACTCCAAGCATTTGGATTTTAGAAAGTTGCAAGATTGCAAATAACAAATAGAACATCGTGGCCTCTGTTAAGTTTCTTCTCAAAGTATACATGGTATGCTGTTTTTTCTGGAATAGTTTCTTTCTTATGGAAGTTGGAAGAATTTGTGTATTACTCTCCTCAATATAAATAATAGTTCCACTTTTTTTTTAATTCCTTCTCTGAAGATTAATTATCCCGTTACCTCTTCCCTTCACTTTTATTCACAATGCTTGTGAATCCTAGTTGCACCTATTCTCCTGTTCTTTGACCTTAACAGATATTCCTTTGGAAGCTGCTGAAGAAGCTAAAGTGTCAAATGCACTACAGTCAGAGTGAAACGTGCAGAGCCCAGCAGTGGTTCCCAAATCATTCTTCAGGTTTGTGCTTTGGCTACACTTGATTTCTATGGCGAGAGTGAGGTGAGTGCTTGGATCTGGGCCTATTTCCAAACCCACCATCCTCAAATCTTTGTTTTGATGGGAAGGAGACTGCAGGCCAGGGGTCAGAATGCAGCTCCACACTCCATGTCGAGTGCTTCAGATTAGCCTGAAATTTCTGGTCTATCCCCATAAGCCCTGTGCTCTTGGGACTTCCCTGTGAAGCAATTCTGTGCTATTCTGCCAGAGAGGAAATAATTTTTATTGTTTTTAGGCCTGGTTTTAGTGTATCTGTTGCTCTGTCAGTATCTCCTGTAGGTGAAATATTCAGCGTTAACTCTATACCTGCCAATGTGACAACATCACACTGTACCTTAATTCTAGCAGCATTGTTACCCTAGCAACACTAAAAAACGAAATGGGACACTGGTTACCTGCGTATTCAAGGTAGCTGGGAGAAGTTTAAAACAGCAGTCTAGCAACTAATGTCCTACAGAGACCATTTTCTTCCTTGAAAATATTCCTATTATAGGTCCTTCTTCCATGAATACATGCATGTCGGTCTCACAGCATGGCCTTTTGTTAAAAACTTGGCTTAGAAAACATTACCGTGCTGTAGAAACATTTGAGTATTTTCATGTATGTGAACTTGCACTGGCCTTTAATTAAATTTCTGTGTATGCAGTTTCCCTAAGGCACCATTTATGTATGTATTTATAGGTCTTCTTATATATATATTTAAAGGTCTTCAAATTACAGTGATGTAAGCATACAATTGACTGTGCTTAGTTTCCAAATGCTACTCCTTGGTCCTCCTAAAACACTCTTTTTTCTTAGGATATTAGCAGTTATGGAAGATCAAGACGTCTCTTCTATCCATCCTGGAAACAGCAGGTATAGTCCTGTACAAACTTCTTCTAAATACAATGACGAGAAAAAATATATTTGTTTTTGTATTTATTTTTGCTGTGATACATAAACGTTTGTTAGCAATGCCATACACATCTGCAATGCATAAAAATATATTACTTTAAGCATTCCTTCATACCTATCAACCTTACTGGAAAACACAAGTACTAAAGGTCAAATTAAACTAATTTTCAATGTACAACCCTTCTCTTCACGTTTTACTAACTTTTAAATTTTTACTCCTTCAAGATTTTCAGAGATTTGAAGAAAAACATTACATTTGAACTTATGTTACATTGGACAACTGGGAGAAAAGTGCACACAATCACTATTAAAAAGTGTTATAATAAAATTATCGTGTATATTAGAGAAAGGAAAACATATTTTAAGACTAGTTATACAGTAAGTATTCATAGTCATGAAAAAAAGAATTTACAGAATTACAGTTACTGTACCTGAAAATTATTAAAACTGAAAACTTTCTTGAGAACTCTGCTTGTATCACTTTGTCGTTAAGAAAGTTAAGAAAGTTTTGATTCCAGTCATGGCTGGTTGACCCACAAAGGCATTGGTCACCACGGTAGCTCTTCCAGCTGTGGTTAGATTAGTATAATCAAATCCCTTTTCATCTGTGATACTGTCCTATCTTGGAATCTTTTCTAGAGCCAAATCTCTGAAGATTAAGACCAGCCTCTATCTACATTACAGCAACCAAATAAAAAACGAGAGTTCAACTTGTACTTAGCTTCAGCATATGTGGGTTTATTATTTCAGCACAGAGACAGTGATTTTGGGCACAATATTAAAATCATCATGAGGTACAATATAAAAGACATTTTGAAAGACAGACAACCAATGGGATTACAAATTATGAAGATTATTTTATTCATCAGCACAGACTGTCTTTTTTTTTATGAGTTGTATGGGTCAAGAGGGCTAGTGGTGTCAGTATTGCTCTCTTTCTTAAAGATTCTTTTCCTTTTCTGGAACAGGTCTTTGCCAAGAAGAATTTGAGACCTATTAGGATGTGAGACAAGGTGCAGAAACTGGAACACTGGACATTCCACATGAACATGAGGAAAAGTTTTCTGGTATGAGGGTTGACTGAGCATAGGAACAAGCTGCCCAGAGATACTGCGCAGGTTGCTTCCCTGGAGATATTCATGAACCATCAGTACATAATCCTGAGTAGCATGCTCTAGAGGACCCTGCTGGAGCAGGGAGGTTGGACTAGATGCTCTCCAGTGGTCCCTTCCAGCTTTACCACAGAGTTTCCTGAGTTGGAAGGGACCCACAAGGGTCACTGAGTGTGATTCTGTGTATACTTATGTGACCATGAAAAGGGGCATGTGCACAAGTACACTCCTATGATCATAGATGCTGCAGAGGGAAAATGGTATCACATGGAAGGCCAGTGAATATTTGAAGGAGTTATTTAGGATGTGTCCAGAAACAAGGATAGAAACCGGTGCAAAGGCCCATGGACATGTTTTGAATTTTGGGGAACCAGCAAGAAGGATTTAGAGTTACAAAATGGCATCAGAGAGAAGCTAATGGCCTTCAAGGTCATGGCATAAAGGGCTTGAGAGGTCTCACAGCCATGGTGATGAATCTGTTTTCTCTCTTGGAATTCCATGCTGTAGGTGATGGCTGTGAGAACTACTTTTATTTACACTACTTGGTTGTCTAAAATTAACCTGTTGATGACCATATATATTTCCAGCTAACAGGATTTTAAAATCTAGCATCAGGACAAAATATATGGATAAAAAGGAGGAGAGTTTCATAGGGAAACACCACATAATAAAGCAGAATTTTCACATCTTTTTAAAGGAGAAAAAAGCTCATTTTGACCTTCCTTCTGCACAGATGGAAGAAATTTTGCCTGTAGATAAAATACGACATTTAGTAAAGACGACAGATCACAAAAAACTTCAATATCAGCATCTCTTTTAGTATCCCATAGTTTTACAAAGTCCTACCAAATTCTGCTAGAAAAAAAATGAATTTAAAGAGTGCTAACTTTGTCTATGTTATAAAATAACATAGAAAACATGCTCCCTTGGAAAGGTTGATTGGTATTCAGGTAGATTGCAGATGAACTAGGCGTTATCTACTGGTTGCAAGTAAGGTGTGAAGTAATGAATATATCTTTTTAACTGGTAAGCTCTTTAGCCTTTTTTTAGTGCATTAGACATTTTTTTCATTAAAGAAAAAATGAGGTTTATAATGACAAAAACTGACTCTAGCTAAATGTTTGATTGAATTCAATGACAAAAACATGCTTTTTCTGCCTACAATGCATAACTGGAAAACATATTTGTAACTTGATGAAATGCAAAATTGAGTACTATTTCTAATATTTTTAGCTTTGTGATAAGGACTTAGTTTGCAGTAATCGGAGAAAGGCTGCACTAAGGAATCCAGGAGTAGAAGGTTGCAAAATTTTCAAGTGCTGGCTGATCTTATTCTTTCCAATAAGAACTTCAGAGGGAAGTGAGAGGGAAGCAGGCTTATTAGCATTGTAGTGGGACTCTAATCCTTTAACACACCCTTCCCTTAACCAACTATATCACGCGTTCTTTTTCTGACTCTAAATTTTGTGTTTCTGAAATGAAAATAACTATGCTGTCTGGGATTCCTGGAGGTGTAGTGCCTTGTCTCTGGTAGGACCAGCAGTTTTGATGAACATGTCTTGATGGGCTTCGGGACTCACTAACACTACCTGTAAGTCCCAAGTGGAATCATGGCCATCCTCTACCTGGCAGATGAATCCAGCCTTTGAAAAACGTCTTGTGGGATCTGTAACCCTGAATCCTATCTACTAGAGCTCCACTTACTCATTTAGGTTGTGCAAGATGTTTGGACCTAAGTCCTTTAATGTGGTCATGGACTCTCTTGGGAAGGTCAGCTGCAGCAAAAGCTGCAGCTTAAGACAGCAGCAACACACTAGCTTTCTTGTGCAGCAGCCTAAATAAACACTTGAATTGAAACCAGTACGTGATTAACAGAACTCTGCAGGCTTTACAGTCTCAGAGAATCACAGAACATCCTGAGATGGAAGGGACCCATAAGGGTCATTGAGTCCAACTCCTGGTTCTGCGCAGGACATGGCCAAGAGTTACAGCATGACCCTGAGAGTATTGTCCAAACACTTCTTGAACTCTGTCAGGCTTGGTGCTGTGACCACTTCCCCAGGGAGCCTGTTCCAGTATCCAGCCACTCTCTGGGTGAAAAACTTTTTCCTAATATCAAACCTAAACCTCCCCTGAGAAAACTTCAGGTCATTCCCTTGGGTTATTCCCTGTTATTCCAGGCCAGAGGTTTGTAATGCACACTTTCTATTGGGGCTTTCATTTAGTGGCTTATTATTGAATGTGTCCACTGAATATTAGACTGGAAGACATAATGTGAACCGCTATTCGCATGCTTGTCCAAGTGCATCTGAAAGATCATAGCATCACAGAACCACAGGATGGTTATGTTTGGGGTTGGATGTGACCTCCTGAAATCATACAGTCCACCCCACCTTGCTAGACCAGGTTCACCTGGAGCAACTTGTGCGAGATTGTGTCCAGGTAGGTTTTGAATATCTTGAGACAAGGGGACACCACAACCTCTCTGGGCAGCCTGTTCCAGGGTTGTTTGAGGTCAACCTAAAAGCAAAGAAGTTCTTCCTCATGTTCAGATGGAGTTTCTAGATTTTAGTTTGTGTCCTTCACCATTTGTCCTTTTACAGGGCACCACTGAAAAGTGTCTGGCTGTACCCTATCAGTAAAGACTGAAACAAAAAAAGCATTCAGTAACTCCACCTTTTCTTCAACACCAGGACACCCACCCAATCCAGCAGTGGACCCACATTTTTCCTAGTCTTGCCGCTAGTGCATTTGAAGAAGCCTTTTCTTGTTGTTCTTGATATCCTTTGCGAGATTTAATTCCAAAAGCACCTTAGCCATGTCTGTCACATCCCTGCATACTTTGGAAATGTTCTTTTGTTCGTTCCAAACATCCTGTTCCTTTTTCAATACTTCGTAAACTTCCTTCTTCTGTTTTTGCAAGAAGCTTCTTGCTTATCCACCCAGGTCTCCTGCCCTCTTTGCTTGGTGTGTTACTGATAGGGATGAACCAATCTTGAGCATGGAGGAAGTGATGCTTGAATATTTCAAGCAGATCTCTTGGATACCCCTACATTCTAGACACCTAACTCAAGGGATTCCTCTGAGTAGGTCCTTTAAGAAGCCAGAGTTATCTTTCCTTAAATCCAGGGTTGTACTTATATTTATTGCCCCGCTCTCTGCATACAGGATCCTGAACTTCACCATCTCATGGTCACTTGCGGACAAGGCTGCCCCCAATCTTCACAACCCCAATCAGTCCTCCTTTGTCTGATGATGCTTTAAGAGGACATGCTAAGATCTTTTACAAATGCATGGAGTGGCAGTACAAGTGGGAATGGCTTTAAAGTGAAAGTAGGTTTAGATATTAGGAAGAAATTTGTTACTGTAAGGGTGGTGAGGCACTGAAACCTGTTACTCAGAGAAGTTGTGGATGCCTGAAAGTGTTCAAGGCCAGGTTGAATGGGGCTTTGAGCAACCTGTTCTAGTGGAATGTGTTCATGCCCTTGGCAGGGGGGTTGAAACTAGATGACCTTCAGAGACTTTGATCTTAACCATTCCAAGTTTCTATGTGCTTTAATCAAAACTAGTTCACAAACAAGCACTATCTCTTGTCTTCCCATTCCATTACCTCTGTATCCCAGAGTGAGAAGAGATCAGGCAAAAGTAAAGGCGGTAAAACTCATGTGAGTTTATGGTACTGAACTCTTTGATGCTCTTGCAGAAAACCTGCTTATCATAATCTTATCTTCTCTATGGGAAGCCCAGTCTTTCCCCTAAATATAATTTTGTGCACTAAAAGCTCCCAGACTGTCACAGGCTTCGGATGAGACAACGAGTAGTTCCTAAGAAATGTGATGCTCCATATCTATGCACTGAAATAAATTTATCTTTCACTTAAGAGCAGAACAAGTTAGTCATAATCTCAGATGCTGGTGCACATCATGCTAAGACATACCCACACTAATATGCTTTCTGATAAAGCAAATGCTTACTCCGTCAGAGTACAAATCATATTTCATTGCTAGTAAAGTCAAGGGAGAGAGAACTGTGTCTGCAGCAGGGCTGCTTACTTGAGGAGATTTGAAAATTTTTAGCAGATTTCACTAAACATGCGGAGAGACCTCAGCATCCAAGGCTGGAAAATTAGAATGCAAGCGAGAAGTGATATAAACAAAGCAAGACAGGAGAAGCAAGCACTATCATGGAGGTATGATAGTGTCACACAGATCCACCCATGTATGAACACTACAGATCTGTGCTATTTATAACCATGTTGATATCCTAGAGTCATGACTTTATCCATTTTTTAAATGTGATTGGATCTTCCCTAACAGAACTTTCAGCCTGACACAGAGCAGCAGAACAGTGTTGTGATCAGTGACACAGAGGACTCATGTTTCACTGAATGTGATAAGCACTTTGCTTTGATTATAACTGGTAAGTCCGTTAGTGAACACTTCTGGTCCATCATCTGTCACTTTAAGTTAGAGAATAACATATATTTCCTTTTCTCAACTTTGATCAGATATTGGAACAGGTCGAAGTATTAACCAACCAAAAGGTGACTAATACGCTCACATTTTATTAAAAGAGAGAGAGAGGGAGAAGGCCATGAATGTTTCCTTACTAGATGTTTTTTTAAGTATTTAATATTTTAATATATAATCTTCCAATTCTAGATTAATTCTATCAAATATTTTCTCTTCTCAAAATGTTAATTTATTCATTATTACTGTTTTACTATTACAGATGCTATAATTTCACCTATTAAAGATACTGTAATTACAAAGATCCTAATATTTTCATCATTGTATTTGCTTAAAAAATTAACCAGCCATAAATAAGGATTGTGAAGAAAATGAGCAAGATTTTTGATAATAAGATCCCACTCCTGATTTACAGTGGTAGATGATGTATAAAATATGAATGAAGTTAACACTGAACTATAATGCCACTACATCAGCTGCCAGATAGCACAGCTGTTATACTGGGAATGTGTGTCTGTCTCCAGTTTTCCAGAGAGAATTAAAAACATCATGCAGAACACCACTGAATATGAACAAGAATAACAAAAGTATCCATTATTAATAGTAAAAATAGACAAGTCATGAGGCTGTCTTATGTTAAAACCCAGTTTCTTAGAGGTACAGTAGTAAGAATACTTAAGGTTCAGCTTTACATTAATACATGATTCAGTATCTTTTCTTAATATAGAGAAGATAAAACAGCAAATTTTAGCATTCCAAAAATCAGTGGCAATTTACTCTTCCTAACTTCAGAACATGCAAGGTCGCATGTGGTCTCCTGACCAAAACAAAGGGTATCACCTATTTCATTCACCTCTCATCGGGTAAGAGCAATAACAACATTTTGGAGAGCTGCTAGGCTGCACGTAACATTTCCAGGGATGAGATTGCACAGCTGTGTGTGGCAGCTTGTGAAATCTCCTGTACTTAACTCACCCTGTCCATATAAAGGGTTTTTTGTATACCCACTCTAACCTCACCTGGAGCAATTTAAGCCTATTGCCTTTCATTGCACGGTTTGTGATCATAGAGGACAGATGACTCTTCTTGGCTTTGAGGCAGCTCACCTTCTGAGTTGAGGACTCTAATCACACTTTCCCTCAGTCTTCACTGGTATGAGATGAGACAATGAAGGCTATTTCAGTCTCTTGCCATCAGCCTTGTTATCACAGTATCCAGACATCTTTGCTCTCGTATGTCATACCTCCATTTGTCCATGCCTCTCAAGCAATCAGATATGACAAGTCTAGGAAAGAAAACCTTTTATGTGATAACATCTACCCATTTTAATAAAAACTAGTTATGTCATCTGTTCTGATGATGCAGTTCCACTGCCTGAGAACGTTTTAATATTTTAGAAACTATGTTTCTCGCCACTGTCAATTACAGCACTCACTTTTTTTTCAATCAGAGCAAAGGTGTAGTTGAGGGCTACAAGAGAAAATTAGGCACTTAAAAAAATCCATGTAAAGTATTATTGTCTTCTGAAAAATGTGTTTGGTTACATAGCCCATAATTAATTAGTACTCATTAAAAAAATTAAACTGAAGTGAAAATTGTGAAGAATACTTTATTTTTTGTAGCATGTGTATTCCTTTCTCATCTATAAACATTCACTTCAACTTACTCTGAAAATTATTAGTGGATTATTAGTGCAGGACAGAGATCAGGTGACTGAAAATTCCAACACAGATAAGCACCAAAACAGATTTCACCTTTGACCAAAATTTAATGGTAATCTTGCATGGGTGATCAAGAAAATAATGAACATTAAGGATACAATCTTGGATTTAAAAAATTGAGTATTTTTGCACTTTCAGACAAGACGAAAACCTACGGTCCGTTCTTAAAAATCTGAAATTCAAGATTCTAAATGCTGAATTAAAGCTTATAATAAGTGATTTTTATTCACACATCTCTGATCTTGTATTTGACTTTTATTTGGTACAATAAGTATGCATGTTAAATATATGTATGAAATTACAGCATGTGAAACAACTATCAGTGCATGAGCTAATTTCTTTCTCTTTAAAGACATTGTTGAGTAAATCACTACTCAGAAATGAAAAGCAAACAAGTGAATTCAGTATGTAGTGCTATGACTAGGAAGGTTATTTAATTAAAAATCTCACTGAGCATCAGATTTTTGTGAGAGGGCAGGAGGATAATCTATAATGTTTTTTACAGTAGAATAAATTCTGAATTTGTTAAGAAATGGAATTTTCCAAATTCCATGACCAAGGTGTCATATATATATAGCTGAATGCACTAATAGGCCTTCCACTGTATTATTTGTCTAATCTCTAATTAACAACTGAATCCAGTCTGATAGCTGATGAGGAAAAATCGTCATTGCCTGAGATTAAACAAATAAACAAACAAATCCCTTAATGAAGATAACAATTAGATTCGGTGGTTTTAGATGCTTTCTTAAACATAAAAATAACGTGGGTTTTTGTGTGTTTCTTGAGTTTTTTTCTCTTTGTTTAATGGTTTCAGGGTTGAGGGGATGGAGGCTTTACATTTCTGTTAGAACAACTAGTCACTGTATAGTTGAAGGTGGTTAATTTATGATCTAGTTCTTGGATAACCCTTTTAAAAAATTTAATTTAATATAAAGAGCAAAGATAATATGGCAATCCCTTGGCACATTGTGCCCTTCTTACAAGGGGGAAATGCACTAATATAATCCAGATGTGGTAAACTCTGCCAGTGATACTTAAATTATGCTATTCAAACAAAAAGTTGACTAGTTTTAATAAAGGGCATGGCTACAGTTAAAAAATCAGTCTGACATCCTTTTAAAGTCATTTTGCTATGATAATTGAGGTAAAATGACCATATTATTTATTTACCCAGTAAGAAAACTGCTTTTAAATAAATTATTCTTATGTTCACCATATTTGCTCTTTAAATACAGGAAATTGCTGCAATTCCCTTAAATCCGCATAAACTTTCAGTATTTATTATAGACTGTAAATAATGTCTCATTTCTAATTTTGAAATTGAAATTTTTGAGGCTGTGTTTTCTATAAATTTCTCTACATCATAGATAGCTGAACAAGTAATATTGTGTATATGAGAAATTTTTGTGAATCAGGATCTGGCAAACCAATGGTCAGATTAGTATTCTTATTTCTTATTCTGGTCTGTAGACCCCTCTTTGAATGTCAACATCAAAACTTTGATGATTATATTCTTTTTCAAACACCCAACATTTTTGATATTTTTTTTATGGTTGGATGTCATATGGCTTAGCAGTGTCATTTTGACACTTGTGTCCAATGTAGAATAATATGATGTTCAGTGCTCTTTGTATATTTAATCTCTGGCTAGAAAAAAATTTAATGTCCTCAGCAGATTTTTTACACGTCTCTGTTTTGATGAAGTTTTTCATCAAAATCTTACGGCAAATGTTCCGTATGGCTTTCTTATGCATCCTCTATTTCTCATAATCACTCCTGAAACCAATTTTTTTCCCATTTTCATCATTGTGTGATTCATTTTCTTGCAAGAGTAGGACGACTACCTTTGAGTCATGGCACAAGTACTTTTTAGAGAACTACACTCTGTTAACAAGAATTGCTCCCTTGAATTTTTAACTGTGTGTAGTGGTTCTTCTCACTGTTGAAAATAACTCTTTATACATTTATACCAAAGTCCATTGAAGAAAAAAGTTAATACAACAGGAAAAATATTCCTAGGTCTTTGTCCTTGCCTTTAAGTTTTCTTTTTCACCTCCCAGGAAAAGGAGAGGCAGAAGCACTGTGCTTGCTGCCGAGTGTTTAAAAAATTGACAAATGAAAAATAGAAGAACCCACTTACCAGCTTTGAGGCATGACTATAGTATATCACTCTGTCATTTGACACATGACCTGACCATTGCCATGGGAACTGGCAGGAAGAAAAGTGCCACATGATAGAAAGCTGCTACAGAGTGGTAAAGGCTAACAGCATGAAATGAACGAAGGGGTTAAAAGGTTAGGAAAATTCTGTTTGTTCCTGTGTGTAATGTGACTAGGAAAACGTATTTCAGACTTAAACAAGCTGTGTTAGAGCCGAGATCAAAGTATGAAAAATAATATTCATACCTCTCTACCATTAAATCTTCCCTGCTTTCCTTTGTGCATTTGCTTAGCATTAGCAGCAGAATGGAGTCTTAGGAATAGATGTGAAATGCTTTAAAAATGCAAGAGAAAAAGTAGAGTAAAATCAATAGTAGTGTGGGGAATTACTTGAGAAGCTTGTGTTTTCACAGTGGTAATCAAAAAGTAATTTTATATCCAATATTTTGTATTGATTGTTTGTGAAACTGTAATGCATTATATTATACACCTTGTTGTCTGGTTATAAATATGTGTACCATCTTGTCGGGCTTTTTCTTTTCTTACTGAGTTTCCTTTTCTCCAAGACAATTTTTGTTTTGTGTCTATAATACGTAGGAGCCAAGTAGCAGGCTATGGATATTATTTGAGCTAACATTAGCAGCTTGCTAACTTCTTTTGACTTTCTTTGGAAGGAAATAAAAGGACACATGGCATAACAGAGCCCTTGAACCAGCACTGTTTACAGGTGATTCACCCACTAGCTGTCAAGTGTTTTCTTCTTTCAGCTGCCTATCAATCTCCCAAAAATGATTTCATGCCAAATTGTATTTACTTCTATACAAAAGAAAAATACGGAAGTTCCTAATTTTGAAAATATATCGAAAAATTCAGGGTATAAATAAATTCTGTTAAATATATAACATACATTGTAAAGATGATGAAAACAAAAAAAAAAACAGCCAAAAACTCCCAGCCCTCTTTTTATCAGTCCCTCAATTCTGAGTCAGTTCCTGAGTGAGCCCAAAAGATATGTCAGACTCTTTGAGGTTCAGTGACTGGGTGTTGACTGCTTTAATATATTCTAAAAGACTATAAAAGTATCAGGCAGAACTCCCATTTTAATTTTTTTAAAAAATTGTTGTAAGTAAATTGTGATAACATAAATTGATTTGTCAGATTTGCTATTTTTCCTTTAAGACATATATTGACTGAAACGTACTAGAATTTGAATGTGGACATTTTATTAGTATATTCTCCTAGATAACTTATAATGCTAAGCCATCACAGTCTGTTCTTAAAAAAATCTTTTTTGATTTCTGCTACATCTGATATTTATGGAGGTCTCAGAGAACATAATTTCCCCACAGACACCATAAACTGAATGTGAAAAAAATAGATATTACATTTAAAGGCATTTTTGTACAGTGGCTACCGAAACAAATATCCTACATTAAAAAAAAAAAAAAATCTTACTTCATCTGCTCTTCACAGAGCATTTTATGCTGAAAAGGATAACCAGTTACAGAGTGGAACTTTTAGCCATATTACCAGGTTGTTTTCTAAGGCAGACATTTTAAACCCAGACTGAACAAATAAGCAGCCTGCTGGCTGTGTAAATTCTACACGATAAAGGTGCAGAAGAGTTTACAGGTAGGGCTTTAGGGGTATTTTTCACTGAGAGTTTAAAAGAGCATTGCAACGTTCTGCCCATATCTAGCGGAATTTTGGAGTGTTTCTTTAGTAAAAAATCTGATTTTCCCTTATCAGTGCAAGTTGATTATTTTTCTTTTCTCATCACACAACAGATTTTAAAGTGTTCCATTTGGGAATATCTAAACAAATTTACTTTTCTCCAAGTGAGCTGTTCTTTTCTGTTACATTTTTATGTGTAATTGGAACTACGGTTTTTATACAGAATCTTTAATTTCTCTTAGGCCAAATTCACTTCCCCTTACACCTGAAATGCATCTGCCAGCAGACAACATAGTCCTGGGAATCTTATTCTGTGTCCCAGGCTAATTTTCTCCAGATAAATGTCTTTCCAGAGAGACTTAATAACAAAGGACAACATGAATCTGAATTGGTGAACCTGTTGCACCAAAAAAGCTCATTAAGCTTATTGTCAGCTCAGCAGTCTTAGGTCAAGACAATATGTAATTGAAGCTTTCTGATTTTTTTTTTTTTCAGAAAACTAAAACACATTTTAATCTATTTGTGGACACAAAAAATCAAAATATTTTTGTGTGTTTCACCTGACAGAAAGGTGTAAGAAAAGAAGGTTTTTTGCAAGGGTAACTGTTTCATTGCTGTAACTTCATATTTTGAGATCTGTAATTGGTATTTTAGGATTTGTGTCTCTTATTTAGAAAAAAAAATCATGAATTTCAGCACAGTTCATGTTGATATGTACATATTCAACCTATATATTTATTATTACTTAACAATTGTAACTACACTATATAAAGTAGAAGATAATTCTTTCCAGCTCTTTTTATTATATTTTTTGCTGTTTTAGGAAAAGAAAAAAATCCCAACAAAATAAACATGTCTTTTCATTAACTATGTCACTGCCAGTCTCAGCACTTCTGTACTATTTAGTTAGTGCAAGCACAATTTTATTTATAATTAAGTTAGCCATAGATTTTTTTCTCTGGTTTGTATCTCATATATGGTAATGTTGAACTTGAAAACTATTTATAAATAATACCGATAAATGATTATTTGTGGTTGGCTCATGTCTCATCTGTGCTGTTTCATCTCTCTTGTGAGAAAAGTAGCAATTTTTCAATTCAAAGTACACAGTTGGAGAGAAGATAGATACCTCAGGTGCTGCCCGTCTTGACCATTCAGACCCTATTTCATTTATTAGTCAAGCCTGGACTTTTTTTTTTTATGCGTAACAAGTTCAGTATATAGAGACACTTCAGATTATGCTTACATGTGTTTTAGACTATTTGGAGTAATGTGGATATGGTTTACACTGATGAATATTACTGCCGTAAAATCTCATTCCATGTTGGAGGAATATGCAATAATTATTCAATTTTCGTATATGTTTTTTAATAACACTCCTCCCCTCCCCCCTTTACAGAACAATACAGATCAGAGTAGAAGTATGACTTCTTGCAGTGCTAGTAAAGCAGTTTCAGGAACATAGTGGAAATAATTTGAGAATAAATTTTTGAAACATTGAAATTGAGTGAACAAATGCATTCATTCAGTCCTGCAGAATGAGCTGCATCTGTATCTCATTTACAGACTAAAGTGTATGGTACATAATTTTATATAATTAAAATATTTTAACACCAGAATGTACTATTTTAAGTGTTTTGTTTGAATTCATATCTAACATAGGTCACACAATTGCCTCACACTTCGTGCATCATGGCAATCTTTTAAAATAGGACAGAAGAAAAATTTTTGAATGGTATTACAGTTTGAGACACTCCAGTGAGTTAAAACTTCATCTACCACGACCTTACATCTGCTAGTTGAATGGTTAATTTCCAAGTCTCTTTTAAAGTCACTCATCACATTTTATAACTTATCACATTCTATTATACAAACTATCTTTGAAGCTACCTCATAGAAAAAATGAAAATGCTGATTTTGATTACTTTTCAAAATCACAATATAATGAGCAAGTGTGCGTAAAAATTATCTTTTTCGTACCCAGGGAAAAGTACCCAGAACTACTTCAGAACAAAGCACCTCAAATGGCACAAATGACAACTTGAAAGCTACCCAATAAAATGTAAATTCTGAGAAAAGTACTTGCAGAATGCAAGGTCCGTTATTTCTCAGTACTTCGATAGCTTTATTTACTGCCTGTGTAATCAGCCATGAGCAACACCTCACTAAACGTGGTGTCCTTCACACTGGTGATGCAGAGTAAAGTTCAAAACACAGGACTACATGTGTAGGAATATGAGCATCTATGCCTAAACTTTTCTTCTGCACAGCAGATGAAGCTGCCACATACGCACCTAAGCTTTAATTTTGTACAATCAGTGTTTTAAGGACAGATAACTGTATTTTCTCTAAAAAGTTATGTAGCCACATGGTAATCTATTGCTATCAAATATAAACAGTTTGCTCCTACATAGGTACCTTGAACTTTTTTCTGATATTGAAAATGTCTGGGCAGTGTGGTGTTTTACTTGTTTCATTTATTTTATTGTATTTGTTTGTTTGTTTTAATTTACTTGGTGACTCAAATGCTAAATGGTATTTAAAGACTCAAAACCATATATAAAGTATATCTAGGCACAATGAAGAGCAATTGAAACTCAAGTGGCTTCTAAACTTACTTTATGCCGGTAGTAGTGTTGTTTGGCCTCAGTGATTTCCCCTTGCCAACATACAAATCCTTGAAAAGTCAGGCTCTCCCACAAGCAATGGAATGTCTAGGAGACTCCTCCAGAGGATAATTCAGAACACCTAAGACTTATTATTATTATTATTGTTCCTGCAAAAGTCATCTCTGCTGACCACAGAATAAGCCTAATTTCCTGAGACCACGATTGCCTATGGTGAAATTACTTTGTGCACAAATTGCTTTATAAATTAGAATTTATGTTCTCATGAAAATTAAGAACCTATCTAAATAAACTAACATGTGGACCCCATTCCAAAAATCTGCACAATATATATTTTTCAGTGGAAATTATTTTAAAGCTATGAAACAAATATATCCTAACCGTTGAAATGCAATGACACATGTAAGAATGAAATAAAAATGAAACAAACAAAAAAAAAGATATACAGATCAGATACTTTTTTTTGCTTTGGTTTTGTTTGCCTAGTTCTTAACTTTTATTGTTATTTTTAGCTTCTTAAGATAATGACAGCACTTTATTATTGTAATTTGACTGATGGGAACATCATGGAAAGAGACATGATCTGGGATCTCGCAGTGATGCGTGGGGAGGTTTGCTGTCTTGTCATAGTGACTCATCATATTAGCAACAATATTTTTAGTGGTCCATGTTGTGTGAATTAAGTTATTATAAATTTTAGGGCAGAAATGGGTATCCCTGTGCTGCGTTTCCAGCTTTACTAGCTCTTAATTAGACTGCAAGCTGATACTCTGAGTGATAAAATACCATATTGTTCATTTAAGGACTTCAGGCACCCTCGAAGTCTCAGAATGATCAATGTTTTCATTGCTCAGGTAGAATATGTAAAAAAAATCTTTTGCCTGGCACAAACATATTCAGACTTCAAATTATTTTAATGGCACTTTGAGCTTCCTGTTGCTAATAGCAATTGATGTAGGTAACTCCAGTAACAGGTTTAGGAGAGTTTAAAACATATGTGAAGGTAGACTTAAAAGTTCAATCTGTATTTTCAGCACTCCTGTGTGAAATGGAACATAAATGTTGCTGAAGACTGTGTTGATGGAATGCAGCAGAGAAGTCTCTCTTTTTTACCTCTGACAGTTCATTAAAACGTAATCATGATGTGAATTCAGATAGACCACATATAATGGTTGGCTCAAATACTTCTTTGGAAAGGTCTTGTTTATGTTTAAACCTTTGGTACTATTGCAAAAGGAACATCCATTGATAAGCCTCCAAACAGCAATTGAGGTCGAATAAGTTTGCTGAGGAGAAAAATAATTAAGAAATATGTGTCAAATGCATTATTAATAGAAGTCTTTAGATATGAAATTGTGCCTTGAAGTTTCATTTACCTCTTTAGACATAACTGTTGCCGTCAACTTTTAGTGATTCATAAGTTATCAGTTATGACTCATTACTCTTCTTTTCTACCATGCCTGAGTACACAATCTTCCCAGAAATGAAATAAGCATATTGATTCCTTCTGTCTTAAGTTTATGGAACAAGGTTAGAATCAATTGTTTAGTGCATATATAGCATTAATAATTTCATTTATACCTGAGTTATAGATGATAAAAGAGCTGAAACCAAGAAAACAGGACACAATATAAACAACACTGTTGATCTGTAAAGTCGATGGTTCCATCACTCTTTTGGATATTTGCCTTTTTTAAAAAGAGGCTTTGATTTCTTCTCCTGTCTGAATATTTCTGGAGCAAGATTAATATTCTTTTCTAAACCCAAAATTTAACACACAGACAGACATACAATTGTCACCCTTTACTTTTTATATTGCTAGAATAATTTGCTATTTTTGTATATTTTTATCCTGTCAATTACTAATATTGGTTCTTAGATAATGAAAAACCATTCCCTACATGGAACTTTTACTTTTATATACATTAAAAATTTAGATTTTTTAGTGTCATTATAATGTCCTAATTTCACAGTAATGTTGAAAATAGTATACAAGTAGCTGTAAGGGATAACTACAGAATCACAAAAAATACTGTGTACTTGAAAAGAGAAAATACACAGCAAATTGATTTCAAGCCATTTTAGTTTCATATATTTGGTACTAAGTGACATGTTGAACATTGAAATAATTGTGTTTCTCTTCGCAATACTCGAATATCTAGTTTAAAACCATTACTACTCCTCCTATCACCACAGGCCTTGATAAAAAGCCCTTCCTCTAATTTACTGCTTTAAGTATTGAAAGGCTGTGACAAAGTTTCCCTTGACCCTTCTCCAGGACCCTGAGATGCATCTTGTTGGATCCTACATACTTGGGTGGTCGTGTTCCAGTACTGCATGGCCAAGATATACATTAATTTTTTAGGTATAGCCTCCACACTGGAATAAAACCAGGTACAGCATATTCTGTATTTCACTCCAATTTTTACAGTAATTGGTAGAGAAGTAATGGGGAGAGAGACCCTGTCAATGCCCTGAGATAGGTGAGAAGCACTGTTTCATCTAAGAAAACAAGGCACTGGGTCGTTGTTAAGTACCTCTTTGAAGGTCCATTGCATACAGAGATATATCCCATGCAGTTCACAAGCAGATGTCTAAATTGAACACTTACTGAGATCCCTGCATGAGGTCCATAGAGTGTTACTGATGCCTTTCCCTGGTCTTAAAATCAAGAATCAAACACGGTTAGAAGGGAAAAACGGATTTTACCTTTGTATTTATTTTAAGGATCCTTAGGTGCACCACGTCCAGGTCGAATGCACCTCCATGCACACCACACAAAAGATCTGGTATAACATTATAGGTCTTACTAATTAGCATACCTATCAAAAATTCCCCAATTTGAGGCTTGAATGAGCCCACCTCCCCAAGGAACCTTCCCCTGGATGGTTCTATCTTAGTTTACAAAATGTGTTCTGGAGAGGACCTTGGTGTCTGGGGCATTCTGATCCCTAACTACGAAGCTTCTAAAATGTTTAGTCTCCTAGCTGAACAAACAAGTCCAAGAATGTAGGCAAAAAGCACTAAGAATATAGAAGTTGTAAAAAGGTAAAACAGGGGTATAAAAGAAAAGGCAAAAAATCATCATGGCATCATTACTATACACAGTATTTGATTGAAGAAGTTTTTAGCATATACATTTAATTTATTTTGTGAGTTTTCCCTATTTTGTTTTGTTTCACTTCCACTTTTTTTACATTTGGGATCTGACATATATTGAAACACCTAAAAATTCTAAATTGCAATATTTTGATTAATTTCTTCAGTTTTGCCTAATTTTCAAATAATTTTCTCTTTTTTCTCTCTCTCTTTATTGATTTAAAGTTTTTGTTTAGACAGACATCTCAGAAAGTTTACCTCTTTCATTCAATTATCTCTGTAATACAGATCTATTAAGTAAAATTATATCGTATCTGTAATGCAGGAAGTGAGAATTTTGTTGTTGATTTCAATAAGATCAAGACTGCCTCAACATACCCAAGTCTGTACCCAGCTAATAATGGTATTTTATCTGTTTTTAGTTAAGTGGAATGTAATGTCCTTTATCATTCGTATTTCGGATGTACGATAAAGCTTCAGATAGAAAGAATTCTTAAATTGCTTACTCTTTCAGTTCCAAGACTTCTCGTAACCATTTTTGTATGCAAAAATGTAAGCCTGCAATACTACAGGCAATCAGCTGTCAAATATTTTCGAACTGAAATGGAATTCAAGATGTTAAAGGCACAGAGACAAGGAATTCAGAACAGTGGTGCTCCCTGCACTTGTATATTACTATATTGCTACTGGCAGTTTTTTCACTTTGTCTTTCATCTTCTGGTTTTTAAATCTTTGCTTACTGTGTATACCTAAACTATAGCAACAGATATTGTAGAAAAGCTCTGAGGTAGATCTAAATCCTCCTCATGCCATTTTTTCACTTCTCAGCTACATGGGAGAAGATTTCTAGTTTTTCAGCTCAAACTTCCTTGAGGAAAATTGAGACATGCAAAATCCTACAACCTATTTTCCAAACCAAGAAGAAGTATATCATTAGGGAAGGAAGACTATTAAAATTCTATATGTGAAATATTTTTTAAATATTTTAGATTTTTTCCTTTCTTCTTGAAACCTATATGATTAATTCTGTGTTACTTTAAGCATTTAAGAAGGTAGTGAAGAATATGTCTCATCAAGACTGTGTCTCAGAATAGCTTGACGGGGCTAGAAGAAAGGAGATCATCTTTGCTGTTCTCAAAGCCCAGAGCAGAAACAACTGCAGTTTTATTACTACTGGCAGGGGTGGTTTAGGCTGTTCTTAAAGATCTCAAGTGCCGGAGGCCCTAGTAAATCTATTCCAGTGATTCACTCTGAGAAATGTTTTCTCATTTTTAACCTGAACCTACAACTTCCAATGAATGAACTACTTGTTTTAAAGTGCAAGAAAAAGCAGAAGAATTATAGAAGTTACAGCATGGTTATAAATTAATATCACTGTTTCTACATCACAAAAAAGAGTATTAAATACCTTTTTTATAAATAATACCTTGCAACTATGTAATAAAATAAATTAAACTCTAGAACTCTTGATTTTATGTTCTTTGGCATTGGGATGTTGAGCGCTAGTGAACATCTCGACACCTCAGATCTTTTTGACAAATGTCAGCATGCTGTTGGAAATTACTTGAAAATGTATCACATACTGGAAACAGATTGGATATTAGGAAAATGTTCTTCACCCAGAGGGTGGCTGCACACTGGAACAGGCTCCCCAGGGAAGTGGTCACAGCACCAAGGCTGACAGAGCTCAAGACAAGCTTTGGACAATGCTCAGGCACATGGTGTGCATCTTGGGGTGTCCTTTGTAGGGCCAGGAAATGGACTTTGATTGTTGAGGGTCCCTTCCAACTCAAAATATTCTACAATTCTATTATTCCAGGATATCTTACTATTTGAACTCAGTTTCTTTGCAGTTTTAAGGTTGTGCAGAGAAATGCTGGAACAGCAGCTCTGACTTCGTAAAATCCAAAACCTCACTTAAGCAGACTTCTCTGTATTCATTTAACAATTGAACAAAGAGGCTATTTTTCATGAAAATTAGAACCACATATCACGCTTTAAAAAAAGCCAACTAAATGCCAACCTTGACACAACAAACCCTAGGAGTTTCTGATTATGTGGGAAGATAAAGAAGACGCAATAATGCATTTCCTAGAACGGCAGCTAGTGATTTCAAATGGCCTTCACCAGAAGGAAAAAGCATACTGCTCTAATCAATACACAGATAGTCTGTAATATAAAGATTAAGATCAGAATACTTAATAATCTAATACTTTTTCTCTCCATATAGCACTTTGGAAGTCAATATCATTAGAAACCTG
Organism: Lycocorax pyrrhopterus obiensis; assembly: GCA_014706295.1. Lineage (NCBI taxonomy): Eukaryota > Metazoa > Chordata > Aves > Passeriformes > Paradisaeidae > Lycocorax > Lycocorax pyrrhopterus. The sequence continues at coordinate 49,110,745 of JACSVZ010000014.1, read as the reverse complement.
GTCCATTTCCCTGCTTTGAATGCATTATATATTTAAGGTTTCTAAATAATTAATCCAGCCTGTGTGGCTAAAAATATAACAAGTCCCTCCATCATCTTCTGCAGTTCCTGCCTGAATATCAGGGGGTTTGGTGGTTGTGGTTGTGTTTTTTTAAACTACTCAGTATTCTTTTCCTTCTTGCTGAATTGTTGCTACATTAAAGGAATAGAGTATTAAACTCATGCAGCTGCTGAAATAAAGTCTGTTTTTCCTCAGATAGTAAATGAGCAAATATGTATGTGTTCATGCACACATGTATCCTTCTCTGATGGGAAAGGAAGACAAGACAAGGTCACTTTCATGGTGCTTATATAAATAGGGCTTTGTTAATAGGGAAAGACGCTTATTTTTTTAATGGGTTTGCAGATGTAAGAGGTACAAAAACTAAAATAATTTTTTATTGCAATATTTATGAAATACTTAATAGCTCGTCTGCTATTTACTGCCATTTCAATGAACCCTTTACAATTCAGTTGCAAAACTGCTAATGAGATTTGAGTCTTTTATGCATTCACAAATTACAAGTATATACTTGAACTTAACCACTTTTACATTAAAAATAACATGAATTTTATATAATTATAGAACAGTTTTGATTGGAAGGGACCTTAAAGATCATCTAGTTCCAACTCCCCTGCCATGGGCAGGGACACATTGCACTAGCTCGGGTTGCTCAGGGCCCACATCCAACCTAAGCTTGAACACTTCCAGGGAAGGGGCATTCTTCTCAGACCATTTTCCCTACCAAATCCATAGCTCCAGTCTTGCCTTTCGTAAATGAAGGAATTCCTCTTGTTATTAAAGAAATATAACTTAGAAAAGGCACATGGAATTAGGTAACCCTCCAGTTTTGGTTACTAGTGTTAAAGTAGAAGGCTACGGAAGCAGTGAGCTGCTTAGGATAAGTTCACCTAAAAAACCAACAACAACAACAACAACAAAAACCTCAAAACTTTAAATCAAGAAATGCTGCCAAGGAAATGTTTCGTTCAGTAATACAGGACTTTTAAAATGTGTTGGGCAGAGAGAATTTGTTGTGGGTTACTTGCTCTATGATATTAAATAGTATAGTAAGCACTCTTAGCTCTAACCATAATTCATTTGCTGCTTTTGTTGTCTTCTCCACGTACTCTAAATCATGTGAACTGAAGAGTCTGATTGCTGCTGCTTGAGAGTTAAGGCTACAAAGCCAGGAATGCTTTGCCAAATGTCTTGAAAATGTCTTTCTTTCCACTGCTCTAATTGTCACAAATGCCTCTCCCTCTTTCTACTAGATATATATCTGTCTAGATATACTGGACTTTAAAATTAACAGTAATGACATGAAAATGTTAGTTCTATTGGTAGAGAATATTATAACGAGAAGTCTGATCTGTCCTTCGAAATAATGATGAAATTGAATCTAACTCATTCTGCAGCTATGGCACACCTTTTAAATCAATTAGTCTCCGCAAAATAAGATCAAAACTTTGAACTGTCTCAAGGGTCTTTTACCCTTAGACGCCTGGACATGATACATGAAGCCACTGAGTTAAGTGAAACAGTATATATTCTTTTAACACTCTCAGCTTTCACCCTCTGGAGAGATGTGCCCATTTTTGATATTCCCTGGTTCACATTTGATGTGAAAGAAAATCAGTTGTTCTATCTGATATTAAATTATCAACAGCAGAGAATTACCTTAAAAATCTGAATTAGCATTTTGTCTTTTCATTAAAACAAAATCAGCCACACTTTTGCTACACTAAGGAAGCTTTTCTTTTCTGTGGATGTCTGAACGGATAAAAAGTTTTAAAGGTTTTGGTTTATACCAATCTGTGCTTCAGCTTCGCTGTTAATACATTCATACACCCCAGGGCCAAACAGAACTATAGAATCATGCAGTGTGTTCCCATGCTTAGCTCAGGCCAGTACTTTCATCAGTTATTTCATACAGGGAGCCCAAAACCTAGGCTATCTGTGTAAACTTTATAATAGGGGGCAGTTTTTTCACTGAATTTTAGAACATTAATTACTTGACATTAATAATTCTAAGGCATTTTGTAATTTGTTGCAGATATTTCAATCAAGTAATGTATGCCATGCTGAAGTCCAGTATTTGGTGACTCTGGGTAGAAACTAGTATTAGAATCATATTGAATAATTATAAATTTTTTTTTCAAAATTAGTAATGTAAAATATTAATTTCTCTTAATTAAATACAGTAAAGGCACTTCAAAAATGATATTATGCACCAATTGAAAACATACTAATAATTTTACTCTCTTTATTCTGAATTGAGTTTAACTCACACTCAAGCTAGGTCTGTTAGATGTGCAGGTCTCAATAAACCTACAGATCAATCCTGTGTGAATCCTCTTTTGATTAAGAAATGTTCATCAAACTCCAGACCAGGTCAGTTCTGCCTGTTAGTAGGTGCTGCTACTGTGGGACTGTGGGCCAGTCACTGTTTACTGGAATGACACAGGAATAAAGCTAGAATGAGAAAATTGATGACTCATTGAAAGAAAGATGAAAATGTTGAATCAAACCCACAGTATTTCAAGAGATTTGAAGAATTTTCTTCTCAGACATCTTTCACTCCTGATCTTCACCGTGGCTTTTTTCCAGCTGTGGGTGGTATGGCGGTAGATGCTGTCATTACCAGTGTAATGTACTAAACTGCTCTGAAGTACTAGTAGGTCTTTGTCTAATATGCTGTAGTCTTATGCTGTAAATGTCATAGGGATTTGGCAAAATGCATGTTAATGTTAACTTAAAATATTTGTCCTTTCAGAGGATGAGTCTTTTCTCTTAACAACTATCCAAAAATCCAACTCACCTTTATGCTATGTAGCTATTGTATACCAAAATGAGAAGGCATTTTGTTCTTGGAAAATAGAAGGTGTTCTAAATATGTGCCTTCTTTTAAAAAATGCCCATCAAAGATTTATTATGTAGGTTAACCTAGTCCTTGACATTGCTTATCTTGTGTTCGTGATTTCTTCACTCTTTCCCATTCACAGAATTTCAGTGGTCTGTGAAGTAGTGATGGCTACTTCCCAATGGGACGACTATGGTTTTTATTTTGGGAGAAAAGTATTAACATTTCTGAGATGATTTCCAAACCAATAGCAATATTTTTCTGAGCTTTCATGCACTCTCCCAGAAATCTGTGATACTTTGGAAGTCTGAACACAGGTCACCAGATGGACCACACCTTCTGCTTTATATTTAACCAGAAGTAACGCAGTTTTTGTTTTTGAAAAATTTGCTCTGTGCTAGAACTAAAGAAGAGGACATGGTAACAACTGGGAGATTTTCAAAATCTCATGCTGGAACTGAATTAAATCAGTAACACAGATTGTACGCTCATCTCTTCCCATGATTTATTGTTCTCAATGGACCTCATTGCAAAAAAAAAAAAAAAAAAGGCTTGTAAAAGGCAAAAACCAAACATTATAGATATTCATCTTGCAGACAAATAAGGATGGACCAGAGTAAAGCAAAATAGAACTGACTTTCTTATAGTTCTGGGGCTTTTTTTAAAAACAGTAATGATAAATAAAAAAGAGTTATGAATTATAGTGACTAAAGTGAAAATCTTTGGGGAAAATAGTAGACAAGAGTTCAATGCTCAGCTGGTAAGCTGGAAGAAATTTCTCTGACTGGACCTTTTCTGTATTAGAACATGATTTTATGGTGATCCTGCTGAGCCTCTTATAATTCTAGGCTGCCAAGTAAGTGAAGAGAAATTCCTAAACATGGCTGTCTTCATTTTACAGGAAACTAAGAAGGCACAATAATCCTTGCTTTGTGCGTGAAGAGAAAATAATGATAATAGAAGCTATTTTCTCATCTGGGTTCCATGTCTGCTCAATGTTTATCTGGGGAACAACAAGCACAACTACTTTCTCCAGGATTATGATAATCAACAAGACAGTTTTCCTTAGCCTTCTCCTAAGTTAGGATGCTTCCATTTAGTATCTATGAGCAAAATGTTGTATCACATTCTGCCATTCATTCCACAAGCATGAACCAGGGAGAAGAAAAAAAATTTGAGTCAATTTCAGATTTCTTTGAAATCTAGTTCAGGGTCAAAATGTAGTGTAATGAAATGTAAAAGCTTATGAGATGTTAGTCTGTTAAAGAGCTCACTTGCTCCCTTGCTCTTCCCTGAATCCTCTCCTGCTCAGTACTCCTCAGGTCAAGACATTTAAGGGAAGTTCTGTTTTCAGCAGTTTGATTATCAGAAGACTCAGAAATTCCTCAAAGAACCCTAAGGATGTTTTCCTCTTGCACTTAACATTGTTTATACTGAGAGATCCTTTCAGCTTTTTTTTTTTTGTTTGTTTGGCTTTTTTCTTTTCTTTTTGGCATAGCAGAGTTGTTATACCTCTTCCTCTTCCTTGTAACGGAAAAAAAATATGGTAAATTTCTGCTGTTGAAATAGTTTGATCTCATAATTGCTATTCAAATCTGACACTTTGCATTGGTTTTCACTTCTGCCTACAGTATTATTGATTACTTGAGGTTAAAAATACGGGTTTTTCTGAAATGTTTAATACAGGTTTCTCATGCACCTATGATTTATCATATGATTGCAAGGGAAAGTTGCATTAGCACTGCAAAATACTGAGAAAATAACAAATGCTATTCTGAAAACCTGACACTCACCCAGAGTTCAAGTGTACAGAAGGGGCAATGTAGGAGACAACTTTACTTCCAGAGTGAGAGTGTAGGGGTTATAGCTTGAAATATGGATTTTTTTTTTTTTGTGTGAGGGAAAAATTAAGAGAAAACAAAGCAGGCACAAAACTTACAGACTATAAGAAGTTTACTAACAGACTTAAGAAGAGAAACAAGGACAAAAAACTGCTGTGGTGTGACACATCTCTTCCATGAAATCTCACAGCTTTGTTACACTGCAAGACATGGACCATTACATGGGGTTACTAATTTTTTAAGAATGAGTTATGTTTGCTTGAACGCAAAAGTTTTTTTTGCCCCCAGTCTTTAAAAAACCCCTCTTTCTCTCGGCTTTTAAAGAAACTAGCATAGGCACTTTTTCAACTTTCGCAAGCCATACGTGAACTGTCCATCCCCCCATGTACTTTAAATGGATTAAAGAGACAGTTATGATATTACAGTCTTTACCACGGCATTGCAAGAAGCATTTTAAGCTGCGCACGGGAAGCGCGGCACCGCCCTCTGCTTTCTCCCGAAGCCATCTTTAGAGGCTTTGGAGCTTCGTCCCACGTGACCAGCTTTTTACTTCTCTCTCTGCCTCTGAAGTTGCTGTTACCGGTCAGAGTCCACAGAGAGGAGAGCCCCCCTGCTCTCCCTGCGCCGCTAACTGCACAGTATTCTCTTCAGTTTGGCGTGAAGTGTGCTGGCTGTTGGCTGGAAGCTCCCGCCGGCTTCTTAAGAAAACTGCATCGGACGCTCCATAGTTCCCCTTCCAGCGACCCAGGGTCCGTGCTGCGGCGTTGGGAGTGGGGGGGCAGAGGGCGCAGGAGGGGCAGTGGCGCCTGGCTCAGCCTGGCCTGGCGGGGCCCTGGGCTCTGAGGCCCCCCATCCGTCCCGTCCCGGCACCGAGCTGGAACGGAAAAACCTCCCTAAAATTCCAGCTGTCCACGCAGTTTAAATATGTGAAATTGAAAGAAGCGTAATTGGTTTAACAGGCTGTCTGTCAATTCAGGTCAACCCACCACAGAGAGCTAGAGTAATTTTGAGAGTACATACATTCTTCTTCATCCAGGGTCTTCTCAACAACAAAAAGTGACTGGAGATGTAATATCTAGTGTTAGCCTGAGACTGTGCTTTAGCAATACAGTCTGATTCTTTTTTCTCTTCATGTTTATTTTAGACAAATTTGACAGATAATTGTTGGCAGCTTAAAAGTGGGTTGACAGAGTTTTTTCACCTTTTTTTTTTGTCTCTAGGCATATACAATTTTCCTGCTCATCTCTTTTAATTGTCATACAAAATTATTAATCTCTGAGCTTTCTCTTTTTCTCTTCTTGCTGTTACTGAATAGGATGTGAATTTTTGAGACCTGATGCTAGTGTAGTGAGTGGAAAGCAAATTACAGGAAGGCCAGGTACAATGGAACATGTATCTAAAAAGAAAATATTTTTAAAATTTCTATCTTGGCTTTTCTCCTCCAGGCAGGAGGAGAGGAAGAAGAGGAAAAAAAAAAAAACCCAGCAGATACTGTTTTTTTCAAAGAACGTACTACAGTTATTAAATGTATTAAAATAACTGTCCCTTATAGTTGCAGAATCATTGTAGGCAAGGTCCAGAATTTGGGCTGACAAACACTGAGGAGCAACAGAAGAGTAGGAGTTGTAATCTGCTATTGCTATTACTAACATTTGAAATAACTACCATTCATTTGTGCTCCTTGAAGCAGAGGAATTCGTTAGCTTTCTTTGTGCAGAGCTTCCTAGGTGACAATTATTAATTCTAGCAATTGCCCACTTTGCCCATCTTCCTTAGTTCTAGTACTCTTTTTTGTAACCACAAAAGAGACATGCAGTGGCAACAATCAGCCTCCTAAAATGCAAATAAAATACACCTATTTCAAAGAGAAAATAAAAAATAGTGAACAAAAAGGAAAGGAGTGCTGTTAATATCACAGATAAGAGGCAACTCACATTTTTAGAAAATCATGCGGAATACTTCATGTCCACTATTTTCCATGAAGGCAGGGTTTCCCTAAGTCTGAAAGAGCAAGAGTAAACTTCTTGGCATATTTCAAACCTTAAGAAATTATAAATTTTTATTAAGGGATGTGGTATCTATACCTTAGTAGCACTCATTTTATCCACCTTTTCTACTAACAGAAAAAAAGTCTGAGTCTCTGATAACAAGTAATGACACTTCAAGTAACACAAAGAAATCTTCTTTTAATTTTGATGGAGAAGCTAATCCTGGAAACCATTTTCAGGCACATTTAAGACAAGAAAATAATCAGAAGCAGTCAGCATGGTTTCACCCAGGGGAAGTGATACTTCACCAACTTATATATCAAAAAAATACCTGTGGGGAGGGTATAGAGCATAAGGATCCAGGCTCTTTTCAGTGATACCCAGCAACAGGACCAGAAACAATGGGCACAAACTGAAATGAAGTAAGTTTCCTTTGAACATTAGGTAAAACCTTTTTACTGTAAGGATAACTGAGCATTAGAATAGATTGCCCAGAGAAGTTGTGAAGTCTCCACCTGTGGAGGTATCCAAAAGTCATCTGGACACAGTCCCAACGCAACTGGTTCTAGGTGGCCCTGCTTGAGCAGGGTAGTTAGACCAGATGATCTCCAAGTGTCCCAGCCACAGCCTTTCTGTCATTCCACGATTCTGTTTTGAAAAGCAATGTTCAGTGTTGACGTCAAGGTTTATCCCCTGCTTTGTGGGTCCTTCTGAGCTGTGACCTGAAAAACACGAAAACTTGGTGGTTCACCAGTCAACCCATGGTTTGTATGTCTTCTCCACAGTACTCCATGGAAAGCACACAGAAAGTGGGCATCCAGGTGTTTTGTCTGTGCTCTGTCAAACTCATTTTATACTTTTATTTTTCACATATTTTAAAGATTAAAAATTAAATCAGGGAACTGACTGCTCAGACTTGTCTTTGTGTTAGATATTGAGGCAATTTTTGAGTAGTTACTAAGTTTCTATAGTACAGCTAGCTCTCTTACTTTATAAATCTGTTAACAAGATGGTATCATACTGGCAGAATAACAATACTTATTAATTAAGCACATGTAAAAGTAGTACCATCACCAATGAAAAAAATAACACTTCAGTATTTTATAGCCTTTTTATTGCTACAATCTGAATTTTATTATTGGGAGAATGTGAAATACGAAGCAATGAAATTACTTTTCAAGGTTATATAAAAATTCAACAGCACAGCTTAAACAAAAAGTAGTCCTATCTTAATGGTTCTGGTAATAATAACTATCTGTCATGCAGCAAAATATGAAATACTTGCAAGAAATCTCTAAGGTAGAAGATTAAATAAGTACTAGTCACCTTGTAGTTCTAATGCTAGTTTATATCTCCACAATAATATTGAAGTACTAACATGAATTACTGATACAGTAGGAATTTGGCAGTTATTCTCTTGGAATTCTTGCTATATTGATGGAGTTGAAAAAACATTTACTTCAATTCTGCCTGCTTAGTCACCATTAGGTGAAAGTGACTTTCTGTAAAACACTCATAATCCAAATACATTCTGGTCTTTACTGATTACTCTAAAATACTTGGGAAATCTGTGGCTGATTAAATATTTACTTCTGTTTTTGAGCTGAAACAAGTGCTTATGAGTTACAGCCCAAAATATGACCCCAAGCCTAGAGAATACAAATGGTTTATGAGAGTCTGTAATAGACCAGAAATATCCATAAAACACCCCCTGCCAAGAAGTAATGTTGTTTATATATGTCTCCTGCCGTGTAGGCCTTATTTACCGTTCTGGTAGGTTAATATTTCTAAGACTGGAATGAAAGGGTTTGTAATAGAAATATATGCAAACATTTATAATTTGTATCCACAATTCTGCCCTGCTTATAAGACGATCTTCAAGTTTTCTCTCTCCCTTTTTATTTCCCAAAAGACCTTATATTCTATATTTCTCTGTGCCACCTTCTTATTTGTATCACCTCAGGATATTCTTACCCTGTATCGACTGGATCTGTCTATTTTTTAGGTTCAGGGAGAAATATTTACTACACAAAGCATTTTAAACCTTTTGGTTGGGCTGAAGGGGAGATTCAGATCATCAAAGTACAAATATACCAGAACAAACTTTTCTTATGTAGAATACAATTTCTCTGAGGCAAATGAAGGTATAACATCTGAGATATGCTGATGTATCTAAATATAAAAGAAGGAGGGGATGAATGAAAAAACCCTTTGATAAATCAGCAAAATATTTACTGAACATGATACAGTGCTGCATACTGTGGATATTAGTAATTTTGTGATACAATGGCTTTTAGATAGTGCATTTTTATTCTATCAGTTATTGCTTATCAGACCTCTTTACACACAAATGAGTGGAGATTTTTTTATTTTGAATTTTGTTATTATGAATTAAACCACTTCACTCTCTAGGTATTCTTTCTAGTTCATATTTATTACATATTTTCCCATATTTTCACTGGGTCTTATCAGAAAAAAATGCCTAAAATTATATGTTATAACTGGAAATAGTGAGCAGACAAGTGAATTAAGAATATTTTTTTCTTTCTAGGAGATATGAAATCTTAATTACAATCCGTCTCATTTGCCCAATAACCACTAAGTTCATTCTTCCTCAGAAAAAATGGAAGGCAGAAAAAAAACAGCTGTGTGTGAACTTTCTTCTTTCTGAACATAAGAATAAATTTAATTTGAACATAAGCACTTTTTATACAATGACGAAGAATATGTATTAGTCAGTCAGTATCCTATTAAAAAAAGATATGGATAATATCATTGGCTGATGATGTTCAATTGCATTGATTTGGGCATGATGAAATAGTGGACATTACAACAAAAGGAACAGAGTTATTCTGTCAACTTTCATAGGGGTTGAGTTAGTAAAATATCCCGCCTAAAATTTAAAGTGCTTTGTTGTTCTTTTGAGGAATGCAATAATCATTATAGTGCTATGTAACATTTCTGGGTTACATTTGTAATTTGGGAATTATATTAATGCATCCATAAATTTTAATGACAGAAGTAATTGTTGTTAGGAAGTTTAATCTGGTTAGCGTAGCGAATAAGATTTTGAAATACATTCCACCATCAGAATTGTAATTGTTGTGACATAGAACTTGTCTTTTTTGAAGAATATTCAATTTTTTTCAGCTATTTCAAATTGTGTATCACTCTTAATGCACCTCAGTGTGTTGTCTCTTCCGGCAAGCATTCAAATGAAATACCAGGCATTACTTGTGTCTGTGCTTATGGTTGTGAAGTACTGCTCTTACACTGAAGCCTGCTGTACATTTGCATAGGTTGGTAGAACACGGTTTTTTATCTCCTTCTTCTTATTTTCTGTAATTATTTTTCCATACTCTGTCTTATTAATTGCTTACTCTTTACCTCGCAGTTATAATGAAGTTCAGAATATTACAGAGGCATTACATTTGAGGTAACTGGAGTAGTTTTCATACTTGGGATGTTGAATTGAAAGCAGCAGTACTTCCAAACACATAGGAACATCTACTTTCTCATTGTCATTGCTGCCTAGGTGAGGTGCCTTTCATGCAGTGGCATTTGACAAGTACTTTCTCTGTGGGAGTAAAAAAGGCAATTTTATATTCTTCATAGAACCACCACCAGATACATATTTTCATCAAACTGGTTTTTTCAGTGCTTTTGTCTATGGGATTGAAAAAAAAGCAGGGATGTTTTGGTCACTGAAGAAATGGGGTTTAAACAAAGCAATTGTTGAGAACAGCTAAATATCATTTTTTGATAGCTTTACATCATTCTTAAAACTTCTGGTGGTTTTAATATATTTCTTTGAGAAATAAAGTAGGTGCTTAGTATAGACACACAAGAGAGTTAATTTGGTCCTTGCTGTGTATGCATTTGTGAATTGTGTTTGTTAAGTATTTTTACATCCAGTGGATTTCTGTACTATTAACACAATTTTCTGCAGAACTTCCTTCCGGAAGATGAGCTTCACTAGTTAATGGCTAGTAGACTTCTGAAGGTGATGCTTATTGATAAACAACAGTTTGTCCTGGGACATCATATGAATGTTTCAATTTCCTCATTTAATTTCTTGATTCCATATGTTTTTTAGTGTCTTCTTGCACTTAGCTCGCTTTGTTGAGACTGCCCCTCCAATGGTCAGATGTTCTCTTCTGATATCTACTTAAAAGTGAATTAAAAATTCCTAAGACTCACAATACGATCTAGTGCCCTCAGAAGATTTCCTAATAAAATTTGATGTGTTAGTTTCAGACAATCCAGTAAATGCCCTAATTTGATTACTATAATTTACAGGGAAAGTGGACTAACCAAACTTCTGGTTGCCCAATATCTTAGTAGGAAACTGTTGGAGACTACTGAAATTCTGGATGTCTGAGACAAAAGGGAGGTGATGACCATGCATTACCACTAACCTTTTTTTTTCTTTTTTTCCCCCAAGAGATTTATTTTGAAGAATTACCATGTCTGGACACAGATCAGTTTGTTGAACTGCTCAGTTCTGGTCAGAGAGTTTGCATCAGAAGATGCTATCAAAATTTAAGTATGTCATTTCTGTGTTATGGTTTTTCTTCAATGATGACACTCAGCTTTCTCTAACTTATGGTGTAGTATGATTCTGGTTTAGGGAAATCCACACAGGAAGACTGCAATTTTTCATCAATACAATGCCAGCAATGTTTTTCAAGAGATTCCTTTGCTTTGAAAGAACTCACTCTTATGGACAATATTTTTTTCCCTTGGTTTCCTTGATCCATGTTTTAACATTCTGAAAACTTCAGATCACCACACATACTGTAATAATATATATAGGCTTTTGTGAAGATAGAGAGAAAAAATACAATTTTTAAAAAAGTTATTTTAACACTTCCACAGGAAAAAAAAATTATTACACCGACTTACAATGGGCTTTATCTAGAAAACTGAACTTTTGTTGACACCTCCCCTAAACAAATTTACTTGTACACCCCTCAGAAATCAAAGTCAAAGTCCCACCTTGAACACAAACATGCTGAGATCTGAAAGTGTATTGGAATGGTTTATTTGTCCTACAAATATGCCCTCATTGTCATGAGGGCAGCTGACATATATTCCTCAGACTCTTTGTTTAGGACTGTCACAGATTCATGAAGGCATGCTTTTCCAGATATTAAAATGAATGGGAAAAAAGCCTAGAATGAGAATCTCTCTGCCCATATGTGTTTCTTTTCCAGCACATTAGACTGAAATCTTTCTCCCATGCACTACTAAGTTCTGTACACGGGCTACTAAGGTGTTTCTTCTAGAGGTCACACTACTATAATTAGGACACCTCAGTGATTTTAGAGACATGTTTAAAATGTATTATGCAGGTTAGTACTTGATGTACATTACACAAAACAGCGTAAGGGAGAGGAAAAGTGAAAACTCCACTTTGACTGCCAATCCATTGGACAACGATATGCTTCCACATTAGTAGGTACTTCAAAGTCCTGGAGAAATAGAGAGCTCCATTGTTCTACTGCAGCAATTAGAGAAACTACTATCAGTTATGAAGTATGATAACACTAGCAGTATGAACTTCTTCATGAGTCAATCTGTCAAACCTATGTCAAATCTATTTTTTTCCATGTGAAAGATTTTAGTATTTCTAGATTGAGTCACCTAGAGATCAGTGGAATACCTTTACTTCACAAAAAAAGTCTAAGTGTAATCTGCAGTGCTGTCACAGATTAAAAACCCAAAGAGTAATAGTAAATATAGTTTTGTACAAAAGCAAGAAAATGGAATTATGTCTTTTTCTCCCAAGAATACCCCATTGTGCCCAAAACCAGCTTGCAGTTTTCCTCTTCAGAATCCAGACCTGTCAGAAAGTCTTCAAGGCATTTTCCTGGTAAATGAACCCACAACATGAAAACCTGTGTTAATTATATGTGTCAACTTCCGTGACTGTTGGCTACAAACCCCCAAAGCTGCCACAAACCAACTGATTGAAATATCATTGTTTTGAGGACTCAACTGACCTTGAATGCCTAGCTTGTGTATAGATTGCTAATGGCATCATGTAATGGATTTCATTACTATTATAACCATAACAACAACTAGAGATCATTAAAAAGTTATACTGTAAAATACAGCAGTTTAAACGACAATGTAGAAGAGAGGTTGATCAAGTCTATTCCATTAACAAATGTGAGAATGATAACCTCGGGATCTGTGCAAAGAGGTAATAAAATATGACATTAAAAATTGCAACTTTTAATTTTCCATCAATTTCAACTTTTTGCTACCCTATCAAATTCAGACAAAGGATTTTCTTTTGTTATAGCTACTAACTTAAACTCTGAGAAAAAGATAACCTTTTTTATGGGCTATATACCTTGTACTATGGTATAAGCTGTTGGTGGTAAAGAGAGTTAAATGGAAATAAATAATATTAAGATTTCTTGCCAGAACCTTTAAACACTTAGAGTTAAATGAAAAAGCTTAATTTAGAATATCATTCTGGTCTAAAACTACTATCAGTTTTACAACCAGCAACTATATTGTAATAGGCAATGACAACCACAAAAGTAGGGAATGTCTCTTGGTAATTTCTCAAAATACTTGAAGTGGTTTCCTCTTTGTGAAAAATAACAGGAATTCGAATTTATTTGAATTTATCTATTCTTATCTGAAGTGAACTAAATTTATTACTCTCACAAATAACTGCAGAGGAAGTTCATGCATTTTAGTTATGACGATTGTGATTGCTTTCCTATTTTTTTCATTTTGATTTTGTTTTCACATGATGGACTTTTTTCAGACAGGAAAAGAAAAAACAATTGATGGGGGTAGGGGAGGAGCTGAGCCTAAAATAATATCCGATTGAGCATCATAAGTAACTTTAAAATGGCATTCATTACAGGTGAAATACGTATTTTTCATGAGTATGTCAAGCAGACTGGGGTATCTTGCACAACAGGAATCATACAAATGTGACTTGAGTTCACAATGGAGTACACCTGCTACAGTTTTACATTTATTTCCTTTCAATATTTCAAGCCCATCCATTTAACTTTGAATGACCTTCTTGTAACATTTCCAGCTGCATTCCACAATTGATTTCTCCTTTACTTTCACAACTGACCAGTTTTCTCTGTATCCTCTGTACCTAGTCCTGCCTTCTGTTCAGAAAAAGAAAAAAAAATCTTTCACTATCCAGTTCATCTATGCTGTCTTCTGATTTTTTTCTTCAGCTTTGCCTTGCATTCTCTACACGAGTGTGGCCAGGCATCCTCCTCTGAAAACCAGGTTCATATTCTCACAGAACATTCATTGTTGAAGAAAAGTAGGAAAAACGGTTTCAATCAAGGGAACTGTTTTCAAAAGAACTTTTTATCATGGGTTTCCCTTAGGTTATGTCTTTTTAAACACAGGTAGGTCAGGTAAAGTTCAGGTGTCTTGGGTAGTACAATCAAGAATAAAATTTACAGTGTTCTTGACTGGCTCAGGTAATATTTTATAATTCAAAATCTAAGGGGTTTTTGTAGGTTGTTTTTGGTTTTTTCATGGAACCACAGTGTGGAAATTGTTTTTGTGAATTGTTTTCATGAAGAATATGACTCTCAATAATAAAGTTGTTATTCAATTGTTACCTTAAACAGTAGCTGTTACAAACCAGACATTTATAACTTCTGCTGAAAATTAAAGAATTATAATTATGACCTTTATGATTGTTACTAGAAATCCCAATAAAATCATTACAAGTTCTTCTGGTCTCCTAACCTGTTATGCTACTTCTGCTTAAAACCAAGACTAAAACATTGACCCTCTAAAGTGAGGGACAGTTGCTGAGTACAAATAACATTGCAGATTAGCTCAACTCGCTACACTTATGAAGGTGAGCTTTGTCATTATTACTTCCTTCTGTCATTTAATTGTGTTTGGCAAAATAGACAAGACCAGTCTGAGAAATTAAAATCTCGAGTTCTTGAAAGATGGGAAGATATAAATCTACAGGTGTTGGAGTAAGATTTGCAAAAGGCTTTCACAGCCATCTCTGAATCTCTGAATCTCTGAATCGCTGATGTCTCAGAATACCCGTTTATCCTGCAGATGCAAATTTTCCACTTTTCTGCGTGGTCCATAGTTAGCAAAGTGAGCATGAGATGTGCTGTTATCCTGATTGATGACCTGCTACTGGCCTACAGTGAGGCACCCTCTTGTCGATACCTTTCTTGTAGGAACTTGCAGAAGAAAACAAAGCAGACTAAAAAATGATAGCTTCCAGCTCTTTGCTTTCACTTGCTTATAAAAAGGAGCTGTTCTCTAAATTTCTGAAAAGAATGTGTCTCAGGATTCTTTTGGAGCTCGATAATGAAACCGTAGACAGAAACCCGTCATGGGCAGAACTTCTGTATGACACAGGAGGTGAATGGATACACTGAGTACTAAATTCAGTTTTCCGGTAGTTTTGGAACAAATTTTAACCTATAGTTAATTGTATACTTATTTAAAAGCTGTAATCCAAAATTATTAAATTTTCACTTGCAATGGATTTTGGGGGTGGATGTAGTACAGGCTTAAACTGCACAAATACCAAAATCTTTTCCCTGTTGGCTTCTATTATTTCAGGAGTCCTTGGCTCATCTCTGTAAGACTGCAGATGTGCTTCAGTGTGGCTGGTACATCTCAGAGACCCCTGCAGAGGACCATCACAAGTACCCTCTCCATCTAACTTTTTCACATCATCCCACAGTTTGCCAAGAACAAGCTTGATATTGATATCCCCCATCATAGAAAGTTTAAAGCTGTGCCAATAAGTCTCACTAGTTCCCATGTAAAGACTCTCTTTTCTCATTGAGATGATGTCTGATGTCTGATGCCAGCATGCTTGACCCTGAATAGGCCATACCGTTGTCAGAAAACCCCAACTTTTGGGGATAACACCAACTGTGAAGACATATATCAATAGACTCAGCCCATCTGTTTCTTCAGATACTGCTGCTTTCAACTGGAAGTATAGAGGAGAAAATAACTTGCACCCCAAATTCCTATACCAAAGGTCCAAAGGCCCTGAAATTCTTTTGATTGCCCTCAGACTATGTGCTGCCACTTCTTGCACCATACATTGAAAATCAGTAACAGGCCGTAGTCCATAGGGCACATCAGGCTTGGACATCTCCTGCTGACATCCTTAACCCAGGGAGGCAGCAGATCTCCCTATGGGCTGGGCCCAGCTGGCATGTCAGACCCTCTGTTCCCTTTAGAAGGGAATCTCCTACAAATAAACTTCATCTTTTCTTCTTCTTGTAAGCAGCTGTAATACAGTGAATTAATGTTACTGATTGTGGTCGTGCCTCTGGTGGGACTGGACCTTCATCCACTTCATCCTTAGGCTGGTCTTCTACACACAAAGCCTCACACCTATTGTGCAGAGGAGACTGGGGGAGTGAGGACGATGAAGAAGCATTTTGGCTCTCTGACTTTAAATTTTTATGGCAAAAGATGCGGGATTTTTAAAATTGATTGTTAGTAAATAAAAGTGGAAAAAAATTAGATCTTGTTGCTATTGCAATATTATAACCTAGCTAATGCCTACCAGGCCAACAGATATAGCTCTGCAGTGGAAATTCTTGTACACCATCTGATCAGTTATTGTGCAAAGGTAAACAATAGCTAGCTACTGTTAGACAGAAGCTTGGAAAACAGGTTTTACTGTGCCAAGGGCATAGACACGATCAATCATGTGCTTGAAAAAAGAAAATTATAAAGGCCAGGATTTGGACTTGACAAGGCTTGTGGGTCTCTTCCAACTCAGAATATTCTATGGTTCTATGAATGATGAGAATTTACAATGACAGATGGTCGTTCAAAGATCTGAGAATATATTCTTCTACTTTTAACAGTAAATTCAAATGTTTGCACAACATTAAAATCAAAGAGGCTGCTGAGGTTCTTGGGATAACTTTAGATAAAATTAAAAACTGAAGTGAAAAGTTGCATTGGGTGAAAGGGGATTTCAATAGTATCAGAAATCAGTGGAAGTTTAGTTCTTAAACACTGTGCCAAACTATCAGCTTTAACTTTTTTGATTTGACTAATAAACCATCACCATTCCTCAGCCAAATAAACTTTCAGAATCTCTTTATTCATATTCACCATCATGAAAGATTTTATCCAGTATTTTTAATAATTTATTCTGCCACATTTAGCTCTCTGATATACTGGAAAAATGGCAAGAGTCTACACTTAGTTTTTCATCACCTTTTCAGGCTGAATATTCCTCAGACCTGTTCTAATTTGTATCAATTGATGAGAATAACAATGTAGACAGTACTGAAAACAAATTTGGGACACCTATAATGTGAAATTATATTTTATAAGTGATGCTTATTTACTGGTGACTGAGTCTAACCTGCTTTAGGCCTTGCCTCTGCTCCAAATATAGGATTGTGTTTAACGAATTACTTGTATATTGATTTCTTCTTACAAACTGATATCAAATTCTCCCATTATGTCACTGGTTTTAACCTGGCATATATCCTTTTTATTTTGTTTGCCAAACTGTGACATCTCAGTACAGCCAATGATTTTTCAAGAATTTTAAATGACACACAAAACCTTGCCCATAAATCTGGTCAGTTTATTATGACGTCACTAAATTTATTTAGAGACATTTAATATGTGAACATATGGAGATATTTTTCCTCCTCCAGTATTAAAATAGAGATAAGCTTTATTCTGATATCTAAGCTATCAAGCAGTCAAATAACTAAAACATTAATAGTTCAGTTAACAACTTTGGCTCCACCAGTTACAAACATGAATTTCACAGAAGCTGCCCTGCAGTGAATGTTTAGTCAGCAGTTGCATTTGTGAACTTTATCATGAATGAAAGTCCAGTTTGGAACTTGGAATTCTGTAATACTTTGCTCAGCTGCCTATATCACAACTGTTTCAGTCTACCAGAACTACCCAGTTTTCAATATTGGCACTATGCAGTATATTTTGAATATATTACATTTAGTTAAATGCATTCTATATATTGTATTGCTCATATTCTGAAGTGAAGTAAAAATTGTACATCTTTAGAAAGATTAAAAAAAGTTGCAAAACTTTTCTTTATGTTGTCATATTTAGGCCTATAAGAGAGGTTATATTAAAGTATATAATATCCATGCTTTTCTTATTTTATTAAACACATTAAGCCAAACAAGTAAAATATCTTTATTAAGGAGTACAATTTGGGAGAGCTAGTTGAGCACCTTATAAGACCTTGCTTAACAAATGGCAGAACTATACATACTATTTGATAAAGTGGGTATCAGATGTTAATTTAATTTTCTTCATCTGCATCTTAGACCTATTCTTTCTAGATTTTCATCTTGATTGTACAGCTGTTTGAGAAAGAGGAAAGAAAAGAAAATCTAGTAATGAAATGTGATATGCCCCTCTAATTTTCAACAATTTTAACAAAACCTCTTCATTTTTAGTGCCTTTCTGCTTTTAGGGATTTCATAGGCAAACAAACACAGGCTTCAGGACAGCAACGGGTTTTTTTGAGAAAAATTCTGTACTTGCTGGCACGTCTCTGTACTCCTTCTGCTTTCTGAAATTTGTGGACCACAACTGAGTTTGGTGCAGTTTTTAGAAGAAGTTTAGAAGTTTAGAATATTTTAGAAGAAGTCTAAAAGGAGGAGATATTTGGTGACTTTTTTGTGCTAGCTAGCTTATTCTTGACTGATTTCAAAACAATTCTACTTCCTGTGCACCCATTTTTCTGATGGATGAAAATTATTTTCACTTACAATATTTATTTGCTGACATAAAGCTCACGTCAAGAGATTAACTCTTACTGTTCTAGACCAATAAACATTTCAAATATGTCTGTAAGAAGTTACATTTTAACGAAAAATGTTAAAGCAAGGCCCATAACAAAACACTGTATGAAGCAGAATGTCTGAATAACAAGGATCTGTGGGTTTTGAACAAATATGCCTAAGAAAACCTTTCAAAACCCAATATAATTTTGCACTTCCAGAAGTCTTCTTGAATATCATTTAAGTTTTGCACTGTGCTTCCCTGATTTCCTTTGTCATGAGTTGTGTGGATTTTTAAATAGACTAGGAGTTGAAGCTCCTTACAGCAGTTCTGGCATCTCCACACAAGATGCAGTGGACAGGCATTTTGCATGTCCACCGTGGCTTCCTCCTCTTAGCATCAGCAAAATGCTAAAACTCATTGCGTTAAGAAGGTACTTCCACCCCCTACACCTCCACACACGCACTGTTTCAGAGATGATAGGAATGTCTCAGGTGGAAGGTGCTACTCAGGTTACTTCAATCCATTTGAGGTTGTAGCACAGTTGTGTAAGGTATGGAAGAAGTTGTTTCTTCTCAGAGTGTTTCTCAGAGATAACAACAGACAAGAACCTATCAGATGGTTTAAGGAACACAAAATACCATAAATAGCTGGAACAGATCTAAATTATAAATATCTACCCTCACTGACTTCCCGAAGTTGCTGAAGAGCTCTATCTTATACTGAGATTTGTTCCTACCTCTTTTTCCATGGCTCCTAGTTCAGCAATTTTCCACCCACAAAATATTTGCATAGTACCATATACTTTCTGGTAAAGAAAAAGCAAACTCATAAACATAGATATTTCTATATCTATATGCATTTATAGCTATACCTATATCTATATCTATATCTATATCTATATCTATCTATATCTATATCTGTATCTATATCTATCTATATCATCTATATCTATATCTATATCTATATCATCTATATATATGTTGTGATACTGCATTAACCCTAAACACCATAGACAGTTTTGTGAGAGTTTCCTGAAACTCCTAATGCATGTAATAAATAAAGAGCTGTTTTCTTTACAGATATTCAAATACAAATAGTTTCGTATCAAAGTTGTCAGGCAAAAGTTTGTTAAAAACAACACTTAGGAATTGCTGGAACTGAAATAATTACTCTTCTCCAGTTCATATATTGACATTGAAGATCCAAATGCTGTTAGGAATAATATTGTAGCTTAATACCAAAGTACAGTTCTCAGTTCTTCTTGTGCAGGATTGGAGAAGCTTTGAAAATGGACACCTATGGTCAGAGTAAGACCACCTTCAAAAGAGTCTTCAAAAAATAATGAAAGCGTTTCCCAGCTGTTTTCTTTAGGATATAAAGCTGCTTTCATATTTGCTTGTTTCAAAGTTAACTTTCCAGAGAGAAGGGAGGAGGGCAGAGGAGAAAAATAGGTTGTTTAAAAGATGCTCTTGTTCTCATCACTTTATATTAGTGAAAGGGAAACTTTTTTACAGATATTATAAGGTTAAAATTTTTGGTAACTGCGAGGAATCTGTGGTCCATTATATTTGGTTGATCCTTTTTTCTGCTTATGAGGCAGGAGAATTCCTTGAATAATTAAAGTACGGCTTTGTTTCCGGCTTTATAAAACAAAAGGAGAAATTTTTTTATAATCCATGGCAGCGTTGGGAAATATCAGACTAGTATAAGATCAGAGTTAAATATTTACTCTATGTGGAGTTGTTCAGGTCTTGCTTTGGCAACCTGAGAAAGATCTCACTGTATTTGGCTAGAGATATTTTTTCCTGTTTTGTTCAAAACCATGGACTCCCCATTAAAAAAAGAAGCAAAAGAATATATCAATAAATTACACAAAAATATGCATATCACACTCATGAATAATAACCTTCTTGAAATATAGTAGAAGATGTTATGTAGATTAAAATGATAAAGGTGATTTTGGTAATAGGTTTGGAGTAATATATAACTTGAGACACTGGCAAGCTGTCCTTCAGCCTAATTTGGCTTCCAGTTGTGGCTCAGGTTTTGAGATGAAGATATTTACTTTGAGTAATTGTCATAAAGACCCAGACAAAGATATAATGTAGTGCCATTGCACAGCAATTGATCTTTGAACCACTCCAGAATAACATATCATTTACAATGATCTATTTGGGATATTTTTTCTATCACTTTTTTTTCAAAATGCTTCCAATAAAAATGTCTTTATTATCTGAATTAGAATCCCTTCTGCTAAACAATGACAAACATGGTTTTGAAAATAAAATAACAGAATGAAAATTAATATGTTTGGCCCAATTTCTGTGTTTGCTGCAACTGTTGTGTTAAGTTCAGACAGAGTGGAAGAATGCCATATATATCTGTATATATTTATGCATGTAGCCAAGAATTTATTCATAGTGTGAGTGAAATCATAACAATCTAATTAAAGTGTCATCAGGATTTTTTCTGCACTGTGTGGTTTAAATTACAGTTATAAATATCTAATTCTTCACAGATCCACCCTTTGTTGCTTCTATCTGTGTAAAAATATGGTTGTACCACCCAAAGATACACAAAAGTAAAACAAATCAGCCATAGACACCAGGTTCACTAACAAGTTTTCTGTCACAGCTGAACTAAATAAAAACAAAGCTGACTGCAGGTCAAGAAAATTACAGAGAGAGTAAGCCCAAGATGTGTCTTTTCTCAGGCCTTTCGAATTTGCTGCAAAGGCTATGGCCTGTTGCTGCCAGTAGCAGTGCTTTATTACAGGGCTTTCAATTAAAATTCCAGTAGAAAGTATGTGGGTTTGCTGACTGTAGACCATGATGTGATTCAGTAAAACTGGAATTCTGACTCAGTTACAGTAAGTACTAAATTTACCTTTGATCTGCCATTGGCTAATTTACCCTGCTACAAATGTATGTAGTTCAGAATGTGAAGTACTGACACACTTTCCAGATTAAAGATTAAATTTGCAAAAGTTTCAGCCATTGAATTAGGGACTTGTATTGGCAATGGCTGGATTTAAGTGCCATTTGGTATTGCAGCCGATTTCCAAAGAAAAAGAAGTAGCACAATGCATATAATTGGTGCCTGGTCAAGAAAATGTTCCTCATTTTATATCTTTACAGAGCCATACCCATCTAGACATATACCAGTGGAGGTGTCAGTAGTTCATGCTGTGAAATTACTCTGACAATTACCAAGAAGATATCCACATAATTTCCTCTTTATAATTTCATGGCCCAAATATTTAACCAGAACCATCTAAAACCGAACAGATTGTGTTCACAGGCAAATACAATATAATTTTCTCGGCAGTAATATGCAACTTCCCATACCGAGTCCCAACTTAGGCATTCAAGATCAGAGGAAAAAGAAGCTTAAGGATCAGGCAACCGGCCACAGGGACAGAGAGAACTTAGAATCCATGTAGAAGGCTTATTTAAAAGCTGTGATTTTTTTCATTGCATTGCATTGTCTGATAATAGAGTCTTGAGTGATAGTTGAACTTATATTCGTGAGCTGCATATCTTGCAGGAAATGTTACTGGCAAATGAAGGATCGATCCACAAAAAAAGAAAGATATTCCACCTTGTATAAAGGAAATGACCAAAAAAAGCCCTCCAGCAGAAGTCCATTTATTCTTGCAAAGAACTTAACCAGGCAGCAAAACACCTGAAAAAGTTCTCCCTGTCAGATTGCTGTACAATGACACTGGCAGTGAGACCTCCTTCACTTTCATGGTAGGGAGAAAGTAAGATTATAGTACTTGACAACCAGGTAGAGCAAAATGAATTTTCAGCAAGACAGTATTTCCCTTCCATTAGCAACACTATTTTTCCTGGATGACAAAAGCTGATTAAGAGTTTGGAGATAGTAATATTTTGACAATGAGAGGTGTTTGAGTAGGCCTGTCCAAAAAAAGGTGGAACTCTTATACATGAGATGCACAGGAGAATATGGCATAATAGACAAATGTTTTGATGATTGCCTGAAGTGTCTCAGTTCCACACTTACCATTTTCTGCTACGGGCCTTTATTGGGAGGCCATCTGGCCAAACTTTTATCTAATTTTGTCTGATATTCAAGAGGCACCACTGTCTATCACTCCCACCTTCGTCAACCTCATTTCCCTACTGAAATGAACTGTAATTTGCGTGTAAGATTTTGACAGAACTACAGTCTTGATCTCAGCATCTAACTTCGTAAGAAGAGTGTTCAAAATTCAATTCGTAGCAACGTAACACTATTAAAAATTCTCATGATATTCTGAAGCCAATTATTAATAATCAAGTAGTCTAAGAAGCTTAAAAGAGGTACTTTTACTGGTCTTTGTTTAGTATTGTAAATAGTGAAATTTCTTGTAAAGCACATCTGAAACTAAAGAGCAATTACAAATGTGAACACAGAGGTGGATACAAAGAAGGATGAAATAAAATTTTAACTTGTTTTTACCTGCATTTTTTTCTTAAATATCAAACTTCTTAATAAGAAAATAAAAAATGACAGTACAGTTGCAGTGCTGCACCATTTCCCTTGCTGATATTCTGGTCCTTAGGACACTTATGTCCAATTTATGACATGGGTTTAGATAGAGTCCCATAGCATCTTCACTGACAGCCATACACAGACCTTATTCGTTAATAAAAATATCTAGCAGCAGTTTGTACTAGTTATTCTCCTGCACAGTCAAATATTTATGTTCTAAAACAGTAACAACGCAAAATTCTTCTTCATGAATTAAGATCTGGGTAGCAGCACACACTTAGAAGACACTAAAATATTTGATTAGAACAGAGCAGGAGTTCATACTACTCATACAAATAAAGTAGTGGTGTAGGACAGAGGCAATCTTTGCGATGGGTCCAGAACAGTACATTATCAACTGCATGGAAAACAGCATGGAAACTAGAATGACAAAGCAATTGTCCTTTCCAACTGTCCTCAGTGTGATGGAAGCATGCATGACTAATGTTTTCCAGTCAGTGTTATTACTTGACGTATTTATGACACTTGGTCATGCTGATTTCTGCAGCTGTATCAAGGGGGCCATCACATCTCTCTACAAATGGAGTTGCATCACTGCGAGTATAAACTGTTACTTATTTCATATATTTGAGGCAATTATAAACTTCAATATGCTTCATGAATATGTCAGCACAGGTGTCATGGCACACTCATGTTCCCTTGACAAATGAACTCCACTTGGTAGTCTAAGCACTGATGAAAAACTAATCTTGAAGTAGCTGATTTTTGTGTTAAAATTCTGTAAACTTTGACTGATAAGCATCCCAGAGTAATTACAGAGCAGAACTGGACTAGATCGCCTTCTTGGTATTTGATGATGACTGGATCTCATAGGAAAATTTCATGTTCCTGAAATCTCCTGGTGTAATAGACCACAAGCAGCCCAGGAGCTCGAGGAGAGTGTCAGGGAAAGCTCCTTAACAATAGATACCATGAGATGGGTCAGCTGGACTGACATTGTTTTGGATCTGCTACTTAGGAATGGAATAAACCTCGTTAGCTAAGGGCACAATGGCACCATATTGGCTATGAGAGATGAGTTCAAAATCCTGAGGAGAGTGACGAAAGAGATTAACAGAGTACAGACCCTGGACTTGTAGAGAGCAGACATTTCATGGTCTAAAAGAGCTCAAGAGAGCCGTCAGATTGAGAAGGACAACCTCTTGCAAGCACAACAGCCCATCTTATCCTCGTGAAAGTGAGTGACATATCAGGAGACCGTTTTGACGAAACACAGAATTTCTGTCACAACTGCAGTGCAAAAAAAATGCATGCAGGATGCTGAAGCAGGAACAGACCAAAAGGAATTTAGAAACATTGTCTGGGCATGCATGAATGGTGTTAAGCTCAACTAGAGCCAGAACTGGTAACAGATATCAAGAGCAACATGCAGGGCTTCTGTTGTTAACTTAACAGTTAAAGGATAAGTAAAGTGTGTGTTCATTGCTAAATATGTAGGCGACAACATGTAGTGATAGTAAATGCAGATAAGAGGGAGAAAACCAGTATTTTGGTTCTTTGAGTCTTTCTGAGTGTCTCACAAACCTTTGCGCCTTTAAGAAGGAAAGAAAGTACTCAGAGTAGGAAGATTTGAATAATGTATGTCTTGAGAAATTTGTACATTTACAGGTCCTTGAGACCAGATGAGATGAACGAAAAGTTCTGAAAGAGCTTGTCAAAAGTCTCTATGAGGAATCATAGAGGCCAGAGAAAGTGTCCAGTCAGCACAGAAAGTCAAATACTGCATTGTATTTAAGAATCTCAAGGTGAACAATTACAGAACTCTGTAGCAGTCACATTACTACAGAGTTCTCTAATTGTTCCTGCAAAAATCATGGTGCAAATGCCCTTTGAAGTTATTTCTGGGCATATGAAGAAGTAAATGTTTGTGAATAGCAATCTGACCAACCTGATTTACTTTCACGATAAGGTTATTAGATCCATGGATGTGAGGAGATCAGCAGATGTTCCCTGCCTTGACTTTGGAAGGATTGATTTCACACAGCATCCTTATAGTCACTTCTGGAGGGCTGAAAAAAACTGTCCAGATCATCAGACTGAAGGATAGTAGCTAATTGTTTATATTCTGCTTGAAGTAATGTCACATGTAGAGGTTCTTGGCATCCGTTATGGGACTTTTCATGTTAATATACTTATTAATAGTCTGGAGGAAGAGGTAGAGTAGGCATCCTGAAGTTAGCACACTGTCACTGCCCTGGGAGATGGGTGAGCCTCGGGGGGTGTTCGTCCCTGCACCGGAGGCTGCAGTCCCGCAGGCAGGCACTGAGAGATATCACTTCCTGGCGGCCGCTTGGAACGGGCTGCGCTGGCTCGATCAGCAGGCGCACCCAAAGCGGGGGGACCAGGTGGTCTCAGCCCCTCAGGAATTCCGGAGGAAAAAGAGGCAAGGGAGAGGACCAGTCCATATAAATCTTCCGAGGTTTATTGTCCTGAAAGCGGTGGGGATGAACTGGCCAACGAAATCAGAGGGCACTGAGGTTTTGAACCGGGGTGGCCCCGAACAAACAACCAATGGAAAACAAGACCGGAGGGGGACACAGAACCAATGGCCAGGTTACAGAGGAGGGAATTAACAGAACAAACCTATTAACAACCAAACTTAACAGAACTTTCTGGAGAAGTGGTGTGGGCTCAGAACCAGGTCTCGTCCACGGACTGGTCCTCGCTCTCCGAGTTGTCTGCCCATTGGGCAGGCATGCCGTGACAGACAGCGGGCGGACCCCGAGTGGTCCGAGGCACCCCAACAGCACATGATATCACCTTTGCTTGAATTGGTTGACCTGTGCAAGAGGAAGTCTCCATCTACAGGGTCTGGGTGTGTTTATAGGAAAGCACTGACAGGAACCCCATGCAGCTGGTGTAGAACAGATCAATATCAGTTCCATTGCCATGATGAACTATAATGATCTTTCCAATGCATATTATGGCCTATCACACCAAGGCTGAGCTATCAAGTTTTTCAGCTGGGAGATCATTGCCTCAACAGATCACCACTTCTCTGATGCAACACAATAAAAAGTAGTTACCATGCTTGAAAGGTTATTATTGAATGAAATATCTCAATTGTTCAGGAAACAGCACAATGTCCAAAATAATTAGACTGTGAACACTGCAGATGAACTTTGTGCTAAATTGGTTTTTTTGGGATCATATTTTGTCAATATTGAAAAAAAAGTTCTTAAGCACTGAACATTCTCATTAGAAATAATGATTATTATTATTATTAGTGCATACTTGGATTGAAATTGCCCCACATGCTTCAAAAATGAAAATAAAATTTCTCCTTTAAGTATTTTTCTTCCCTGTCCTCATCTAGTCTATTATCAAAGCCCTCAGAAAGACTCCACTACACTGCAGAGACATCTCCTAGGAGATTTACCCCAGACATTTATCTTGGTACAGGGAACCTGACAGGACCCCTTTGAATTTGGACAACACAGATCCTGAGTTGACCCTAGGAATCAGACATTCTGAAGGCCTTCCATTCCCTTCATATCAATATTCTAAATAGTTCACCAAAACACAAATTGGAAAAAGCTGCAGTTTCACTCTACCATGCCAATTGTATTTATGGGCCGCTAGTCCAAAACTCTACACTTCCATGGACATCGTGTCTCACGTTTTGTGGTCCCTGTTGATACTGAGAAAGAAAACCTCAACAAACATTTATCCATCTCAGCGGTACATACCATCAAGGAGGGTTTAATTTAAAAAAAAATTGCTGTTATACTTTTAGAAGTCATTACTCAGTGAAGACAAAATAATATGGACTGTCAAAGCACTGCCGTAATGAAAATGGAGTAGTAAAGCACTGAGTCTGATTCTGCTACAGATTACACCAGGAGGATTTGTTTGACATAAGCAGTACAAAAAACTAGAGTAGAATTTAGGTGACAGTATCCAATATCTGATTATGTAGCACTCTAATGGTGTTAAGGAATCAAATCATTGTACTGCTAGAACAGTCCCAGACCTCTAATTTTTCCGCATAGTGCTCACTATAACATTGTGTAGCTGACAGCTCCTACAGCATTCTACTTTCATTGTTCCACTCTGCTCAATTTAAAATTATACCAATAAAAGATAAGCTGCCTTAATTTTTATAAAAATGGTTAATTCTATTATTTTTTCAGTAAACATCATACAAGTTTTCAGTATTTCTTTTCATACTGCATTTATGGAACCAGAATTTTGCTTGTATCTCTCTGTACTCTTGCAAACTACTTCATGACCAAGTCAAGGCAGCAAAGGTTCCCTTTTCTCCCAATGTTTCTAAGATTTTAACGAGAATCTAAAGGCACTCACAGCTCATGTTATCTATAATGACTTTACCCCCGTTCTTCAGTCCTGGAGCAGAGTTTGGGCCAAAAGGTCACATG
Source organism: Lycocorax pyrrhopterus obiensis (assembly GCA_014706295.1). NCBI lineage: Eukaryota > Metazoa > Chordata > Aves > Passeriformes > Paradisaeidae > Lycocorax > Lycocorax pyrrhopterus. The sequence goes on along the minus strand of JACSVZ010000014.1, from coordinate 49,083,288 downwards.
TCCTCTGCCAGTCCTGTGCCAGGCAGGCAGATAAATGCTGCTTTTCCATTCCTTTCTGTGGTATGGACTTGTATATAATGGTGATAACCATGAAGTTTTCGTGAGGTGGGGTTGTCATGATTACATGCTTTGAAGTAAGAGGAATTTCTCTGCCTAATGGAAGGACTCACTTAATTGGCTGTTTTGCCCGAATGGAAAGTCTAGTCAGGAATGTTGGCAACTACCATGTAATGCCAGTGCTCCTGGCTTCAGGAGGCCAGTGCTTTGTTCTTGACTCTGTCACTGATCTGCTTTGATATTTCAGGCACATAATTATGCAAAATTTTCTACATTAATTTAATTTTGCATGCCTTAATTTTCATTTTTAAGTGTTTAAAAGGGAATTAGTTAGGGTCTGATTTTCAAAGAGATCAAGAATCCATCTCTTGAAAGATAAAGGTCAATTAACTCAGCCGAGAAAACAAATCATTGGCAGAGTAGTTCCTGGGTGCCTAGGCAGTTCACTTCTGTTGAGCTGTTCTAATTTAAAGTGTTTTGCTACCAGTAGTAAGTGGTGAATCCTACCAATTTAAAAGAATTAACTGAAGTGGTATTTTTCAGAATTAAAATATGCTTAAGAAATGCAGATCAAGAATAAAGGAAGAATAAACAGGAGCAGACAAATTTTTCTGAGCTATTTTGGGAGGTAAGCACATGGCCTAACTGTGAACAGTTGAGAAGATTGCCACTAAACAATTAGGTAACAGGCAGGTAATCACATTCAGTGCAGAGATGAGTGATGTCATTCACACACAAGCAGAACACAGCCCTGCCTTTCTGGGGTGGTGATGGGTGAGAAACTGGCTTTTATACATACATCCTGGTTTGAGACAAATTCGGAGGAACATCCAAAATGAACGTCCTCTGACAGAAGGCAGGTTACAGCCACCCCTCCCCCACCAGGTTCAGAGAGAGTTTTCCTCAGAGGAAAGTGAAAGGAAAAAACCTATTTATTTGACAGACACAATGCACAATGGGAAAAGAATAATGCTAAATAATAAAACCGCTCGCTGTGGAGAGAACCTGGTAAATTCTGAGTCCTTTCTTTGGGTGTGGCCTCTCTTTCTCTCTCTCGTGTCTTCGGAGCTGGGTTGGCACGGGCCCCCCTCCAGGCCTCGGTGGAAAACTCTCCCAGTGAGTTCTGGTATTCTGAAGAGAACAGTTCCAGAAGAGAAGAAGAAGCCGAAGTCCCCGGGGAAAAAAAAAAGTTTAACTCTCTGTCTCTCTCTGGAGAAACAGAGACGAAAGCTGGATGAAAAGCAGGAGAGGGTGCTTCCTCCACTCTTGTCTCCCAGAAGCACTGAGAGGAGTAGTGTGACTTTGGAGCACAAACTGCTCTGAAAAGTTCGTCTGGCCTTTTTTTTTCTTTCTTTCGCAGGCAGTTTTAAAGACAGAAAGGCACAGGAATCATGTCTGGGCATAGAGTGGTGATAGGGGATACACATAAACTCACTCCAAGACAAAAAAGAATTGGAATCTTTGAGAGATGACATATAGATTTATAAAAACATTTAGTGGAATTTAAAGAAAATAGAATACTAAGTATTTTAGTAAAAGAATCCAAACCATATACTGTACCTACATCTCTAAGATAGGATCAGTTCTGGTATCTATTTCCAAAGAACACCGAGAAAATGAAAGATTAGTTATTTATATGGCACAGATTCCAGAAGTGGAATGATGAAACCTTGTGATTTCAGTTGTGGTTATGTGTGTGGGGAGAAGGTTATTTCAAATATTTTTAAAATCATGAATACAGTGAAGAATAAACAGAGACACATTTCCTACTTCCTCCTATAATACAAGAAATACTGGGTATAAACTGTAACCATCAGACTGAAGATTTAATCCACAAAAGATGGTATTCGTTCACATTCTAAGTAGACAAGCTGTAAAATGTTCATTGTGAGATTTGATGTTTGCCAGAATTTTACAGTTGTTCTCAAAGCCACTGAACAAATTCAAAGAAGAAAAACACTTCAGGGGCTACTAAATACAGCCATACACCTCTGACTCAAGATCCTAATCATAGAGACTAAACTGAATCTGAGATTTAGGATTTTTTTCTCCTATTCTTATAGTATAATCATCAGACAGAATTCTGAATTTAGTGTAACTTGGTGCTGGCCTTTTTATTTTCAGGTGGGAGGACTCGGTGCAATAGTAGGAAAAAAGGAATCAAGGCAGCATTTAGGCGGAGGACAGAGGAAATTAGATTAGTAGCAACATTGTGAATCTAAATATGGATATTCTTGTCCTGTTGCTGATTCAGATAAGCAGACTCTTGTGTGTACCTTAAATGATGTGCTTCAGAGCCATTTGCAGGACCAAGGAGTGGTAATTTTTGCCTTTAAATCCTACATTGTTTCAGTTTTTGTCCTTCTTTCCTCTCTTGTCTCCAGAGTATTTCAGGCCAAGTAAGACTGTGGAGGTCATGAAATGAAGGACATGTATAGGTATAGAATTTCACAAAAGCCTTTCTGAAAACTTTCAGAGGCTATCACAGCTTAGTTACAGCTGGAAATACTGAAAATGTTATATAGATTGTCTACAAAGTTTTTCAGGGTGAGCTGATAGATCTGCAGGCAATTTTCTTCATAATGTCTAGTGTGAAAAGTCTGTTTTGTGTACTACAGCTTCTATTCCCATGTGTTGTGGAGTTCAGTTATGATTTCAATGCCAGCTCATTTTACTTCCCATAGAAATTATGAAATAATACCCTAATAGGAACCACCAGATCAACTTAAGGCGTCAGTCTGGTCTTGACCACTCTTGTGTCAGCTACTAATTCATGTCCAAAACTGTGTGTTCCTAAGCTTATCCCTTAACTCTAAAGTTATTGTGTTTGTTATCTCTTTAAATGTACATTATTACTTGTATATTTCAAAATGTATAATTTTCCTTTTTTATTATTATTTGTTTGTTTGTTTTTTGTTTATTTTTTTTTTTTTTTTAATAAAGCAAGGTCATTTCTCTGTGTGCCTTTTTCTGACCTTCAATCTCTGTCACTCCTTCTCTTTGGAAATTAAAGTGGACTGAAATTTCATTTAGTGCACCCTCTTCTATAAGGCTTTTGAATCAAATCTATGCTTTTGCCTTTATATAATGAACATATAAAATACACCTAAAATGAAAAAAGTATCTCACATGCTTCTAGTCACTAAAGCATCCGTATCAGAAGACATCAGATCTGCTGCTTTTTAGTTTGACCAATCAAAGAAGCCACCAAGCACATTTTACTTTGGGGACTGTGAAAAAATAATGATGCTGCATTTCCAATGAACCCATAATCAGAAGACAATCAAGAAAGAAAAGTAACAGGGATATTTTATAATTAGGAAATTTTGATATAAATATTCTATGGGCGCTTCTTTGTGTCTAAAAATTTTCTTGAAACAGATCCCAACTTCTGAGTACCACTCTCAATGAGCGTAAATTTTCTAAGCATAACAGGATTAGTACCAGAGCAACATGTATTGTCTAAGACCATAATGTTACAGAGAATATGACATTATATTTTTCCAATAAGCCCATTCAAAGAACTAAATTCGAAAGCCATAAACATGAACTTATACTCAAGAATCTCTTGCTCAAGTGAATACACTGACATTTCATAAGTAAGATTAAATAATTAACTTTGTTCAGGAGCTGACTTCAGTCTTCCACAAAGTGAAAAACACCATAGTAATTGATTTTATAATTTTCATGGCAATATTTTGGTATTGGGAGGGGCTACACAGGGGCGGAGGCTTGTGTGAGAAGCTGCTAGAAGCTTCCCCCATATCCAGTGGAGCCAATGACAGCTGGCTCAAAAACGGACCCACCACTGGCCAAGGCCAAACCCATCAACAACAGTGGTAGCACCTCTGGGATTATGCATTACAGAAGGGGAGAAAAAGTTATTGCACAGAAACTAGTGCATCCAGGGAAGAGAGAGGTGAGAAGAAATGTGAGAGGAGCAGCTCTGCAGACACCAAGGTCAGTGGAGCAGGAGGAGGAGGAGGTGGTGTCCCAGATGCGGGAGCTAAGGTTCCCCTGCATCCCGTGGTGCAGAGCAGGTGAGTCAGATGTGCCCCTGCAGCCTATGGAGATCCATGCAGGAGCAGAGACCCACATACAGCCCATGGAAGACCCCATGCTGGAACAGGCTTCTGGCAGGACCTGTGGCCCTGTGGAGAGAGGAGTCCACACTGGAGCAGGTTTGTTGGCTGGACTTGTGACCCAACAGGGGATCCATCCTGGAGTGGTATGTTCCTGAGGGATTGCACCCCACAGAAGGGACCCACTCTGGAGCAGTTTTTGAAGAACTGCTGCCCATGGGAATGTCTGGCACTGGAGAAGTTTGTGGAGGATTGTCTCCCATGGGAGGGACCCCACGCTGGGGCAGGGGAACAGTGCAAGGAGACCTCTCTGTGAGGAGGAAGGAGCAGCAGAGATAACGTGATGAACTGACTGCAGCCCTCATTCCCCATTCCCCCTGTGCTGCTGGGGTGCAGGTAGAGAAAATGAGGAGTGAAGTTAAGCCTAAAAGGAGGGAGGCTGAGGAGAAGGTGTTTTAAGGCTTGTTTTTACTTCTCATTATCCTACTTTGATTTGGTTGTTAGTAAATAAATTGATTTTCCCAAGTAGAGTCTGTGTTGCCCATGACGGTAACTGCTGCGTGATCTCTCCCTGTCCTTATCTCATGAGCCTTTGGTTCTATTTTCCTTTCCTTGTCCAGTTGCTGAGGGGGACATATAGAGTAACATTGACGAGCACCTGGCACTCAGTCAGGTCAGCCCATCACACGGAAGCTGTAGATTGCAAGTAGAGCCTCAGAGCTCTGAAATCCCTAAAGGCACACATTATTTTAATAAATTGGAGTTTCTTACTGTGTGATTTACCAAATCCAAACATTACTTTGGTGGCAACTTAGAATCGATTCTGCGCAAGATTGAAAAGCAGATGCTCTCATAGAAGTAATTCCTATGCTGTGCAAGAAGAAATGAGATTAAATTGCCATATTTTCCTCTCAGGAGTCATTAGTAATGAATTGCAATTCTCTTTCATTTCTCTGACTCTTGCTGTTGCTTTACCCCATCTCCAGACTAATCTTTACAATTGGAAATTTTGGTAGTTCAAATGGGACAAAACATGATTTCACTGCTTGACAATATCAATGGGTTTTTTTTTAATTGGGAGTCTTAATTTTATTTATTTTTTCATTTTGGAAATGCAGAAAAGAACCTCCAAGTGTAAAACTGTTCTATTTTGGCCCTTGAGAAAAAGGAATATAACTAGTTCTAGAAATCCTAAATACTAGTAAATAGTTTGAACTTCATCCTTTTTTAGAGATGAAGAAACCTCTCTTTTCACTTAGATCAACCTATCTATGTAATTTACAGTCATGAATGAATTTTTCAGTTAAAGATTCCTGTCTGTATGAGATCTGTCATATTCATTACTCGGAGAAGGAACTGGGGTGGAGGATAGTGTCAGAGTTTCAACCTGCATTATTTGGGAGATTTCTCTGAAAGTCTCCCAAAATTTTCTACTGAGTCTTCCTTTACATGCTCTTTCAAGCAGAAACCTTAGAACAACCTCTTACCACTCCACTGCCAGCCATTTCAAATACTTCAAAAACATTTTCTCTCTTGTTCAGGGCCAAAAAAACTAGTGGCAGATTTAGAGTTTTGACCCTGATTTATTTGCCCTTACACTAAGACCTTCAAAGAGCTATCTAATTTTTTCTTCCTGTATTTTATTTAGAACAAAGCAAATGAACATTTTCAAAGTGATGGTTTCATGTGTGTGTGAGTTTTAAAAGAAAGAACCCTGTGTTAACATAAACAAAACAAATATAACATCGTACTTCTTCTGATCTATTACCTTTTATTTTTATTATTATATTTTATAGATATTATATATTATATATATTTATATATTTATATATTATACACTATATATTTTATTATTATTATACCTCCTCCAGCAGCAGCAGGATTTGATTAGCACTCCTGAATTCACATCTTCTCACTTTCAAGGAACACTCACAGCATAAAGTAAGATGTGTAACAGATGGACAGATGTAAATGACAATATCATTTCTGAAGCAAAATTATCTGAAATTATCATACAAGCCAAACTCAATATATTCCAGTATTCTGGAATGTAAAGTTATTCCTAAACACTTAGAATTAAGCACTTTGCATAACAACGGTCTTTCACAAAGATAACAGAATCACACAATCACAGGGTCAATTAAAATTTCATTTTTCTTGCTAATCAACCAATATACTGCCTGGCATGCATGATCCTGCAAATCTTGATCAAGTCATACTATCATTATAATTTTAACTAGTCATATCATACATTTTATATAAGAGAAATTGCTATTTTATGCATGGCTACACATACAAAGATTTCCCCATTATTTTCATAACTGTAAGTGAAAAAGACTGTTCAAGAATGTCTTGAAAACTGCAAGAAAATTTCAGCCACATTTGCAAGTAATCCTTTTACCTACCCTTCTACTTCCCACATATTCATCCTTGTCATATCTTTGCAAAAAGTATGCACTTGAAGCGGAGTGAGAAGGAAGAATGATATTGGTAATATGGATTTTGAGAATAATTACCCTTTCAGCTTTTCCTAATGAAAAATAGAAATGGCCAGTTTCAAAGCCATCTTCTCAGCTGCTGATAAGATTAATGCACTGATTAACACCTTTTCCAAGTTGGATTGGAGGTGAAAGCAATTCCATTTGGCAAAATCTCATCCCATTTGCTGACATCTTCATTAACTTCACTGATAAGAAAACCATTTCACAATAAAAACTTCTCAGGGCTAGAGATTTTATCTTCACAGCTTCACCTAAAAATGCTAATTCTCTATGTGAAACATGCAGGTTCAATTGCCTTGATAATTTCTGTGTGCCCTATACCTTTTTTCTTTGGTTAAAAGGTTGACATAAAGGAAACCAATTGCTTTGGACTCACTATGAAGACTGATTTTCAAAAGGACAATTCCCCTTTTAACAAAAAGAAAGAACAAGGATGTAGATAAAAGGGAACGAAAGGGTCGTCAGACACAGAAAGTTAACTGGAGGTAGGTATTGGAAGAAATATGAATCACATATGGAAATGCCATGTGATCATACTTGAAGCTATGCCAAGCTCTTCTGTTGTAGTCTATAATTTCAGTGTTTGGCACCCCAATTTCTCTATAACATACCACTGGCTTTGTTAAGATCATAAATATTTTATCCCTTTCTCAGGCATTTTAAGGTGCAGTTTTGGAGCCAGCAACAGACACCATCTAGTTATTTTAAAAGGCATCTGCTTTTGGGAATAATTGCTGAATTTTTAAGAAACAGCTTGTAATATTAGAAGCCAGTTGTGAAGTTAGCTGAATGGGGCAACTTGTTTCAGCCCGGTTATACTCTTGTGAAAACCTTTTGCCATGTAGATTCTTTCAGAATGTGTATTCATACACGAAGTTAGTGGAATTTTCCAAAAAAACCAAAAAAACTCAGAGGAATCCGGTATATATCTGCTTACCAAGATGTAGACTTTTTTGATAGCAGAGATTTTCCCATCTCTTTTACCTCGTGCGTTTGGAGTTATTGTGTTAAATCAATGGTATGACACAGTCTTTCTCTAAAAGCAAGCATATACATGTACTTACTTGTTCTCTCCCACCACCCCAAAAAATGAAATTTGATATGCTAATCTTAATAAAATGTGAAATTTATTCAGTGCAATGTGTACTTCAAAATGCACTTGAAATCCTGTGCCAGCTGTAGAAGGGCATTTTCTTGCTCTTGTGCTGTACGTGTTCTCATAGAGCATTGCAGTGTTAGACCACTTAGTCCTATGCCTAAATTTCTCATGTCAGGGCAGCTGAAGACAGACTTTCTATCTACTCCAGAAAATGTGTTTGTTTTCTAATTCTGAAATGTTACAATGAAACAATGCTATTTCTGCTATAGTTCCATGGAAGTGGCTGATCTTACATTGGATCTGATGTGGTATTCAAATGTCTAAAATCTGGGATCTATTACCTCTGAATGCATTAATGTCACCAGTAAATACCCTTCGCAGTGATCTAGAAAGTCATCTGTAGTGCAACGTGTGGTACCTTATGCTTATAAGTTGTATATGCTTGTATGTTGATAAGTTATGCTTTCAAACTCCTATTTCACAGGCATGTATGGCACAAGATGAGCTATCCCATGAGCAATAATCTTGTCCTACCAGGAAGATCTGCTAAGTACTTTCGATTACACAACAGCACTGGACTCTTCTTCAAATGTAACTCAATCCACAAGTTAGTCACTATGTGCTATCTTGCAGTCCTCAAAGGAGTTTTCCTCTAATTCTAAGAACTAGGTCTTGACTTTTTTAATCTTAGGAGTCACCCTCCAGGCTTTCCCTTTTGTAACACTTTTGCACATTTAAAATGCTATCGCAGTTTTCAAAACCAGAATTGTTACTTTGGCCACAGGCATCCCTACTTATAACCATGTATCATTTCAGCATAATTTCAGTTCTTCTAAACAGAAACAGTCTGTCTTGTCTACATAAATGCTGTTGATTTTATGGTTACTACCTACTGCAGCTCTCCCTAAGTAACCTCAGACACACTGACCTAAGCTAGTGCAAGTCATGGTCTGGCAGAGCAAAACTTCAGGATACCAGCAATAAAAACACATAAACACATAAACCCTTAGGTTCCACTTGGCAGATGCTAATTTCTCCGAGACATAGGAAACAGATTGAACAACAGCTGAAATGGGTAATACTTATACTCAGGGTGTTTTAGAATTTGGGGTAGCAGGAAAAACAAGAGAGCTGATAGCCCAGTGGGACTGACTAGGCTCAACATTGTATTCACTTATTAAGATGAGATAATACTATACTATCACATACAAGGAGATTTATATATATATTAACTCTGATAGCAGTGTGTGTGAGCAGTTGCAGAGTCTTTAGTAAATCAAGCCTCTAACTCCAAATTAGTTTATAATAGGTATTCGTTTTGATTTCTCATCTGCCTGGCAGAAATTACACACTCTTCGTAGTTACACAACTGTCTTTGCAGTTGCACAAACCTGTCTGTGCAGTGCCTGCTTCTGCTTAGCTCCCACTAAGCCAAAAGAAACTTAGGAAAAAAAAAGTCAGATCTATCCATTACCTTAATTCTCTCTTGTCCTTTTTAGCTACTCTCTTATAATTGGTTAAACACTTTTCCTAATTAATTTCAAAGGGTGTTTCACTAGGGGTGAAGGAAGAGTGAGGGCTGTCCCCTGCCTGAAGAGAGAAGCCTCTGGCCTTCACTCAGGGCAGAAGGATGTGTTCAACTTCTCCACTGGTTTTAAGGGATCATGAATATCATGATCTCACATTGTTTGACTGGGCAGTATTTTAATAACAGGAAGATATTGTGTCTGTTCAAAAGTAAGTCCTATGCATAGGCAGCAGACACTGTGTTGGTTTAGGCTGGGGTGGAGCTAGCTTTCTTCTCAATGGCTGGTATGGGGCTGTGTTTTGTACTTGTGCTGAACACAGGGTTGATAACACAGAGATGTTTTTGTTTTTGCTGGGCAGGGCTTACACAGAGCCAAGGCCTTTTCTGCCATTTGTGCTGCCATGCTGGTGAGGAAGTTGGGGGTGCCTGGGAGCCTGGGAGGAGACACAGCTGGGACAGGTGACTCCAAGTGACCAAAGGGATATTCCAGATCATATGACATCATGCTTAGTACATAAAGTGGAGGCAAGAAAGAAGAAGGAGGGATATTTGGGGTTACAATGTTTGTCTTCTCAAGTCACCATTACGTGTGATAGGGCCCTGCTCTCCTGGAGATGGCTGAGCTCCTGCCTGCCCATGGGATGTGCGGAATGAATTCCTTTCTTTGTTTTTGTTTGCTCATGTGCATGGCTTTTGGTGTCCCTATTAAACTGTCTTTATCTCAACCCATAAATTTTCTGACTTTTACTCTTTGATCTTCAATCCAACAGGTGGGGGAGACAGCGAATGGCTGGTGGGGCTTGGCTGCTGGGATAGAGTTAAATCATGAGACACACACACATAAAGGAAAGCCTTGAGAGCAGATACCACACGGGAGAAATTGTAATATGACATGGTGATGAGCGAAAGAGAAAGAGGAAGAGAAAAGGGAAGAGGAAGAGGAAAAGGAAGAGGAAAAGGAAGAGGAAAGAGAAGGGGAAGGTTAACAGGTTAATATCCCTAGTTCTAATATCAGTTTCATCTCAGAAGCTTGGCTAAAAGAGGGCTTTTGTGTAATTTGTGAACTGAATACCAAAAAGTGTGGTGTAGAAGCTAAAAAGTAAAGAAAATAATTCTAAAGAAAAACAGAGGATGGAAGCCTGGTAATGTTTTGACTACAATAAAGGTAGCAAGTTGTCCATAAAAACAAATCCTGTAAATTGAAATTAAAAGCTTTATTAAACAACAGAAGGCTCATTAGGACAATGTAATATTTAGTAGCAAGACTTTCAACTGCTTATCAAATATATACGAAAGAGACATTGTAGAATGTAAAAAGCAAGGAAGAATAAAAAAGCGTCTTAAAAATGTGTAGACAGATTTACAGAAATGAATGTTGCACATTAGTAGTAGCTGAATTTGATCAACTGAGGCCAATTAAATCCTCTAGTTTTCATAATACTATTAAAATTAAATATGTTTTGTTATTGGGGTTTTTGGTTTTTTGGGTTGCAAGGGTTTTCGGTGTTTTGTAGGTTGTTTGTGGGGTTTTTTTCCCAAATACAGCCCATAGAATTCCCTATTTGTGATTAAGTAAGAAACTATGCTCATATCAGCCTTTTTTCCTACGTAGTTTCACTTTCTGTGAAAGTGACTTTGATTGTGGAGCTGGATTCTGATTCCAGAACTGGTGATCTCTGAGTTCCCTTCCCCTACAAACAGAGCTGAAAATCTAGGCTCTGCATAATTCAGACTTATCCAGAATGTTATTACCTGGAACCATCCCTTTGAAGTAGTATGGAAATAGTAGGAAAAAGTATCAAACTAATACACGAAGGAATTGACAGTGGGAATCAGTATATTGCTTTAAATAGTGCGATGATGACCATGCAGAAAAAATAAATTTCCAGCTGCTACACCAGTACTGAACTAGAGTATTAATCGAAGATTTGTGCAGTATGAAGGATAATTATTGTCCAGCTTTACTGGACTAGTGAGTCAAGGTCTGAAGTCCCCAGTAGAAGAAAGATATTTTCCTGCTGGAACAAGTCCACAGGGACAGTCACTAAGCTGATCAGAGAGCTGGAACACTTATTCTGTGAGGACAGGCTGAGAGAGCTGGTGCTGTTGAGCCTGGAGAAGAGAAGACTCTGGGTAGAATTTACACCACCTTCAAGTACCTAAAGGGATCTTATAAGAAGACTGAAAAGGGGCTTTTAACAAGGTCAAGTAGTGATAGGACAAAGGGGAATTAAGCTGAAGAACAGTAGGTTTAGATTATATATTACATGTACAGGAAGTATTTCTTTACTGTAAGGATTGTGAGACACTGTAACAGCTTGCCCAGAAAAGTTTAAACACATCCCTGGACATATTTAAGACCAGGCTGGATGGGACTCTGAGCACTTGATCTAGTGGAAAGTGTGCCTGCCCAGGATAGGGACATTGGAATTAAGGATCTTTAAGCTCCCTTCCAACCCAAACCACTCTATGATGTCGCTGCCCTGGAAGGGGGTCAGCCTCAATGGGCAATCGTCCCGGAAGAGGCGACAGTGACCGTCCCGCAGACACGCACAATTGTGTCGGGTCTCCGCGGCCACGTGGTCGGGCAGCACTGGCTCTGTGGCAGCAGGCGTGCCCAATGCGAGGAGACCCAGGTGGTGAAGTCTCCCAGGAGTCTCGGAGGTAAAAGAGGCAAGAGAGAGGACCACTTCGTGAGCCTTCCAAGAGTTTACTAACTCCGGAACGAGAGGGGAGAAATGGCCACTGAGGGTAGAGTGCAAGCGCTTTTTAAACAGGGGTGGCACCAGATAAGCATCCAATAGGTGAACAGACAGGGGGAGGATTCCGAACACACATAACCAATCACAAGGGTACAGAGGAGGGACCAACAAGGCAAACCAATGAATAACCGAACTTAAAAGTACTTTCCAGGGAGATGGGAGTGGCTTTAGACCTGGGCCTCGCCCACGGACAGCCCCTCGCTCTCTGATTCGTCCGCCCATTGAATAGGCATGACGCCAGGGATAGGGGGTGGACCCCGAGTGGCCCGGTACACCCCAACACTATGATTCTATAATTATATGATTATATGGTAACAAAATTAATCAAACAAACAAACAAACAAAGTACAGTAATTAACTTATTGCAGTAGATATAAAAAGTAACATCTTTCTACTGGTATTACTAACCTGTTGGAATGTTATTAGATTTTATTTCCTTTGTCCTCAAAAAAATACCAACAAAACAAATAAACAAAATCAACTTCCCCCTCCCCACCAGATTTCTAAGTCCTGCTATGACTGTGTCAAGGAAGTAAATCTAATGTTCTAGAAATACTTCTGTAATAAGTTCTGTTGTCATGATAGGTCTCACGGGTAACCTAGTGTTTAGAATAAATCTGATTATACTGATAACTGTGTGCAGAATAATCCAGGTGTTTTTCTGGGCAGTAAAAATCGAGAATGGAGTGGAAGTCTGTTACTTATTTAAAAAAAAATGTACAGAATAAAAATGCAAATTTTTTCTTCATCTGAAAAGTGGAGCCTTCAAAGCAAACTCTTTGTATTTTACAGGAAAAATTAAAAATAAGAAAGAGTGAAGGAGATTTGTTGATTCTAACTAACAGTGCTACCTAGCTGTTCACACGCACTTAAACTATGTATGAAGCCCTTATTCTTTGAACTGAAATTTTCTCTGTTGATCAAAGGACCTATTTTGCAGTACCTGAAGTATTTGCTTTTTGGCAGATCTAAGATGTCTACCACAGACTTTCAACCCCTACCTTCACATCCATAGTGTTGGTAGAGAGTGAAATATTTATTGTGATACCCATTGGTAATTTTCTTCAAGGACTTAGTTGTACAAACATGCCAAGGCACCTAAGCAAGACAGAAAGCCAAGGGTTGCAGTTACCTAAGTTAGAAGGGGGCTGCCCAACACGATAGAAAACAAAAGAAACTGAATGAAAAACACTTTGTGATTTTAGACGCAGGGATAAACACAGTCAATTTTAGGCTCTTGTGTGCCTCTTTAAGATTCCGTCTACATAGCTGTAAAGGCTCCAGTATGAAAAGAGAGAGACAATTTAATACCACCTTCTAAAAATCAACAAGCCCTTTAAGTATTTCGGACTACAAAAACTTGTGGTGCTGAGGAGCACTGGTGAGTTTCAAACATAGGGTGAGACAGGTCGTAAATAAGTGCCTATGAATTCCATGCTTTCCATTCTATTCTGCATTATACTATAATTCCAGTATCATGGAATATTATTCCACAGTGCATTCACTCACTGAATGCTTCTTCCACAAATTTTAGACTTTTAAAATTTCACTGTTTATTTTAAAACTTTTAGTGTTATTAGAAAATTATGAGAAAGACACAGTTCTGTCCTCAGCAGTACTGTTTAAATACACTATGAGACCTTTGCAAGGCCTTTGTCTTAAAATGAAATTAGTACAACTGAAAAAAATGAAGATTCAAAGTTTATGGGAAGTCTGTTATGTTCTTTCTTTGGGTCATACCTTCGTCATTTGCACTCTCACATTTTTGGCTTTGTTTATATTTCCGTGTAACTTTTAATTATCTAGGGAAATACTTAGAATTCAGATGATTTGAAGGAATAACTGAAATTTTCTTCACAGTTCTTCATAGATGGAAAGACAGGAGTGAAGGAAGGAACAGAATTACCCAACAGTGATACTGAGTAATATGGAGACCAGATATGAAAAATTCTCTTAAAACACTATCCACAGACATACTCCATAATGTCATTACTGGTGAAAGAGTAAAAGAATTTTTCTTGTCTGTAATTTACCATAGGTATACCAATGAAAATTTTTACGTATGATGTACTCCCATGATAGCTTGTTGAACTTGAGTACTGAATCCAAGATACTACGTTAGCCTTGGTCTTGTATGAAACTGATTTGGTAGATAGTTGAGAAAATTCAGTATCCCTTTCAATTGTTTAAAGATAAGTATTGCCTTATTTGGCATGTTCTGTCCCGTCCTTCATAAAACTTCCGATCCTTTTAACTGCTTGGAATTGGGTATGCAAGTGATGTGATTATATTTGCTGTCAAAGATCTAAATAAAAAATTATTGTCATGTTCTATATGTTGCCATACATAAATATTCAAATTAACACCGCTAAAATATTGGCAAAAGATAGTGTTCTACGTATTTCATTACCTATTCAGCCCTTGGGCTACTCTGGCAAGAAATATTTGCCCTGTGTGAGCCAGATAGAAAAGTCTCTATCTACTACTTCGTCCTGCAGCTCTCCCATGAGCAACAGAGAACATTGCCAAGATGCTGCTTTGTTTGTGTGCTGCTGCTTAGATTATTCACAGATGTGAAGGAAATATCAAGCAAGCTCTATAAACAGAATACACCTGTAAAAAGTGTAAGTGCATTGAAAAATAATGATAACAAATTTTTTGACCTGTATGTCTTAACTCAGGAAGATACCAAGTATATATCTAACTCCAAAGGTATGAATTATCTCATCCCTAAACTTACTTAAAATCACATTAATTTTTAGTTTCATTTAAATGCATCCAATTCCTTGGCTCCATAGAAATTGGATTACAGCTGTGCCTAATTAGTGCCATTCTCAGTCAGATCCTCTTTGCTAAACAATGTCCTGATAAACAAACGTCAGGAAAATCCACTTCCTTTTATATAACAATTAAAAAAAAAAAGATAAATAATTAGCCCAGAATTAATACATGGTACTCTTTTATGAAAGACAAAATAACCATGTTGTTGTTGGTTTTGTTGTTGTACAGTCATGATGAAATACAGAACGAAAACAGACTGTAAGTCATACTTTCAGGTTGGTCTCTTTCTCTCACCTGTTCATCCTTGTCATTGGGAATATTACCACTGTTAAGAAGAACTACTCTTTCAAGACCCTTCAAAGGTATTTTTGTATCTTTAGCACAACTTAATGAAGATTTTCATAGTATTACAAGGCAGTGGGAGAAGACTGGGGTAAGTAAACATACTTGGTTAAAGACAGAGCATCAAAGCCTGATATAAAATCTTAAGCCGAATCACGGATCCTTTGCTATGCAAAAACTTACCTCTTGTTATAATTTTGTGATTGGCTCTTATCATGTGTTGAGAGCTTTGCTATCCTTTCTTTCCTCTAAGGAAATATTCCAGTTTTATTTACTACATGCTTTCTGCATTTTGTGTATCATTCAGATGCTGATAGTTTTCGTAAGAAGAGTGGTCCTGCTTCTGTGTCCATTGAGATCCAAATATTTGCCGATATCCAAAAGCATTTGCTATCTACTGAAGACCAAATGAGAAAAGGAAAAGAATGAGGGGCATTTTCTAAAATATACTTACTGGTGCTAACTAAAAATACTAAGAATTTTAAAAATAGGTGATCAAAAAATTAACCTAATTTTAACACACTATTTTTTATGCTGCGTTCTCTGGCCGTTGGATCCTGTTTCCTCTCACTTCCTGAAAACTAAAATATAGACCTAGTCCAGAAAAATCATAATTTTTAAAGGCATCTCACTGAAATTAATGTCTATGTGCTCTTTGACAAAAAGAAACCTTAGTTCTTTCTTCTTCTGTCTTTCCCAATAAAATAATTAGAGGCATGTCTCTGCTCCTTATGTGAAAAAAATAATGAAAATTACCCTGTGGCCTCAGAGATCATAAAACAAAAGACATCAAATTTATTCCTATTAAAAAATGTTCAGGGGTTGTTTTGATCCTGACAGGTCATCAGCAAAGGCAGGGGCAAAAGCACAGGTGGTCCCAGACCATGCTGCTGTTCTCTGTCCCTCTACATATCCAAGTTGCTCAACCAAAGGGCGTGGGGAGTGCCGCTGTGCTCGGTGGGCCACGTGGACTGAAGGCACGTGGCAGCTCTCAGGGCTGGGTTGGTGGAGACCCCTCTTTGTGCACTGGCCAGAGGAATCCCTCAAACATGCAGTCAATCAATCATCATGCCTTTATAAACCTGTTTGGTTTTTCACGGTTCAAAATTCCTGTTGTGATATGGCCACAAAGGTCAGTAATTTGTTGTGGACATCAGCTGGCACATTTCTGTGCTGTTCTGTAGGGATGTTTGCACCCGGAGCAGTAATTAAAATAGTGCCCTGTAGTTTTATCTGCCTAAAGTTTAAAGCAGAAATATCTGAGCAGGAGGAGAGATTTCTGTGGTTTTATTTCATTCCAACCAGTTTCTTTAAAGTCAACAGGAATAGCTGCTAGGGACTTACAAATGAAAATACAAAATGAAGTAAAAGAAGCTAAATTTTAAAACAAAACTCTCATCCTTACACAACATAGAGCATATATATAGCTTTATATGCGGCTTCCTTTTTTCCCCGTACAGTTTGCATTTTGAGGTATTTCTCTGCTTTTTCTTCTGTTCCCCAAATTAATTGAGCTGCAGTACAGCCTGAGACTCAAAGTAAGAATTGTCACTTTGAGAATAGAGCTGATTTATCAGAAGGAAGGTTTTGCATTCTGTACAGAATATCTCATGTGGTGAATTTTTCTTCCTAACAATGTCTTACAGATTATTATCAAAAGCCATTTAAGAAAACCCCAAAAAACCAAGGGCTTTCCAAAAGAATAGCACTCAGATTTTATTGAATAAATTTTCCCAAAATCAAAAGAAGAAGCATCTTTTCTGCATCATTAATCTTCCATTAAAGAATTTTAACATTCAAATGTACTACTTTAGAGTGAAAACATAATTAAAAAAATTCAAAACACAATACCAAAGCCTCCTCATAAACCTCTTTCAAAAGTACTGAAAAGATGGCTAGAGAGAAAATGCATGAAATTAACTGTTTTGTCCTTACATCAGTTCATGGTTTGTACTGTCTGAAAACTTTAAAGTATATCCTTTAAAATGCTCAGTTACAATCAAAACAGCTCAGTTTAATTCTCCTGAAAAGGGGTATTTTTATTTGTGGAAGGGAAAGAATAAAAACCATATCTTGTCAGAGACAAAAAGCATGCAGCTTACGCTGGCAAAATCATAGTATATCTAATAAATACTTAGACTCTTCAAATGTCCTTTTTGCATATTTTTGCCAAAAAATAGTTTATTTTAAGTCAAAATTATGTGAAACATAATTTGATTTTCATGTAGATGTCTCAGCTTCAATTCACTGACCTGTAAAGTACAAGTAATCTTGATATTTACATTATTTTCAATATTTTACTTTAAGTTTCAGTTTAAAGATTAATACAACTGCAGTATCTGGAAATCTAAGTTTAAATTCTCTTTACATTTCATGCATGTGATTTAAATTTTAGTGTGTACAGTGGGTATGGTGCTGTTAAATTAAAAAATGCAGTTCCTTACTTCTCCTTTGATGTTGCACAAACTTTAAAATGTCTAGCACTGATAAAATAGTAACGTAGAACTAACATTAGATAACATATCATCCCTTTTCTTTTCCATTAAATAATTCTTAAGTTTTAAGACTCTTTTATCCATTTTACAAGAAATCAATACTGCTCCTGTGCATGAGCAAAGGAAAAAATCCACCTGTTAATATTTTCTCTGTAATCACCTGTCAGATGCAATCATGCAATTATTTTACTAGAAAGACATCTCACATTAAAAAATTTCTTTTTACTTAGAGGAATAGTAACAGTAGCCAGTGATGGTTTGCCACTCCACATGAGATAGTGTTCATATCAAGATGTGTTTGGGTAATAAGCTGAAATAAAAGGATGAAGCAATTTTGAAATGAAGAAGTTTTGTCTTTCTGCAAAAGAGAGATGTTAAAAATATGGGCAAAATTGCAATCCAAATCAATGTTTGCCTTTGTCCTGTGAGGGGCACCAGTGAAATCCACAGACACGCTGACATGAGTAGTGCAGACACCCTGCACCACTTTTGTGTTTGCCAAAAGGAATTGACAAACACCCTTCTGTGCTCAGCACTCACCTGCTGCTTCCTGTGAGAAGGGTGAGTGCAGCTTGGGAGTGCTGAGCCAAACAAATTTATATATATATATATATTGCTGTAAAGTAGCTTATGGGTTTGGGGATTTTTTGGTTTGTTTTTTTGGTTTTTTTTTCTTTATTATTTTGGAATAAATTTTCCTCTTTCCTTTGATGAAGCTTGGGGCCAAAATAGTAAAACTGGTTGCAAAGACCCATTTTCACCCTCATGGGTACTGGAACTACTTTCTCTTACATTCCCCTTTCTTCATCCTTTTGCTCTAAATACTCCTCTAGATATCAGACCTGAACAGCAAGGAAGACACTTTGGCCTACTATAAGCATAGACATTTTGCAAAGTAGTCTCTTCAGAAGCTGTCATTTATCAGTGTAAAAGAAAAAAGCAGTTCCTTGAAGCTATCAATCAACCTTCACAAGTAAATTTCAGGCAGAAAGCCAACCATAATTGAGAGTCCTATAATGAGATGCTCAGCATGATTTCAGAAGCTCCACAGTCAGGGGCAGGCAGGCTGTCATTTTAGGAGACATTTTGGATTTGTTTTTTTCATGCCTAGAGATTGATATGATGGAGATGAAAAGCTGTATCTTAAAATAAAACCATTTTTGGAAACCTTAAACACAAGGAATTAGACATTTATTGCAACTGTATTAGAATCAGTCTTTTTCATACAAACTCACACCTCTGAAACACCTCATTTATTTGCAGAATTTTACTGAGATTTGACTGTGGTGACATGCCATAATAGGTATTAGGGAATTCCTTGTGGGCTAGTTTGAGATTTCAGGCTCAGTCTAGGACAAAGAACTGAGAAGAAACTGAATGAGCTCTTCAGTAGCCCGGGGAGGCATTGTTTCCTCATGACAAGGAACAATTCTGCTGCTGCTCTCTTTTGTCGGTGGGTTCCTGAGATACAGCTTGCATGTACTGCATACACTCTTGCTGCCTCTAACTCACTTCATTTTGAGCAGTTAGGGGTCAGCAGAGGGACAGCTTTCCTTGTTTCCTGCAGCACTCTACTCTAGGGAAAGATAAAAGGGCTGCTACAGAGCTGGTCCTCTTCCTACATTTTTGGAGCACTCAGGTTACATAAACAAAGAGGTCAGCAGGGCACTGGCTTCCTTTCCCTCTCAGAGGGATGTGTAGGTCAGTCTGCATTGCGGCTCATGGGTAGCAGTTTCCATAGAAGAAAGAAAGAAAGAAAAAGCCAGGGAATATGAACTGATGCTTTTCTTAATCCTAGATTACTTTATCACATCTATGATTGATAGCACTACCATGGAATAATATGAAATAAATGATATACTTACAGCCCTATATGAAAAGGATCCACCTACTAAATATAGTTTGGGATGTAAAGACTTCTTCAGGCCTGTGTCATAACAACTGTTAGCCCCCACCAACCCTTCTATTTTAAACACCAGAAAGAAATTTAGCAATGTAACGACTTGCTACAGAAAATTAAAATTTATGATAATTGTACTTTCTGTCACCATATTAATTTATTACTTTTATTTTAGAGAACCATGCAGGCTTAGCATTAAGAAGTATGTTGACATGATTTCCTTTTCCTTAGAAAAGGAAAGTGCAATATAATGATTTCTTAAAAGGATGCCTGTTTGTCTATACTTATATTTGCAAAGGATTCATCATGGAAAAGTGACTAGTTCATAGTGTGATGGACTGTTGCATCTGTTGCTAGTCACTCTTTGTAAACTGAGAATATGTTTGTGGTTATAAACATTACAGTTGCAAGAAAATCCCTTTTAAGCAGAGGAGCAATGAAGATGCATGAAATGAACAAGTACAAAAACTTCTGACACAGAATAAGCTGAGTTGGAAGGGTCACACAAGGATCAACAAAGTCCATCTCTTGGCCCCGCACTGACCAGCCCACACCATGTGCCTGAGAGCTCTGTCTAAACTCTTCTTGAGCTCTGTCAGGCTTGGTGCTGCGATCGCTTCCCTGGGGAGCCTGTTCCAGTGCCCAGCCACCCTCTGGGGTGAAGAACCTTTTCCTGACATCCAACCTAAACCTCCCCTGACACAACTTCAGGCCGTCCTCTTGGGTCCTGTCGCTGTCACCAGAAAGGAAACATCAGTGCCTGCCCCTCCTCTTCCCCTCACAAGGAAGTTGTAGACTGTGATGAGATTTCCCCTCAGTCTCCTCTTCTCCAGGCTGAACAGACCAAGTGCCCTCAGCCACTCCTCACACGGCTTCCCCTCAAGGCCCTTCACCACCCTCGTGCCCTCCTTTGGACACTCTCTAACAGCTCAATGGCTTTTCTGTGTTGTGGCACCCAGAGCTGCCCCCAGCACTCGAGGTGAGGCCGCCCCAGTGCAGAGCAGAGCGGGACAATCCCCTCCCTTGCCCGGCTGGTGATGCTGTGCCTGATGCCCCCCAGGACACGGGTGGCCCTCCCTGCTGGCTCATATTCAACTTTCTGTCAACCAGGACCCCCTCTTTTCACATCACTGCTTTCCAGCATCAAATTCCCCAGTCTGTCTGTACATCCTGGGTTGCCCCATTTCAGGAGCAGAATCTGGCACTTTCCCTTGTTGAACTTCATATGGCTGGTGATTGCCCAGCCCTCTTATCTGTCAAGGTCTCTCTGCAGGGCTTCCCTGCTTTTGAGGGAGTAAAAGAGTAAACAGCTCCTCACATTTTCATACCATCTGTGAACATGTTAAGTATCTGTTCCAGTCCTGTGTCCAAGCCCTTTATGAAGATGCTGAAGAGCACAGGGCTGAGGATGGAGCCCTGTGGAACCTTCCTAGTAACAGGTCACCAGTCTGGTGTCACCCTGTTCACTGTAAGCCTTTGTGCCCAACCTGTGAGCCAGTTCCTCACTCATCACATGATGTGTTTATCCAGCTGAACAATGGATATTTTGTCCAGAGGAACACTGTGAGCCACAGTATCAAAAGCTTTACTGAAATCCAAAGGGATTATATCAACTGGCTTCCCTTGATATTCTAGGTAGGTGATCCTGTCACAAAGGGAAATCAGATGTGATAAGCAGGAGTTTCCCCTCATGAAGCCATGCTGGCTGTGACCAGTGGCTGTCTAGACCCTCAGGTGTTTTCAAATACTTCCCAAAATAATCTTCTCCTTAACTTTACCAGGCACTGAAATGGGACTGACAGATCTGTAGTTTACAGGGTCCTCCTTCTTGTCCTTCTTGAAAACTGGGACAATGTTCATCAGCTTCCAGTCAGCTGGGACCTCTCCAGATTTGAGGGACTGCTCAAAAATTGAGAGAGATTTTGTGATGACATCAGGATACTGAGATACAAATTGTATTTCTGGGAAATTATATCATCAATACAGGACCCATAAAGAAGCAGGGCAAAGATCTACAGCTTGGAGTCTGTAATTTCACCTCAGTTGTATCCAGCTATATAGTAGGAGTCTCCTTTGTTATACGCAAGTAAATTTACATGGCACTCAGAAAGAACATCATGACAATTTTTTGAAATCTGAGTTTCATTAACACACCTTCATTGAATAGTATCAATTATCCTTCCCCATCATGTCAGTTACTCAAAAAGGTTTCTTTCTATGTGTGTCTTATCCACTATGAGAAAAAAATGTCAAGAATTATCTAGCAGTTTTACAGCCCCTTTGTTTCACAAAGATCACACTATTTTGAAGACTCTCAATTGGTCTGGTTTCAGATCACCACCCCAAAAAATGTGAATGCCCATGAGAAGTTCAGTCTTTTTCCTTAACAAACTCTAATGCCTCCAGAATCTTAAAAAGCAGAGGGAGATGAAGAAGCAAATGAGATACTTATTTTTTAAATGTTTCCACTGAAGTAAAGTGATCTCAAAAGCACCACTTGCCAAAGAAAACTAAACAAAGATAATATCCTGAATTGCTGAAACACAGGACTGTGACATTACTGTGCTTTTATGACAGGTCCATTATATTGTAATGAAAATTATTGGTCTATAGTGTAATTTTGAGAAGAGAAATATAAGCTGGGAAATTCTTGATATAAAAGTATTTTTAGATTGAATTGTATGGATCCCTTAGAGGTGGCAATTCATTTTAGTGCTTTCTAATTTTTAATCAATCTTCCATTAAAGAAGATAACTTTTGGAGGATCTATGAGGCACTGTTTTGCTGCTTTTTTTACAATGGCTTTGATAGGCTTCCAACTTTTAATTATTAATTTTATTTTTAATTACTTCTTCTTTCCCTGTGATAGTAAAGTCACTTATAAATAAGGGGACTGTATATTCTTACAGGGATTTTTCTGTGTAACATAGAGTTACAAAGAGTTGGGGTTTACTTCACAATAATGTTTTAAACTTAATGTAAGTTATTTGATCCAGTTACAAGCAAAAGCCACAAGATAAATACACAGTGTAATTTCTGCAAATAACCTCAGTAGTGTTGATTTGTATTAGTATTTGTATTAGAGTTTCAGAAAAACAAAAAAGGTTGAGATGCTACAAACTGGCAAGTATAAAGCAGAATACAAGTAGTACAAATATTCTGCAAATAATTCAGCTAAGATTGTGTTGGGCACTGCATGAAAGCACAACAGGAAGCCTGCAGTGTGCAGTGCGTGTTTCCAGGCACCCACACTTTGTTGTCTCCCCAGCCATGAGCAGGAGCCAGAGTGTGTCCCATCCCTCTGCACACGCTGGGGTGCATGAGCAGGATGGTTTCTGCCGGCGGGGCTGGTGACAGACACTGTGGGACACGTGCAGGTGTGCGCTTACCCACCTCCTGCCCGTGTCCAGGGCAAGTGCCTGGGTGCACCGCGCTGGGATCACGGGGCCTGCCTGCCTGGGAACGCAACGTGATTTTTCAGAAAGCTACTCAAATTTTTAACTAATTTCTCCATCAAAGTCTGAGAGTAATCGCATGGAACAACTCAGCTTTTAAAGTTGAATAAATACCTTTCTTTTTCCTCTTTTCTTGCAGCCTTAGGTCCTGTGTAGAAGAGCTAGGACAGTGCAAATGAGGGTTTAGGCACCAAACAGAGATCCACACTGAGGGAGAAAAATGGTAAAGACAGCAACAAAGTACCCATTACATAAATCCCAGTGGTGCCTTAAAGGAAAGACTGCTTTCTCTCTCTTTAGTCCGGCTATTTGAGATACTTGCAGTATTTCTTTTCCTCAGATGAGAGTAGGTTCCTTTATCTAGAAGAATCTATACAGAAATTTTTGTAGGCCTAACCAACAACAGGATCAATCATGATTTCCTCCTTGCTGACCCTATGAGCAAAACCAGCTAGTAAGCATATTTGCTCCAAAAAAACATCTTACAGTTACAGGCATTTCCCTGGAATAAATATGTGTGCACCTAGGAACAGAGGAGAAAACCCATTTGATTATGCACGTAGTAAATAGATTCACAGTCATAGGAGCACTTAGGTTGGAAAAGACCTTTAGGAGTATTGAGTCCAACTAACCCAGCAGTGCCAAGTCCATCATTAATCCATGTCTCCAAGTGCCACATCTACACTCTTCTAAAATACCTCTAAAGATGGTGTCACAACAGCTTCCCTGGGCAGCCTGGTTCAATACTTAATAACCATTGTAATGAAGAAAGTTTTCCTAGTATACAATCTAAACCTTCACTGATGCAACTGGTAATTTCCTCTCATCCTGTTGCTTGTTACTAGGGAGAAGAGACCAATTCCTAGCTCTCAACAGCCTCGTTTCAGGTAGTTGTAGAGAGTGAAGCAGTGCCTCCTGATTCGCCTTTTCTCCAGGCTACCACCAGCTCCCTCAGCCACTCCTCATAAGATTTATAGCTTCAGTTCTGCAATCCATCAGTTTTACAGGATTAGTCCTGCAATACCATTTCACTTGAGGCTTTTACACTGCCATTACAGAGTGCTGTGTCACCACAGTTCCTTCACAGCTCTTGTTTAGACAGCCGTCTGGAAGCATCAACTTGACAAAATGCAGGTACCTAAGGACATTTTTTTTTTTTTAATTATTCTGAGCAAGGACTTAGAGTTCCTTTTGCAGCATGAATTATTTAATAGAGTTTGAAAGAAGTAAAGGTCCTGGATTTTTGGCAGTGTTAATTTTAACTGAAGAAAATAGCAAGAACATTCACTCAAACTTACACCAAAGAAACAAACAAACAAGCAAACAAATCAGCTACTATGGCTTTCTGAAAGAAAATAAGAAATGATCTTAATTTGAAAGTTGCACTCAGTGTCATTTCAAGCATATGTATTAATAATATGAACCACAGATAAATTGATTTAGGAGAGAAACTACATTAAAATGTGGGATTTCCTACCACTTTAGAGTCAGCCATTTAAATCTATGTCAGAAACAGCATTCTTGTCAATTTTATTTGATTTGCACATGACCTTTAATATTGTCATGTTTGTCTCCTAATGCCAATTTTTTTTTTTTAAATGATGCCGAAGTTTGATTTCCAAATCTATGTTTATGTCTCTGAATTGACAGGTTGCTTTTACAAAAGCCTTGATAATCAAGCGGTTCTCACTGACTTAATAACAGGGTTGGATGATGCATGATCAATACTTTTAGATGCCTAAATACATCCTAGCATCAAGGCTCTGGTAGTTCTGGTGGCTCTGGTAATCCTATATCATGGTGACAAGTTATCTTGACTTGTCTCTACATAGTCTACATGATATTTTGTTGTAATAGTACACCAGTCTGTGTCCTAATCCTGTGGCTGCAGCCAACAATATTGCAGGATCAATCTGTATTTCGGCAATAATGAATCTGAAGTAAATTTGTCAGGTATTACAGAAATCAGACCACATAAGTGATGCCTTTTTAATGGTTACAAAATTGCTCCCACAGAAAAGGTCACTGAGTACTGAACTGCACACCTGTTGAAAGGCAGAAATAATAATCTCAGGAACAAAAGCACAAGTTCATCCAAATACACATCTCTGTACTGAGAGGGACTAGTATCCAACTACAAATGAAAAATCAGAATTTGAGTATGATATAAAGAATAGTAGAAAAGATTTTGTAATAGTATAAAGGTTACGTGAGCTGTTTTAGAGCTTAGTAAGGCTCTGGAAAGACTTGAAAGCAATTAGGAAAAAAGAGAATGAAATAACTACATAGACATAAAGTTTATATACACAGACACTTATATACAATATCTATATTATAAAACATACATATATACATATATGTATATACATAAATATTTATTATTTATGCTAGTATCTATCTTTTGAGGAGCATGTAAATGTAGAGCATAGGTACAAAAATCAAGCATACTGGAAAGAAAGCTGCTGTTTGAAACCTCTGATCCCCTGTTGAAAAATTCAGTGTGAAGCATAGATCCACAGTGGTTTAGATGATACTTTAAAGAAATAGGAGAGAAATTGGGTGGGGAGGAAGTGAACAGCCAAGACTTTATATGAGACTGAAAGCCTCCTCTGTTCCCTGCTGGGACCATTCCTTCCAGCTAGGGCAGACCTTGGCCATTAACATTCTCACAATCGTTATATTGCTGCTTGCAGAAAGAAGAAGCACATCCTTCTCCCAGGGAAACTTTTTATAACGCTTCTGTCTACACTTCTAGGCCTCTCTGTCTTAGACAGGGCTTATCAGATTTTTTACATAATTCGGAAAAAAAAAAGGCCATCTCTATCTGTCATTGCAGTACAGGCTCAGCAACACAGCGAAGTCCAAGAACCTGTTTTTATTCTGTCATGATCTCTTTCCATTTAAGAGCCATATCCAACATCTTTTAATGATTCTTTATTTAGATATTGAAAATAGTTTTGGACTTGAACAGCTACATGTCTACCATTGCAAAGTGTTAGCGGACCTGTTTATTCAAGTGTCGAGGATAAGTGAAAATAACTTGAAAATTCGTGAAATCCTAGAGTCATGGAATAGTTTTGGTTGGAAGAGATATTTAAAGGTAATCTGTTCCACCACCCCCTGCCACAGGAAGGGACATCTTGCACTAGATCAAAGCCTTGTCCAGCATGACTTTGGAAACTGCCAGTGACTGGGCATCCATGACTCTGCTAACTTGTTTCACTGTCTCACCACTCTCACCATAAAAAGCTTATTCCTTAGATCCAATCTAAATTTATTCTCTTTAAGTTTGAAATAATTATCCCTTGTCCTGCTAAACCAGGCCCTGGTATAAAATCTCCCTCCATCTTGAGATTCTTTGTCACAAAACTTCTTGATTCTGTGACATAATTTTACTTAAAGCAAGGTAGGCTGCTTTCTGAATGTAATGCATTAATTCTGAAAAGCTGGTTTAAGAATTAGTTTTATGCCCAGGCAAATACAGAAACTGCCACTCAGTTTTTACATTCAGTACCCTGATTACATTACACATACAGTTTCCTCCAAATATCTGTTATACATGATGGCAGAGGCTTCTAGACATGACCTTTTGTGAAATGAAAAAGTATGCAGTCTCCCCATTTGGAAGATTGTAACAAAATTGTGAAGTCATTAATTGCTTTGGATTTGAGAGTTTACTAGGATACTACAAAAAGTATAAGTCTGCTGAATTCCCAGTGTTTAAAAACACTTTTGAAAATATCATCTTTAAAAGGCTTCTTTAGTGCTTGGTTCTAGTCAAAATTGGTTGCAATTTCTAATGATTTGTTGTTGGCATTTTTCCAGGTTTACATTTAAATTATTGTATCTAAAATGCCTTCTTTAGTATCAACCCTGATTAGGAAGCTGGAAAAGCTAGATAATTGTAGGGTTTGTATTCAAAAGAAAAATGTTTATTAAGAACCTACACAAACAGGTATTTATGAAACTTCCACAACCATAGCTCAGATCTGTATTTCCCATCACCTAGTCACCTAGCCACCCCTTTTTTTTAGGAGACACAACATACTATAAGACTTTGATCTTGGTCCATCCTTTGAGAACACAAAGTAAGGGCAACATCTTAAATAATGCAACTTGTGCAATCTCCAAAGCAAATGGCAAATTAATCAGTCTCTGAATCCTTGTTTTTTTGAAGACTTGTGCATTTTTAAAGAAGATGGAGTAATTGTTTAGTGACTTGGTGCCATTGATTTTCATTATGGATGGTGTTGACTAGGTCTGTGTCAGGTCACCTGGGAGAGATAGCCTTTGCATAGCTAAATAAAATGGGGAAAGTACCATTTCTTATTCCATATTCAAGAGGAAAGTTCCAGTCCTTGAAATAAATTTTGTGTGACCTTCTGGACAAAGAAAGTTTTCCTTTTTGGCCATTAGAATAAAGGAGAGAAATGCAAAGCTGCATAGTCATGAAGTAGAGGTCTGGATTTTACAGGCCAGCAGATTCCTGGTTGAGAAAGATGATCAGAAGAAAAAACTTAGAATAAAAGACAAATGCACTCATTTGCTAAATGTATGAAATACCACTTGATTTCTCCATTAGTAATATTGGGAAAATAAATTAAAAGAACTCATGAAAAGAAACACATTTACTTTAAGGTGTGTGGTAGTTTGCAAATTCTTATAAATTTTTGGAACTTGTGTTATCATAAGAGAGAAGTTCCATAATATAATAATCATATTGAGCTGAGATACATATTTAACATGCCAATCACTAAGTCTTTTCCTCCTAAGATTTTGTTTGTGATTTTGAAGTGGTTATAATTTTTAGATTTTCAGAAGTGACACAGATTTCTGAACTATACCAAAATTCTTGTTTCTTCCACTTCAGAGGATTGAAAAATATATAAGTTTTGATCCTACTTCAGATTTTGCTTTCAAATTGGGCAAATTTTTTTTGTTTGTGTGTTTGAGTTTTTGGGGTTTTTTACTTTCTTCTGTTCTTGTTTCTGGGTTTTCCTCCCACTTTGTGCTGTCTAATTCTTCTCCATCCTTGCCATCTAAACTTTTTCTGTTCTCAAATACGTCAGTCTCACTCATTCTCATTGAAATGAAGTCTGCAATTTTAGTGCTTTACAATTGCTATTGGGTTTAAGAAGAAATCACACACTTGTCCTATTATGATGACTCAGTGAATTTCTCTGGAGGAAAATGTGACTTTTAAACGTTTGTTGGCTGGCAATGCTTTTTAGATATCTGCCACAGCAAATTCTCTCTCATAATGATAACTGCATGATGAGAGTGCTAGCTGTTACACAATTCAGCAGACAAAGAAATTGAGATTTTCTAGAATGAGGTGCCTTGGAAAACAGAACACTTCAATCTGTCTGATAATGTACTAGTAAATATAATCATTAAAGTAATTTTTATTTACTAAGCCTGCTTGTATAAATATGTCAACTAGAATTTTATCAAAAGCATTCCTTAAAATAGGTGAAGTGACATTGCTAAAATACTGGTAATGTTTTGGAATAGCTGACAGATAATTTGGGACTACAAAGAGGTTTGATTGATTGACCAAACATTCCACTCATAGAGGCTAATATAAAACTTTCAAGAAAGCTATTAAATATCACTTACACTTCCTGTTTCTCCTCTAGTAATAGCTGTGAGATGCATAAGAACCACTTTTCATTTCTATCAGTCAGGTCATAGGGGAGGAAACAGAAGAAAACTAATGAGCATGGGGTCCGTGAAGAAAATGGTGCATATGCCAGTAGTAAGTTAAGAGGATTGTCTTTAACAAGAAACGGGTAGTTGTTTTTAAACATCATTTTGGTTTGATGGAACAGTGAAAACATGGTGTGAAAGGATTGAAAGGATAGAAGAAATTTCCTCATCTATACAAACCAGTGTATATGCACGGTATTATTAGATATATAGGGATGTAAAAAAATGTTAAAGTTCCTCGAGCTACAGCTTCAGGTGATATGTGGCAGTGAAAACCACACAGTTTGCCCCAACAACTTTCCTAGATCAAACAAGCTGAGCTGGAGATATTTCTGAAAATTGGCACTGTGTCTTCCTCTGTTACAGAGCAAAAAATTTTAGAATTTTTCCTCTTGAGATAACTGATGAGGACTCAGGTAACATTTGTTAAGTGTCGGTGATGTAACAACAGCTCCTGCTAATTATGTCTTTATCCAGAAAAAAAGCTGTTGGTGAGTCTGGGGCTGGGAAGGAAGAAGAGGGAAAGTTTTGCACAAATTCCTTGTAGTGGGAAGCACCGACCTCCTTTGCCTAGTGACCAGCAGTAGAACACAAGGAAATTGAATGGAGCTGCATCAGGGTAAATTCAGATTGGAGATTAGGAAAAGGTTCTTCACTCAGAGCATGGTCAGTCACCGGAACAGGCTTTGCAGGAAAGCTGTCATAGCATGAAGTCTGTCAGAGTTCAAGGAATGTCTGGACAATGATCTTCGTTATGCAATTTACTTTCAAGTAATCCCACAGGAAACAGGGAGTTGGTCTTGAGAATCCTTAGGAGTCCTTTCCAGCTTGAGATGTTCTACGATTCTATGATTCTGTGATTCTAAATTGTTTAACAAAATCATAGGAATACTGTGTAAACTGTTGTCCTTCCTAGCAGATTCTTCGAACCTCCTCACACTATGTAGAAAAGTTAAGACTTTCTAGCTTCCAGTTGTTCAACAAAACAAAGCAGTGCTGTCTCGGCAGAGCCAAAAATCTGGACTCAGTCTACAGTAACTAGATGCAGTCACCACTGCTGCCACTTCTCTGTGCACATGTACAGTATTCTTTGTTTGTCTTCTATCCAAACCTGCTCTTCCTTCTGCATTCCTAACACTGAATTGAATCGTCACCACATCTGCAACTGACTTAGAAAAAGTGCTTAAGGCGTCTCCCACAGAATAAAATACCCCATTTAAACTTAAAGGAGATTAGTATTTTTGTGGCATAATCCAACAGTCAGTTAAAGAGAAAAATTATGTGGGTGCGGGGGGATAAGAATAGTTTCACAGGTGTAACTGCATGCAAAAGTAGGAGAAACCCTGAAAATCCTGTAATCAAAATATTACTATTTCCATGAGGAAATCATAAGCAAATAAATAGTTATTGTATGAAAATCAATAGTTATAATGTTATTCGTCAATATTTAAAACTCCTTGCAATCACTAAACTCTTTTAACCATTTCCTGTATATCTGCATTTTGGTTGAATAAAGAGAGAATAAAATGTTCTTATATAGTTTTACTTTCAAATAATATCTAAAGTCTGTTCATTTTAAATTTCCCAGAAAGAAATAGGAAATCCTTTTGTTCTGTTATATGAGAGGAAAAACAGCCTTTTCTTTCAGTACATAAAAAGACGGAAAAAATCAACATTCTTTCCAAAACCAAAGGAAACTGATAGAGAGTCCAAAACTAATTAAATATGATCCTAAATTCCATAACTGAGGCTTCTTTGTGGAAAATCTTCCATCCTAATTTTTTTTTTAATGAAAGTTCCTTGGTCATACCCGAAGATTTCTCAGAATTTTAATATCTACCTTTCTAAACTGGAAATGGTTGATGCAGCTATTGAAATATTTCATACATATGTATGTGTGTGTGTGTGTATATATATATATTTATATAATTTGTTTATGGACCAACTTGTGGCACTCTTCCAGTTGCACCACACTGTAATCTACAGGTGGGCTGTAGACTGAGGTTCTTTCTTCATCCTTTTGCCAATAAGACTGTTTTTAAATCAGCCTTGCCTGTAAATCACGTCAGACCAGTAATTGCCAGACATGACATACTTACATCAGCTTGTGGGCACACACTCCTACCTGAGGCACAGACTAAGCTCACAGATTAATGAAATATTCAGATGTGCAATAGGAACGTGTGATATCTGCAGTCTGACACACGAGAGAGAAGAAAGGAGATTGCAGGACAAAATTTAGCTTACTCAGCTGAAGTACCTTTAGGTACTAGTACCAAATATGGTACCATGGGCATAAATGTATACCATGGGCATAAATACAACACTCACTGAAGAATTAGTACTGCTACTCAAATTATTTTCCAGTTACAGCATGAGTCAGAAAAACTTAAACAAAAAACATCGCGAGATGAGGAAAGGTCAATGAATAAGATGCAAACCTTATTCCAGTATAGTGTCAAGTTACTGAAAATTTTACTGAAAAATAATGATAAAAATGGGTGTACATCTGTTCTTAGTCACCACTGCAAAACCTGCAGAGCACATAATGACTGAAAAAGCAAGCAAAAATGTTTGTAGAAATTTTGGCAAAAAAAGCAAAACAGTCTTTTAAGTTAATCTGACCAAGTGAAAATTTACCTCATGGAGGTAAAACAGTGTCTCTATACCATTTTTTTGAGCTGAATTTAAACAGCATTTCATACAGTCAACTTGTCCTAAGTGTTGTAAGGGTGCATTCCACTTAGGCTAGAGTTAAATATATTGCAATATAAAAATTGGTTTATGTTTTATAAAACAGATTTCATATTATTTCATCCCAGCAAACTGCTTTTTCATATGGTGCTAGCAGATTGATTATATAAATTAATTTAGACATTTCAGATACAGTTTTACAAAATCATCCTGCCATCACCTAAAAGTAAAACTCAAACATTGTTCTCAGTTGCTATGTGCATGGTTGTTGTGTCATCTGACATGATATAAAAAATATTACAGCTTAAAAAACATTATTTCCACACAGGACTTATCATATCCATTGGTATCTTCAGAAGATAAATCTTAGTGAACATATTTGCAATTGTCCATTATCAATTAACAAGGTGATGGTTGCTGAAAAGTGTTATAAGCCATATTCCCATTTCATATGGATTCAGTGTCAGTAACCAAAGGTGGCTGAGAAATGCTTGAAAGGTACAAAACCAATTAACAGACAGAATATAAGGAAGAGGGTAAGTATTACACCTTATTTGAAATTTTTTAACGGTTATGGTGCATGTGGGAAATCCATAAACTTAGAGTTCTGGAAGATAAAGATGCAACATTTCATGTTCTTCCCGTTTCTTTGAGAACGTGATAATCAGGTGATAGAGACAATGCATCTGTTTCCAGCCACATGAAAATGTCTAGCTAAATAAATTCAATGTTTTATTACCAAAAGAGCTTTGGGATTTAGATATCTGGATTTTGTCCATAAGCCTTGAAATCGTGTCTTGGACAAAATTTTGCAAGTACAATGCAATTTAATGAAGATTTGCATGGTTATGGATGCGTTTCCAATGAAGGGGGGGAGATTTCCCCAAATCCTCTTTTAAATTCTCCATTTCTCATGTGTCTAGTCAATATCAAAGCTTTTCCAATGTGTGATAAT
This sequence comes from Lycocorax pyrrhopterus obiensis, assembly GCA_014706295.1. Classification (NCBI taxonomy): domain Eukaryota; kingdom Metazoa; phylum Chordata; class Aves; order Passeriformes; family Paradisaeidae; genus Lycocorax; species Lycocorax pyrrhopterus. Next base: position 49,050,928 of record JACSVZ010000014.1, on the reverse strand, counting down.
TGATAATTGATAATTGATAATCAGGTGACTGTGAACTACATGAATAGAGGGTTAAGGAGAGAGAAGCAAGAGACTGAATGTGAATAGTTGCGTTTGCAGGCATGGATCTCCGTGAATATAACAAAGTTATTTAATCCGCAAAAATAATGTCCCCATGTGAAAAAAAAGATGTATTCTCTAACTGCGAATACAGATATGCTGAAGGAAAAGATGTCAATTAACAAAGAAACCACCATGCAAAGAGAAAATTTATGCTCTCTCGAATTTCGTCTCTTCTCATGCAATACTCCATTGGTTGCAAGAGTGATTTTGAGTTTGAAAAAATAGGTAAAACAAAGTGTTTTATGTGACAGCTCAATGCAAAATGCTGACATCTCACTATTTTTACACACAAGTTGAAGTGTTAGTTCGGGGGTCACTAAGGACTGAAGTGTCCTAATGCATCATATCTAAAGGAAAGCCTGTGTTAAATCATGACACACAGTGAATATTTAGTGGTTGCTTTGTCAATGTGCCTCCATTAAGTCACTCTTTCATTTGAGGATCAAATAAGGATTAGTGCACATATAAAATGACAGTTTACTATTTATTCTACTGTCACTATGATTGTGAAGAATTTCCTTGGTGAGACTCAGAATGTCAGTGTAAGCAGAATTTCCACCTTGAGCAAAAGACTGGACTAGTTGTCATCCCTTCCACGGTTCTCCTCAAAATTATCAGACACATACTATAGTTAAATTGTAATGCAAGATGAAAATGTTGCGAATACCTAGAATAGATAATTCTGAGTTATACTCCCTGAAATTAGTTTCTCTTTCTGTTTTCATAGTGTTGGTTGAGACTGATATTTCTCAAATATATTTCAATTCTATGAATTATATATAAATTTCTTATGGCAATTCTGTGCTGCTAGACTTCACCAATGTTGATTAGTGAATAAAGGGGGTTTTTAATATATGTGATACTTTCCCTCTGTGATTTAATTTTTTTTTTCCTTATCATACTAAAAGTTAGAAGAAGATTTCAGGAAATACAATCTGAATCTATGAAAATAAAAAAGAAGAAACAGTAGGAGTATTCAGATAAAAAACCCCCCAGAAAATCAGAATAGGAGAATAATAGAAAATTATTGTTATTTATCTTTCAAACATGCATAGATCCTTCCTTATGCTGTATTCTTATAAATATCAGGATATGAAGATAATAATTCCTCTTTTCACTTTTACAATAATTGCACACAAACACAGCCGTGTTCAGAGACACAAGTATACAATGAAAATTTTTGGCCAATACAGGAGCCTGTGGTACCAATAAATAGAATGAGGGCATCAGTCATGATGAATTAAAATACTTTTAACCAAGTGTTCTGTTTTAGATTTTAATGACTTTAATTTTGTGAAGGAAATCTGGTCTCTCAATGTCTGTCAAATGCATAAACATTACAGGTAAGTGTAAGAAATTGAATCCCTACTTTGCAAATATTGGGAAATATATATTGATGTACTTGGTTGTTTATATCCACTTTTTACTCACATATATTTTTTGAAATACAGCATTAACATGAATCTGTGAATCTTTCTACTGACTCAACAGCTATATATATTAACTGTGGATTAGGAGGTTTAATAATATCTCTGGACTGGAATTACAGTTATCCAATACTGAAATAATTCTCCTAGTTTCAAAGAAATGTAGACCCTTCAGTTTCACTGTGGAAATGAAATTGTATAGTATCAGTTTATTGATGACATTTTCTTTCTGGAGGGAAAAAAAAAAAGGTGGATGAGACCACTCCCAAAGTTAGGGTATTTTTAACTTATTCTAAGGAAGTGTAAGTGAGTAAATATTGTCAAGTTTTGTATACATTTGTAGCTACTGATTATTGTAGTTCTGATTCTGATGATAGCTGATATCCATTCTTCTACATGCATCAATATGTTGCCTTTAGGCAGAAATTTTTGGACTAGGGCATATCAGCCTTCCTGCAGCCAGATTTGTTGTCTGATGGTGCAAATTGTGTCTACCATGAGTTCTGCCCCAGCCTGTAATACCTGCAGGGAAATTTCCCTTGACATATTTTGGACAGATTTTCCACAGACAGCTAAACTATTCAAAACCAGTTATGTATTACTAGTTTCAGAAGTAAGTTTTGTTTCCTTATATCTATTGTGATATTTTTTCTTTACATTATTTGAAAGAGAACCAAAATCAATCCTGATGAAATCATGATGTCTTTGTTTTTCACCTTTTGAATGACCAGAGTTTCCTTTTCTTTTCAGGTTTTTGCATCAAGAAGGGTGTAAGTTTTGTGCAAGAGAGGGACTGTACGTATAATGCTACTTACGTGGTACTTTTTGCAATCCCTTTTAGATAGACAAGTGCCTTTACTTGGCCTAAGACAAGTCAAAAAGAAATACAAACAAATATTCCTAAAACTTGTTTTCCCCCTTATAAAAAGGTATTGTAACCTTAGTCTGTTTCCTTTATGTATTTCACAGAAATTAGACCTGAGTAAAGTTCGCATTATCAAATTATCTTGTCATTAAATGGATCTTGCTTCCATACTTCCTCTTGACGGAAAATTCCACATGAGCACTACCTAATCGAACTTCTCAGTGCACAAGCAATTCAAGTTCTGTTCAAGAGACAGGATACAAGTTTGGTATATATTTTTCTGTGTATAATGTTTTGTCTGAAGAAGTAGTTTTCTATGTATAGAATCCTGGGCCCATCCTTTCTTTTCTTTTCCTTTTTTAATTTTTTTTCTTTCTGTGATTTTTTGTTGGTTTCTCATTTCTTTAAAAGAAATTATTGATATTATGTGACTAGAGTTCTCTTCATATTTCTCTCCCTTCCTTGCTCTTGCTCATTAAAAAAGTTGTATTTTCTGACTGTCTATGCATCTCTTTTCTTTCCATCATAAGTATGAAATATAGGATATGAATTTCTAGAAATATTTTCTTCATCCCAAATAATGTCTTTCCTTTCTAACATTGTGAAGCCTGAACTGCCTCAGGTCTTTTGTTAATACTGTACACTAGCTTTTAACAAGAACACGTAAATATCCAGAAGTAGACTAATTCCTTGTATTTCTTATGCACATTGGAAAATTGAAGTACAATCTTATTACCTTATAGTGTTCCTCACTTTAAATTCAACACAATGCTTTTATTCTCCATAGCAGCAGAAACAGCACCTGCTGCAGTACTTGTTCAATCCAGCCCCATATGTGACACGAAGCAAGAATACTAAATGCCAAGTATCCTGGTATCCTTGATATGACAAGAGATAATTCTCTTTTATTGTCATACCCATGTGGACTGCAGTAGGTGACTAAAATAGTCCGGATTGAAGCATGAGTATGGGTGACTGAATCTTGTGTCACTTTTTCTTTTATGGCTTCCTTTTAAAAAAATTAATTTAAATATCCATGCTGTCATGCAAGATACACAAGAATCTCCAGTGTCCTTTTCTCATTATGTCACTTAGTTCAGGAAGCCACAATTGCACCTTGTGTGTGGATTTCCACTGATTGAAACACATCTGTTTCAAACACTCGAATGGTTTTCTTTATTCTTATACTTTCCTGGAAAGTGTGAAAATTGGGAGATTTTAAAAGTAACAAGGTTCTAAATCTAGAATTAATCAGCAATTATGTGGAAAACAACTGGGGATCAGCAAACAGGCAATGCAAGAATGACATATAGTTTTGGATTAATAGACAACAAATAGGACTGAGCTGCAGGTATAGACATAAATATACTTTATTTTCAGCTGATTGGGAAAGTGTAAATAGGATTTATTTTGAATAAAACCACATGAAATTTTATGAGAGAGTAAATCCAGGAAGAAAAGTACTGGTGCGCGGAATTAAAAAAAAACCCTGAAAATAAATTTAAAGAAACCAATATGTAGTCTCAGAATTAAACAGAGCAAACCCCTGCAGTCAGAGATTCTGGCAGTGTTAGGTGTTGAGGTGGATCAGGTGCATTAAGTCAAATGTTCATTCTCTGTCATTGGTCACTGTTCCTTGTTTCAGCCAAAGATGCAGCACGACTGACATGATCAGCTCTCAGAGGTCAGACACCTGTTTCAAAACGATATTTAACTCCTGAATGTTGGCTCCACTTCTGAAGTCCCGGAGCTGTTACCCTCTGGTCCCTATTAGCACCTCGGCTGGCTCTTGTGATTGCTCTCTTTAAACATATGCCTCTCTCTTCTGTGACAAAATCTTGCTTTCCTTTAACTTCTAGCAGCACTACTGCTGCAAGTATATCCCAGTGCCAGGCATGCTGAGCTGTCAGCAGTGCTGACACTCTGTTCTGTGTCCATAAGCAATAAGGATTCTTTTAACAGCCTTAGTAGGCTTTAGCTTGAGGTACAGCTTCTTGCAATACCTTGTACAGCTTACAGGATTGAGGGCTGAAGGAGCTGAATCCTGCTCGTCACATCTTAAGATTCTAATGGCAGTCCTTAAAGCTGGGAATCTTGGCACAATTTGATCAGAAACTAGAGCGATTGGAAAAAATGATTGAGTTTCACTCATTTTTTCACAACAGCTAAAACTTCTCCAAATAAGGTCCTCTTTGTCTTCCAAGGAAACCAAAGTTGCATCAGCCTTCAAGTTATATTTCCCAAGACCTGGATAAATAAACTAAAGTATTCTAGCCATCTGGCAAACAAAAAGCTATTTCTGAAATCAGATTTTCACATATTAGAAGCAGCAGACCAGTACAGCCATTAAAGGTTGTAAAAACATATTGACCACTGGAAATAAAAAGTTAGAATGTGAGAATTGACCATTGAAAACAAAAGGCTCAGGTATAAAATCCATTTTTAAAAAAGCATCAAGTGCACCAAAATACTGAGACTTCATTTTAATTTTTACTGCAGTCTTCTTGGTGTATTAATTTACATAAGAAACTTATGCAAACTTTAACAAAACAGCAGCAGTTTCTTGCAGGGATCAATATTTTTTTATGATCTAAGAATAGCAGCTGAAGCCCTAAGTAGGCAGTGTATTTCTGTGATGTTTATAGGTTTCTATTTTTTAAAACTCAAAGCTCAAAATTAAGGGTTTCATAAAACTGACATCAATGCTTCTAGAGTTCAACGTATATAATAATGTTGTCGTAAAGATACCAAGAGTGTTGAAAAGGATTCCTTAAAATATTCTAATTGCTGGAAAAATATTTGGTTTGTGTATTACCCCAGTGTTTTAACGTGTCTGCATTTATATATATACACAAAACATTCAAATTACTTATTTTTCTCTTTTATTTCAAAATAAATATGAATCGTGTATGTAACAGAGCAAAATATTTTGTGTTTGATCTGGTTAAACAGACCACAGATTGCATCGGAATCTACAGTGCACATTGCCCTGGAAATGAAGGTATCTTACAACTACAGGATGGAAATTTCTACTCCACATTAGTTTTCAAAGATCTATGATTTGATCCTTAAGATTTATTTCTAACTATTTCATACTGTATACTGCAGTACGTTTCTCAACCCTGTGACAAAATTATATTGTCGTGAATAGAAAGCATACTTGAGACTCTAACCTGCTCTTAGATTTTCTAAGCAAAGATGTGTAGAACATAACAGAGCAGATGTTTATGCATTTATGACTACCCAACTGTGTTAGATATACCAGCTTTTCTTTATTCTGCCAGATTTCTGCATGCATCTGCTTCCCCAAAATCTTTCATGCAGACACCTGTGGGCATGCATTTTGTTTACAGCCAGAAGTTGTCATAGATTTGAATGTTGTTTCTGTAAGGATAAATAGATAAGACACATCTAAATCTTCTCTTTTTTAAGCCTGAGATATTTGTTCAAATATATCTTGTGGCAGCAAAGTATTTATTTCCTTTTAGTTTTAACTTGTTGCTTTTGAATTTATTTGTCATCCAACAAATCAGTTCTGCATATATTAATACTCGTATGCAATGCACTTCAGATTTTTTGGACTATCCCCATCTACACCTACCCCCTGATCCAAATCTTAGAATAGAGACATTCTGATGAACTGTGTGTTCTTGTGAACATGTGGTATTTTTCATACAAATTAACTGACTTTAAGGATCAAACCCCCAAAGGGAAAGCAATGAATGAATAAAATTGACGAATGCATTTATATTATTTGGAATATATATTTTCTTCTTAAAAATGAGACAGCAAAAGAATATATTACTTTATAATACTTCAGACTACAAACAAGCCGGACAAAGCTCAACAAAAGCTTTCAATAGATATTCATATGCCTCTTCAAAAGGGAACTTCACAGTATCACAAAGTTAAGCACATGACAAGATGTTTCTCTGGGGAGAATTTTTTAATGCCGAAAAAAGCAATAAAAGGCTTTGGTTTTCTTTGGGTTTCTATTAGGAAGGAGAAGCTGTTGAAAAGAGATGATACAATTTAGTCACACAGTTTTTTATATTTGTTATTTCTTTGTTTCATTTTTGCATTTCAAACGAAAAAGGAAAAACAGATACAGCAGTTAATCTAGCAAAATGTTACTACGTGTCTTTTCAGGGTAAAAACATACACAAATTTATAGAGTGCGAAAATCTCAGCAGTTTTTTAGTGTTGCAATGCCAGGATGAATCAAATGTGTCAATAGAGTTTTGTCAGAAGCAGAAGCCAGCCTTTATGGGAAGATTGATGTGGTCAGCATTATGCATTGTAATCAAGACATGAGTCAATAGAGATTAAATATTGACAAAGATACTTTGACTAGTCTGAGGCTAAAGCAAATTCCTGATACCTTCAGGAAATATTATTATTATTATTTGATACCTTCAGGAAATATTATTATTTATTATTATTATTATTATTATTATTATTATTATTATTATTCCAATGAATGTATGTAAATCCTGCCACTGCTTACTTTATTCATTATACAGCAGCGGACTCTAAAGACACATTTTCAAGCAGAAAAGAAGAAATAAAATAATAAAAAGCAAAGAGCAAAGCCCTGAGGCTGAAGAAGAAAACTGATATTGGATTTAGCAGCAGCATTGGAGAGAGTTTTTAATGAGCATTAACCCATCAAAAGGCAAGAGAGAAAGGAGTAGCCTGGAAATTTCTTCAGAAGTGAACCATATCTTAGTCACGCCTGTGTAGCAATACAGAGGTATTGAACAAAATAATGACAGCCCTGGTAGTAGTCGAGATTTTACAAGAAGTGAGAAATGGTTCCCTTGTAGCATAAGTACGTACATAAAAAAATGTTTAGGTCAAAGTTTTAACCTCAACTTCTTTCCTAGACCTCTCCAAACCACGTGAATATCATCATCTTAACACCATTTTCAATTATTATTTCCTGTGAAATGTCTCTGGATTTTGCCTAAAATAAAATTCAAACAAGTGTACATGTTTTTTCTAAAGATAGAACAACTAGAAAAATCTATCACAAATGGCAGTGTTACCACTGATTTTGGGCACTATGAGGCAGAAGCATAATTTGTATTTGTTTCTCTTGATCTATTAAGGAAACTACAACAAAAGAAGTCAGAGTAGTATAGCACTTGGATTATTTTCAAATTATTACCAGACAGCAAATTGTTTGGACTAGACTCTGATGAAGTGTAAAAATATGCAAGACCTTTTCTTTGCAGAATGTATTGTACAGCCTTGCAGCATAACTCAGACTGTGTGATTACTGAGTGTTGAAGCAAGCAGTGATTATCAATATTGCAGTGACTACCTCGGCAAAACTTGCACCACTGTAGCCATGCTTTCAAAATTAGGATTTCCTATCTGCAGACTAGAGATTCTCTTCATGTCTGCTCCTGCACTAAATTTAACCAGTGTGTTTTGGTGTGTTATTTTGTGTGACAACCACAGACCTATATGACAGCTTTCACCTCTTGAAAACAATCAAAGATTTAAGATTAACATAATGTTTAAGACTCAGTAACATTACATTAGGTTATTAAATTACAATTAATTTGGAGTAGGTTTATTATGCAGTTTTATGCAGGTTAAAACTTCAGCTGTAAGAAGTCAACATTGACACTTTAAGAAGAGAGGACTAGATAAGTGTAGCTATTAAGTCTGCATAGTAGTATTATGTTTTTTGAGAGCAATAGAGAAGGCAATTCTTTAATAGCAACAAGCATGTAGGCAGGAATATAATAAAGCTTCAACAGTCAAGATGCCCTTATAATCAAGTAGCTTGTATTGACTCCTCGGGACAAAGGGAGAGCCTTGACCTGGAGTTTGTTAAATTTAATTCCACCTCTACTGTTATTTAACAGTAGCTGTTGGTATATGCTTAGTAAATATGTTAAGTCTTACATGTGTCATGCTCTGAAGGGCTGCATTAATTAATTAATCTACAACACATTTGTACATAAAACCTTTTTTCTTGAAAACCATGTATAAAAGCTTGCAATATCTGCACACATCTAAGTTCAGGGAGATGTCTGTATTCACAGTAAGCCATGCATGATCCCCATTTAATTTTACCTAATCATACAAGATTTGATCTCAGTGGATTGGCAGCAGTCACTCTGGAATCTCTCATGTCTAACCATTTACGAATGACATGGTCACAATATTTGGTTTTCCGCTAAGCTGGAGTCACAGACAGCAGGTTTTCCAGATGGCATAGCTTGTTTCTCTCGTTCATACACAACTTCTTCCAAAGTAAAGAGCAAATTCAAATTTTTCATCACTAGTCAGATTATTTCTGCCTTCTATGTTTTCTTTCACCTTTTTGCTGTTCAAAAATCAAGTCTTCAGAGTTTTCTGCAGCAAATAGGACACACAGAGTTTTACATCTCTTCCTTTTCTATTTCCTTTTTGTCCAATATTTAGCTTCTATCAATTTATATATATATTAAGAAAATCAAATTTTTAAAGCTTAAATCTGTGCAAACTAGGCTTTGAAATACAGGGCCTATATTGTTGTAGAAAAAAGGCTCTTCGCTGCTTCTCTTAGATCTGAATTACTCCATTTGGAAAATTAGAACAGCTTCCACAGGCAGCAGAATTTGCACTTACTAGTAATGGTGGCAAATGTTTAATATTAGGCAAACATAAAAATATATTTTACTTGAAATTACTGTTGATTATATTAATAAGACACGTCCATGTGAAGAAAATTAACTGAATATCAGCACACCTCCCACCCAAGAAAATCTCAAAAATCACGAGGGAAACTGAGAAAATATTGAGGGAAACTGTCCTCAGAAAACTTCCTTCTCCTGGGGAAGCTTGACCATGCAGATGCCATTTCCTAAGGGTTCTGGAGTGGCTGCAAGAGGTCTTGAACACTGTAAGCATAAAGTTTCATCAGATAGGAGTTTAAGAGTAAAATTAATTTGCTCTGCTTCATAGTGTGCTTCTTTCTAGCTTCATCATGATAAAGGAAAATGTTATTGCTCAGTATCCATTTTTTATATACCTTGCTGACACATTATGTCCAAATCCAAATCAAAATGCCACTTCTAATAGCAAAAGCTGAAGTACAGCAAGAGCAGAAGAAACATGAGAAACATTACATGTCAGATAATCAAAAAGGTAAATATCACAATTTATCTTGGGGAACACCATCTAGTTTTCCTTATTGCTCTTTTAGTAAGTGTTAGAAGGAAAAATCCTTTGGAATCAAAGCATTGAAACATTAATTTAAAAAAAATCTTTTACTCCCAGAGGCAAGAATTTTGTGCAGTGTAAAAATCACATGGTGTTACAAGACAGCAAACAAGCTGTACCAAAAGAGAACAAGAAGAACTGTGATTGCAGAGTGCAAAGTGACCCTCACATCAACAAAAAGTCCAGAAAAAATCGTAAAGGTGTCTATTATGTCTCACTTCCCATCCTTACTTTTCCATAAAATACACAAGTATTTCCCATCCACCAAAACACACTGAGGCACATTAGAAAACTCTATTTCTAATATTTCCATAGGAGCAAAACTTTTGCCGTCTTCTCACAGGATTGCAGTTTTGTACTTGTGTTCTAGCAGAAGCCCTGTTCTGCTGCACCTGCAACAGAATAAGAGATGTAATCAATACTTCACTTCAGTGTGATAATCATGAAGCAGCCTGTATTCATACAATTTCCAGCACTCTGGAAGCTCCACCATGGTGCCCTACAGGTCCTGGATGCCTTGCAGAGTAACACTGAGAACTGACATGAGCTGTTTGTATCACCCCCAGCAGCTCACCCTGCATCGTGTTTACCCTTGTAAGGATTCCTTCCAGTTTGTTTGGTCCTGAGAACCCAGGACTTGTTAGATGACTTGCACAAGGACTTGTTAGATGACTTGCAGAAAGTCAAGCATCTGCATTACACATAGGAACTCTTTGTCTTTAGAGAAGAAGGAATTCGAATATTGTTATTTTTAGACCTTGTATGCAAGCTGACTCCAGCTACCTGCACGGATTTAAAATAAGTACTTTTTAAAAAATTTTGACATGTATATTTAATTCAGTTTAATTTTCCACATAATGAAAGTGTTTGCTCTTTCTGGGCAAGGAATTGAAGATACCTACTGCACATCCATGCTGTCAAAATTCTGCACAGAAACCAAGAGAGGAAATCATTTGCACAGGTATATAGGGAGTCCCAGAAAGAGAGTCATTGCCAACAATGACTTTTTCATATTACACATACCTCAGTTTTGTATCAAATGGTAGCAAGATATATATTACTTTACTGGTACCTAATAAATAAAAGTTAGGCTAAAAACTCTTGAAATCTTTAACCTAACTTAACAACATCTTTATAATTTTGTACTGACATAAGGAAAGGACAATATCCATGTTAAAACAAATACATCTAGTGTAACATTTTTACTTACTGTATTATTAACTCTGCTGAGATTGCACAAAGAAAGGACTGAGTCTGGATTCCTTGGTATGGTTGTTGGGGTTTTTTTTACTTATCGCAAAATACTCTAAGGAAATCCTTTGCATGTTAATCAAATGTAAATGCCCTCACATATTAAAGAAGAAATACTCTGAGACATCAGGATGATCACTCTTCTAAATGAAACATGGATAATTGCATTAGAATGGGTTATGTTCAGCTGAGCTCCACAGAAGATTTTATTGAGTTAGAGGCATATTTTTTCAGCTCAAGAGAATGGGTAAAATTCACTGGAGAAAAATCTCATGATGGAGTTATTTTAGACACAAGCATTTGCTTTGAATAAATAACTACATCTTCCTGTCTTAAATATGGGTTACTGATGCACTACTAGTAGTGGGCTTATATTGTTATCAGCAGAGTTTATGGATTTTTCTGAGGCTCATGGGTTTACGTATACATCTGTTACCACAACATTACCATATATAACAACAGTAAGTGGTGAGATAGTAAAATATGCAACAAAATTCAGACTCCTAAATCCCCAGCAACGATTCCTGATATGTAATAAATTCGCCTACTGCGTAAGACTGTTTGGAAAGGGTGTCATGAAAGAGAGAAAAGTATATTTTAAACCAATCATATCAGATTCATGGGAAATGTAAATGGTTTTTGGATAAGAAGAGAAAGAGGGTCTTTTGCAAAACTGAATTTACAAGTCTCTTAAGTGCTGAAAACCAGCCAAAGAGGGGACTTGGACATCAGAATGTCATCTCGCTTCCCCTCTTACCCTCTCATGTAACTGTTTGAGACTGTCTGTAATAAAAACTGAATTTACTTCGTTTCTGCTGATGTACAATAGGATGTAGCTGTCTTTGAAAGACACATTAATCTGCTTATATCTGTGAACTGCTACATGCGTCCTTGCAGTAAGACAATTGCACTTACACCGTGCTGAATAATAGGCCAAGATGTACAGGAATGACCATAGTTCATTATAGTACTAAACAATTTTAAGCAGATTTCTTAGTCTGTAACAGCATTTAGGAGTTTGTTGAATGCATGTGGGTTGCTCATCAGACAAGCAAAAGTCCTGGTATTTGATGCCTGCAATAACCTGTAATAGTTTACTGCTTAAAAGCTTGCTGCACATAAGTAGTAGTCTGTAAGAAAAAAAAAAATCTTGATATCATTATTTGGTTGTGCAGCTCTACTGACAACACCTTAAGATGCTAGATGAAGTATCTTGAATCTGTAACAGTCAGACTTTCCCTGGGCTTCTTAGTTGCTAAAAATGGGTCTGAAGAGGGGTAATCTGTTCTGAATATGTCTAGTGCACAACAGTGATAGTTTCTTTTCTAAGTTGTGTGTCTGAACACATGCAGAAATAAGTGAGTACAAAAGGATGTAGAGTCCCAACTGTTCTATGAATGCATGATAAGTATTTTCTTTACTCTTGCAGTGGTATAGCTTCAGAGAAGAGTTAGGCTTAGCTCAGCAAAGTCAGTAATGCCCAATCAGAAATATCACTGAGACCAGGACGAAAGAAGGAACACTTGTCCTTTTCATCTGCTCTGTGACTTTTACTCACGTATCCTCAAAACTCTCTTCTTAACCTCTCCTAATCACAGTTTTCATGCTAAACCTGAGAAGACATTATGGGCAGGTAACAGGATGAGCACAACTCTGGTGCACATGACTTGTTCAAAATGTAAAAAATGTAAATCAAAAGCTTATTCCTCTACTTGTCATGAAGTCATTGTTTCTGAAGGAGACAACATAATAAATCTTATCTTCGTGTTTAATGGAACATATTTTGGCTAGGACTGGTTGAAAAAATAATTACTAATATACCTGAGCTTTAGAAATCTGTAAAATTTGAAATTTACCAATGTAGTCATAATCCTAACATAACTTCAGAAAGGCACCTGTGGTTTTGTATTCTTGTTTGAGAAAAAACTTTGTACAAGGATTTTTGTCTTTTTTCTATGTCACTCTGTTTATTTCATGTATCACAAACTGATATTACTCACATTCACTACATAAGGAAATTATTGTGACACAAGATACAATTACATTAGCAAAACAGATATTATCTTGTTTTTTCTTTCCATATCAGTGCTTGTGTGATGAAGAAAGAAGTTTACAAGCCTTCTGCTATTGTCACAGTTCTTTTTCTCAGATGACACTTCTCAGAGACTCAACTATCTGTCAGGAACTTATCATACATGTTAAGAATTTCAGTTAGGACACACTTCTGCAGTTCATTGATTTAAATGTTATTTGTCCCACTTAATTAAGAAGCCATTTCCCAGTACCTAATTCTTAACTAGTTGAGATATTTCATCAACTTTTTTCTGAGTAGTAAAAATAATTAAATAAATGAAAAAGTCACCCAATGAAAATGCCTTTTTTTTTTATCCTCCAGAGGCATGGAAAGAAAAGGAATGAAAAAATAGGGAAAATAAACCAATCCAAACCCAAAAACTGGAACTGGATTTTTACTTCTATAAGACTGGACAAAAGAAAAAAAGATATTTTTAAAATTCTACAGAAAGCAGGAATTTATTTTGTTTTGTTTTTCATCTTTCATTACCTTCAGTCTTTCATATTATAGGACACATTCTATAGGTTCTAAGCCAATAGCTTTTTCAACAAATCACTTCTCTGCAGACCTGCGCTCTTTCTGTGGACCAACAAAGCTCTAAGTCTCAAAGTTAAGTGTGTATTTATGAAATCAAAGTGCACACTTTTGTTGAGTCTTAATGCTTGCGCGGTACTCTGTCCACAGCTGGATTTCTCCCACTGCTACTATTCCTGGAAAAGTGATAGATGTCCATGCTCCTCTCCCTCCATTTAGAGAAATACCAACTAAAAGATTGCTTTACTTCTGCAACAATCAGCCCAGTGTGGCTGTAAAATAACAAACTGAGGCCCCGAAGCCCGCTCCCCACCCTGGGCTCCTGAAGGCCTCCCTGGATGGCATGTTAAGGGTAAGTGCCCAGACATGTCTGCTCTCCCTTACCAAGCAGGAAGCCTACAAAGAGGGTTTCCTGTGCAAGTGCATCGCAAAGAAAGTGAAAGGAAGGGGCCACAGGAAAAATATTACACCTGGAGCTCTAAATGCGCCTGTGTACTGTTACTACCAGTACTGAAGCAGTACGTTACACGAATCCATCCCTTACCTACTGATACCGCTGCTTCTAATTTGAGGTGAAGTTATTTGCGTTCTGCTGTAGGTACCAAACCTTCTGCTATTACAGCTGCTGTGAAGGCAGAACATCCACAGAGAGAACTGAGTTGTCACAGATGCTCCATCAATTTAAACTCAGGAGAAGGAGCACAACACTGGGTTGAAAAGTAAAAATTAAATTTACAGTCTGACAAGGAGACTTATACCCACGAGCAGTTCACAGTCTGAGTCAACAAAGAATATGAAAGCAGTTTAATTATACTGTCAATACAAAAAAAAGTATGTGGCATAATATTCTAGCTACATCCAGACACTGAATCACCAGAAATATCTCATTTAGTGTTGACAATAACAACTTGTAATAGGTTGTAATAAAGATGTGTAAATACAATATTATTCAATTTCTGTGCATGCAAGCTCCTAGTGGACCAACTTGAACTGGCACATAATAATTCTGCTTAAAAAATATCATGACAGTCACCGATAATCAAATATTCAAGCCGTTCTGTGAGTAAATGCTGGTATTTCCTTCTGTGAGCAAATTCAGGTATTTTAAGAGCCAAACCCTGCCCAAATTCAGAAAAACCACTTATGGAATATGACAGAGGATTTTTAAATTGTATGTATGAACTATGTAGAGTACTAAGGTTTTTTCCCCCAAAGTAATCTGCCATTAAACTAATTCCCACTAATTTGAAGTCCAAGAAACAAGGTGTGTGAAATATCTCTGTCCCCTGTGTTTGGTTTATTTTGGCATTTTTCTTTTAGGGGAGATTTGCAAAACTCTATGTGGGAGACAGAGACACAAATCCTATCAGTGAAATTTCTCTTCCAGTTTACCTAAACTCCAGCAATTTAAAAATACACCTCCTCAGTGACTAACCGACAGTATGTTCAGGTTTCACCTAATATATCAAGTTTCTAAGGAAAACTAGCCACAGTTACGTATAAAGTTAGGATGATTTGCAAGAATTCCTCATCTTCAATGACCTGGCACAAGAAATAAGTCAAAAGCCAATGAAAAGAAGTCATAGACTAGCATGTCTCTTTAAAGGAAGCAAAGGCTCAGCACTGAAACCCGCATGGAAAAAACAGCAAAGAGTTTTGGAACTGGAGAGACTATGTGGGCTTTTTAAAAGGGCAATAGTTATGATATGTTTTTCTTTAACTTTGAAACTTAGCTATTATCTCTGGTGACAATTCTTCTGAGGCTGCATTTCCAGCTGACCCCTCAAGAAAGACCACAGTCACTTACAAGCTGGTAAGAAACAATGGGAATCACGGCATTGTACGGACAAGCCATCTGTCATGATCTCAGTCTTATTACTGCAGAAATTGTGGGAAATATTCATCCAAAAACATCGACAGAACCTGTACTTGTCATATTGCTTTTCCTTCTTTTTTCTTTATTTGTTGTTAATTTACTTGTTTGTCCAAGTATTTAAGGATTTTTTCAATGCTGTGATTCAGGGCTTTTTTTTTTGGAGACTTTTAGTGGATTTGTTTGTTTTGAGATGTTTAATTAGCTTACTAGTATTCTACACTATAACCATTAATACTGCTTATCTTGATAAAAAGTTCAAGTTCTGTGATTTTGGTCTTCAGGGGAAAATAAATTATTTGCAGTTCAGCACCAGAATCCACAGTGTCTTTGATTTTGTGTGGGTTTTAACCAATCACTGTGACAGCAGGTTTTTGCCATTGACAGAGCAGAATGATGAGATGGAGTTCTAGGTTCAGGCCAAACTCTTTCAATATCTTGACTAATCAGCTTTTGTTCTGACAATAATAGTGCGATGACAGCATAGTCAGATCATAATTCATACACATCTTCTCTACTGTACAGCTTGAAAGGACTAAAATTCCTCTCAGATGTTATCAAAGAACTTCTCTGAAGTTGATGATAATGCTTAAGTTATAGAGTTTCTTTTTGAATAGGCCAAAGCATTTCCAAAGAAATCCAGCAGCTGTTCCTCCATTGTTATTGCATTTCTTTCTGTAAAGTCCTTAAGATCATTTTGAAGCTTTGGCTTAAATATACCTACTGCTGCTAGCATTCAAAAGAGTTAATGTAAATATGGTAACTTCTTTCACAGATGTGTGTTCCTGGGAGAGGAATTCAGTGATTCTGTTTTTCCAGAGTCTTTTTTTACTGATATACATTTATTTTAATGATGTTCACTTTTCATATACCAGTATGAAATATCAGGCATTAAACCAGAAAATCAGACAAGCTCTAGGACAGTAATATCTGTCTTCTAAAGAGCGTTCAAATACACTAGACTTACTTTGCTTTCCTCAATAACAAAAACTGTTGCATTTTTTTCACAAGGCTTGAAGTTAAATGCAATTCAGTGTACCTTCTGTTCACAGGTGGAACAGCAAAGCAGTAATGGGTTTATCAACTCATTTTCCCCTCATGTACTCACCTTCAGTCTTTCTCTATTGCTTATTTTTACCTACATATCCTTCAGTCTTAATCTGAATGCTTTCCCACAGAAGTTTTGCCTTTGTATTGGAGTGTTACAGTTAGGGCATCTTCAGAAAATATTCAAAGAAAAACCAAAAGAAGTAAAACTTTACCTAAGTTTTACTGCCAAAAAGTTCTTAAGGAAAAACAGTCTCTGTACCTGAATCTAAAACATATATTGAATTTCTGGCTTATATGGTTTAAAAATTCAAATTGGGAAGAATTTGTAATTGGAATTGTGAATTTATTTAAGACCTAGATTCAGAATTATGACAATGAAAAAAACCCTATCTATTCTCATCTGTTGATGAGAATACATAGAACAAGTAATTTAAAGCTATGTTAAATATTTGAAATTGCTTTTGAAATCTCTATTTATGGTCATAGTTTTACCTTAGTTGATAGCCTTTTATTGCTGCTCTCATTCTCTCTCGCAGTACAGTTATAACAGGGGCTGGAGCAGGGCCAAGGCACGTAGGTATGCTGATGTGCACGCTCTGCAGAGCTGTCTCTGCCATGGCACACTCCAGATAAAAGGAATGAATTCTCAGCCAGTCCCTCAGTATTTAGTCACGGCTCCATGTAAAGAAGGATGCCTTAAGGAATAGGTGCTGTTAAATTTATCATTTATCATACAGATGCTGCCACACTGTAGACTTTTTTAAAATATCAATTATTATTATATGCAATGTTTTGGAAACTCAAACACTTCCTGAATATCTTACTCTTGCCCTCACTGATACCCAGGTTCTTCAAAGTAAATGGGAACTTGTAACATGTATCAGATTTGTCAAATTTGACAGTAAAATCTTTGCCATACAATGATATATAATTACAATTTTCTACATCAACTCATACTAAAAAAGACACAAATTCATTTATGATGCACCCTGCATATTCAGAAAAAATATCTTCAAATATACTTGAAGTGAGGAAATTCTCTTATACTTGTTGGAAGTGTTTTAAGGTCATTTGAGCCTTTGCATTTAAAATTAATTTCTTTCTCAAGTAGGTCTGACTGGCACAGGCTGTTATGAACGCTGTGCAAAAGCTAATAGAATTCACATTTCTATTAGTCTTGTTTGCTTCAGAAGGAATGCAGGGGAGGATAAAGCATGAGCATTCTTCAGCCACTTGACAAGATCACAGTGCTGTGCATGCTGAAACATTCATGGAAACCACCTCCATTTTTGTGTGCTTATGAATTCTTTCTTTTCTCCCTGATTCCTCATCACTTGAAAAAGAATACACTTGCTCAGAGTGATTTTCAACATGACAATGCCTGACAGCATCGTTGTCTAAATCCGCTTTGACATCTGTGAGGCAGCAAAAACCATCTACAGCAGGTCTGAGGAGAGGGCACACAAGCAAAAGAATAGGGTAGCCTGAGGTGAGGAAGGAGTTTCTGCACATTTTAAGCAGTTAGAAGAGTCAGAAAAACCCATCTACCTTGGTTACCCTACCATCAGTTGTACTGAGGACTGACACGTAGAAGGGGTTTAGACATTTTTTGCATGCTATAAAGAGTTTGCCAGCCGTATCACTGAGAACTTGTAACAGAGTAGTAGAGAGAAGACTAGCAGTAAGGTGTGAGAAGTACAACACTAATTAAGTGGATTATTATGATTAAATTTATTGCTAGTACAGTGTCTAAATATTGCCAATGCAATAAAACATAAGCAGGTCCAAAGGGTTATGATATAAGCAGGTTCATCTAGAAACGTACATATTTGCAGTCTTTGGCCTTACAGAACGAACAGTTACAAAGCAACAAAGCTCCTCTGGAGCTGCTTTAGGATTTTATCTCCATACATAACTGGATCTTAATATTCTTACTCACCTGTCCAAAAGAACTTGTTCACTGTCTTCAGGCTGGACATACTCTGCAGGTGTCCCTGCCAAGGGGAACATGCACCTCGAAGCTGCCTGTAACCAACTGGCCCAGTCTCCAGCAGCATTTTTAACCCTTTTGCAGGCCAGTGTGTGTGCCAAAGTCAATCGGAATCATCACAACTCCTCCATCTCTGGAATCAACACATTATTTAAGTTGCCAGGCAGTTCATCCTGCTATTCCCGCCTGGTGTTCTTAGGACAAACCGTATTGCTCATCAGAGACACTCTAAAGGAGGAGTGTGTGTAGGTCTGTGGGGGATGGGGGGGGAAGGATTCACCGGAGACCACCGAGTACTTTTTGTCATCTTCACAGCACTCTGTGGCCCTTTATGGGGAAACTAAAACCATCAAACTGTACTGCCAGTCTTACAGAAGAAAAAGACTCATGCAAACAGCACACTGGGAGTTTGAGTCAGTACTCTTAAGGTCACGTTTGAGCTGTTTATTTTCACTAAGCATCCTGCACCTCATTCAGCATCTAGAATATGCTTCACTGCAGTGAAAAAAGCCACATCTCCACCCAGAGTGAAATTACTTAGAAATTCGTGGCCATATGTGTTTGTCCTGAACAGGTTAGGTGATCTTTGGTCAGGTGTTGTGACAGTGCATCATTTAAACTTGAACCTAAATCAAATGCATTAAAAATTGGCAACATGAATTAAAACTAGACTTGCAATGAACAAATTATCTTTTGTACTTAGTAGTGCTTTGACTCACCTAAATTAATGTTGTGGAAACCAGAAAAAGTAGTTGCTTAAAGTGAGTTCCATTTATGTGCTGCTTTTCTAATTTCACTCACTAAAGACCAACTTAGATAGTCATATTTTCAACCGGAATCTTGGAATTCCTGGAAGGTAAAGATATTCTGTACTACATACAAAGAGAATGAGGATATCATCTTTGACGAAATCTTTATTTCAAGAAAAAAAATAGCTCTCCTTTGAGCTACATAAAACTAAAATTAGTACATGTTTGGAGCCATGGAAATCAATGCACTTCAAGAAACGGGATATCCATCACTGCTGCTGTAAACTGCATTAAGTGAAAAATACACGTGTTGCAAGACCAAGTCTTTATCAGGAAAATTATAATGCAACTGAAAAAAATAACTGTATCAATATCTTCCCTCAAGTCTTATGTTCTCTAAGGTGTTTTGGTCCTTGTGTTGGAGTCCAATTTCCCTTGAAATCCTAAACACAGCTTAGACTCCAAATGCCTTGGAAGATCTGGGCACAAACCAATAGTAAATATGATAGGTTTGCAAATTAGAGAATGCTCAAATAGTGAAAAGAACATGTAAAAAAAATTAAAGGTATGGTTTTCTTTGGCTCTGGAATTTATTTTTTTGATGATTGGTCTTCCAATATTTGGGCAGGACTTTGTATTCGGTTGTCTTTAAAACCATATTTCTGTTCTGTGAGGAGAGAAACATACATCCTTTATTTTCTCTTGTGGCCTTGTTTTCCTCCTGGTTTGGAGTTGGAATTGTGATCTCCATTACATGTCATTTTTCAGAGTGGATGGATGTTAGTTACTTGTTTTCAGTCAGTGACAACACCAGTTCCTTTAAAAAAAATATGATCACTCCCTTTCTGAATTCCTTTTTTTTTCTTTATTCTTTCTTGTGTAGGTCAATTTTTCTGTTCTTTTTTTTTTTTTTTTTGCCAGATACATATAAAGTAACAGTGAACATCTAAATCTCCATGTCAGTGGACACTTTCCCTAAACTAGAGATTCCTGCTGCTCTACATTTTAATGTGATAAAAGCTGTGATAGCATTACTTGAAGTGTGTTACCTTCTGCAAGTCTGCTATGTGTGGTTGTGACATCTCCTTTTGTACAGAAGGAAGACATAACACTTTTTTTTTTTTAAAAATCAGAGTTCATGTAGGCACATGCCTTGAGTCATCACCTGATGCCTGAGTTTGGTGGAGTCTGCACCTGCAGTCATCCACAATTCAGCAATCAGTTTGGCTACAATCCAAGGCAAATGCCTAGTGCCCAATCAAGCTTCAGTCTACAGGCATCCTCATTGTGACTATATGTCTGATACAGGTTTTTCTTATTTGTGTTTACATCAGCAGGGCAGACAAACTGAGAGTACAGGCCGAGTAAGGTGTTCTCTTTTTGGCCTTTCCTGTTGTTTCAGTGGAAAGATTTAAATAGTTCTCCAAATCAAGTCAAATCAAAACAGATCAAGTAACAGAGCTCTCATAATTCTTAGAAAAAAATATTTTCAAGGTCTGAAAAGACCTAATTTTAGGTCCTTTAGTATGCACAAAAGTGAAAAAAAGCATTGTTCTTTTGAAGATTACAGAACTGGCCATAAAGAATCTTACAGCCATGTCTGTATTTTGAACACGTAGAAAGCTGTACATGCCCCCTGAATGTAAAGGCTTTAAATGTCTGAATGAAGACATAACTTGTCCTTCTTTAGAAATGGGTTAATAAGAAATAGACACTTCTGAGGTGCAGTGCTGGGTGACTGTTTTTCAGCACAACACAGCAATACTAGACAATACCAAAAGACATAGATTACCAATTGATGTCTTTTTACCAGCTAAGAGAAAATTTTGGCAAACTCCAAGCTCTTTTATTACCACAGAAGACACAGGGGCACCTCCACAGTATTACAGTCCTTTTGAAATTAATCTGTTTTTACACTATCCTCTACCTGAATCACAAATGACTTCCATGACAATTGTGCAGATATCATTTAAGGATGTAAATTCAATTGAATTCAAGCACCTACTTTTTCAAATGAATAGCTAATGCTTGAGTATAGCTGTTTATTAGTCCCATGCCTAATATATAGCAGCAGGATCACAAATATAATAAAAATATTTGGAAAAGAAAGTAACATTTTATACATAATTCCTAATTTATCATACAAAAGAGAACTGGGAAAAAGAAGGCAGAAAATCTTTCAGGCATATAAAGATTAAAAGGTAAGCCTTCTGTTATTAAACAAGTTATATTCCTTTAAGAAAAAGTCTACACAGCAGTGGGAGAAGATGGAAAATTCTTTTAACTTTAACACATAGTATATGATCCTTGTATTCACGGTTAATTCTTAGTTTTGTACCGTTCAGTACTTGGTACAAATGTCAGAGATTAATGTGGTCTTGTGTTAACTCCCTACATCTGTGAGTAATAAGTCTTGTTTCAGCTAATGCTTCCTTGTTTACTTATATCAGTGATTAATGAGTACTAGCTGATAGCTTAGTTTTGAGAACAAGGATTGTGTGTCAGAGTAATGATTAGAGAGGTACATTATGACCTGGCCATTTGAGATATGCTCAAGGAGAAAAGATTTATCAGAAGATCTGGAACCATATCCAAACAAGTCCACAGAAATAATTAACATATATGCATGTATTCAGGAAATGTGATGGATCTGTATTATTTTCAGAAATATAACCTGCTCTGTCAGGTTACAGGGCATGCATGCTTTGAGGGGAAAGCCCCATACTTCCAGTGCAGCTAATAAAGTAATACCAGCTTTCTAACCTAGTAAAATCTGTTGGGGAGTTTATTTCCCATTTTTCGGTGGCAACCATTATGACTTTTTTCCTTCCTGATTGGAAAAAAAGCTCTTTAGCTAAATAGTTAATTACGATGCATAATAAATACCAAACAGAGTGGTTCTTAGTGGTTTTCCAGAGTTGTGCTAACGATAACACCTTAATGATTTATGAAAATTGTTATCAACACCCAAGTACCATTACAGTATTTTCTAAAAGATATTTTGACAACAGTTAAAATCCAGACTTTCCTTGCCGTAACAGATAAGATCCATTCTTATAATTGTATTGCGGCTTTAAAATGTCTCATGTGAAATGACACTGCTTTGTACTATCACAGGCTACAGTGTGAGCACTAGGAATGTTGGGGAGTTGTGACAAATAGGCAATACTTGTGTCACCTGTTTTGACACTCACCATGAGACATTGCTGGGAATTTTCTATAATCAAGACTCTGGAAACTTAGAAGAAAAAAATAAAGGGTCATGAAAATATACATAAGTATGCATGGGGCAGGGAGCCTTGACACCAAGGATGAGGAAAAGGCTGAGGTACTCAATGCCTTCTTTGTCTCAGTCTTTAACAAAAAGACCAGTTAAACACAGGGCAACCAGTCCCCTGAGCTGGTAGACAGGGACAGGGAGCACCGCAGACCTCCTGTAACCCAGGAGGAAGTAATTAGTGAAATGCTGCTCTAATTAGACACTCAAAGGTCTATGTGGCTGGATGGGGTTCACCATCCCTCAAGGTGTTTGAGAAACATCTCAGTGTGATACTTAGTGCTGTGGTTTATTGCTATGATGGTGTTCAGCCAACGGTTGGATTTGATCTTGGAGCGCTTTTCCGAGATGAATTATTCTATGATCCTATAAAATTATGTCCGTGTTAGAGTGCTAGCTTTAAATGAATTGTAATCTACTGGCATTCCTTATTAATCAAAATGTTATTTTTCATACAATTTTGGAAACCATCTTACAGTCGGAGACCATGCTCCACTTTTGAGGTTAGCAGTGCTATCATTTGAATCTTTGATATGACTTGCTAAAAAACTCACGTGTGAGACCCATAAGGAAGAGCACCACACCCTTCTTAGCAAACCATGGGGACAGGAGCAAGTCTGAATGGAGATGTGATGAGAGCCATCATCATCACGACAAGACATTGAAGATGACTTGCAGCCACAGCTCACTGGTGGTACGACACAAGCCCTTGGCACTAAACCTACAGGATGAAGGAAATTGTGAGAAGGTCATTGTCCTTGAGCCATCAAGGATGGAAACTTCATCCCACAGTTCATGGATGTGTGACAAAGCGCCTCAGACAGGATGTGTGACTTTGGACCAAATCCTGTATTTTGTCATGAAAGATGTCCTACTGAGCTGTAAGGCAGTCACAGGCCTCTTAAAAGAAGTTGTAGCTTAGAGGTGAAACGTGATGGTAGGTCAGAGAAAACATCCAACAGAAAAGGATATAAAGGATATAAAGGTATGGATGCTGAAAAAGCTCCAGCAGAGAATTTCTTCAGCTCTCTGCAGCATTTTTGTGAGAGTTCTGTCTTTCCCATGTGTCATGATCCACCTAAGACAAGCGGGAGTCATGATGGTTCGTTAACCTGATCTCAGAGCGCGAAAGAAACACAAACGGGGATTTTAACTTTAAATCACAACAGTGCACTTTATTGAGTGCCAACAACGCGATTATGCGATAGAAGAGAGGGAAAGACATAGAGAAACAAAGTATAGAGAGAGAAAAAAGGCGGGGGGGGGTGGTTAACAGCTACCAATGGGAGGTGAATCCTCGTGCTCCTGCCAATAGATCCATCTTCTTTCCATGGGGGGATGTCGTAAGGGTCTTTTCAGAGGGTCCCTTTATAATCTTTTCGAAAGCGAGGGGCAGCTGGCCAAAAGGTGAGGAAATCTACAACCATTGTGTTGTGAGGCCCATTGTGTTGGGATATGGGAGCAGGTGTACAGGACAGGTCCTTCCTTCTCGCTTCAGTGCAGTCCTTCCCACCTAGGCAGCAAGAACAGCGCCAGCACAACCTGTTCCTCAGGAATGCATACCAGTCCTCTGAGGGCACACCTGCAGGCAACACTTTGCAAACATCTCACCTCAGCCAGGCCAGGACTCCTGTGCAAAAGTCCTCTTTTCTTTCTGGGGTTTTTAGGGTTTTTCAGTCTCTGTCTTCATCAATGATCGTGGGGCAGATGAGGGATCTTCGGACCGTCTCTCACACCATGCAAGTAAGTCAAAACAATGTTACAGTTTTGTAAACTTCTTGCAGCTGCAGGTTGTTTTGCAGAATTGTTATGGTTCGAACTAGATGTGTGTCTTAGAACTTGACCAATCCCCTTAAGGGGTGGATGGCAAAAAACCAATTACCTTATTCCATTTAATACACTTTCCGAACTAACATATAAAAGCCTTCTAAGAGAAATCATTAAAGTGCTTCCACTTATCCCTAAGCCTGAACTTCATGTCGTTTCTCTACTCATCCGTGGGGAAAACAGCGACATAAAGGGATATAAAGTACCCAAGAGAAACACCAAATGGCACAAGGAGAGCCTCCCGGCAGTACTGAGGTTCAGCCTGGTGCAAAGAGCACATGCCCACACTCAGCTGTCTTGTGTGTGGGCAGCAGAGACTCACTGAGTGCCTGTACTGAGAGTGGCAAGCATGCTGCAGTAGCAGTCTGCTAGCATGTTTATTTTGTCTCTCTGCTACATGCTATGTGAATTAGTCAATTAATAATATTTCTGTACTCATGCATTCTGTATAATTCTGTTTTTGGACTCTCATGGTAGGGTTCAAGAAGCCCTAATATATGTGAACCATTTGAGAGCAGATTACCTCTACACCCATGCATAGGTCTTCCAGGCCAGTACCCATGTACTCCTACGTATTCTGAAGATATCCTGTCCATTCAGATGACCTGATACTGGAAATTTATGAGAGGGAATCAATTCTGACAGCACAAATACCTGCAAAACAGAAGATCCAAGACAGGAGGAGAGTGAGAATCTGTTACTAAGCAAGTTGATGTCAGTTCTGCCTGTGGTTGCAAAGCACGGTGGGTAGGAAACCCTGAGTGTGTCATACCTTGACTCTGCCCTCTTTAGGAGATCTTTCAAAAGAAAAATTACCTGATCAACACTGTTTCAATATTTTTATGCTTGTGCATGGACCACATATAACATGGACACCTTACATTTTTATCTACCCTATCCTGGGATCATGACTCTCCCTTTTGGGGTGAACAGTTGGAAATTTCGTTATAATAGCCCCATCCAGATGACCACCATATGCACTAGGGAAGAACTGAGTGTGAGAAAGGACAGGAACAAGTTCCCTTTGAGACTGAATTTCTTGTTGACTCTGAGGGGAGTCAGAACCTGGTATTTACCTGTCATTATCTGTCCTGCTGCATTTTGTGAGTCAAAAGGAGGATCCAGCACCCAAGTTAAGCCTGAGATGTCCCTTCTGCTTCGTGCAAAAGATACATCTGTTTTGGACTTCACATTCTTAATTTTAGTAATCTCTTCTGTAGGCTAAGTATGGCACAGTGCTTAAAACTCAGTGAATTGGTGTGCTTCCTTTTCCATAACACTTGGTCTGGGGTATTAGCAGTTTTTGACACAGTGATCAGTTCTGTAAGGCACTGGTCTGGGGGCTTGGCTCAGCTTCACTTGCTACTTTACTCAGCAGCGAGTTGACTAGAGCTGAGATGTTTGTCATAGAAGTCCAACAAACCCCATGATGCTCCGGACTAACAGTGCTGGAAAGATTTTTTAACACTAAAATAAAATTGTATATAGAGCTCCAAGAAAACCAACAGGGTCAAAAAAGCAACAGAGGAAATTCAAAAATCAGACTTTCCAACAACTTCTGGAAACTGATCTGATGAATGCCAGCATGGTCCTGGCTGATGTCTGCCTTTCCAGCAGAAACTCGTTAGGTTCCCTCAGCAGGAATAGTGAATGTACCAATGTTGCCCCTATGTTTTATGTCTATTAGATATTAGGTAATTGGTAACATAAATTATATATAACTCTGCCTGCACAGAGATGACCAATTGCAAATTGCCTGATAGAGGAAGGGATGAAATGTGCATGGGCACTCTCTGTATTGAAAAAGCAAAAATAAAGGCTGTTTCCAAGAATTTATCCTAGCTTATCCCACATTCCACCCTGAAAATATTTCTTCTTACCTTATGCCTTAATGATAGGACTATTTAATTCACTTGAATGTTTCACTAAACAAACAAATGAAAGTAAATATTTTTAAGGCTCTAATAAATGTAGAATAGGTCTATTTTCATAGATTTAATTGATTTCTTTTTCATGTTTTATTGTCTATGAGAGATTTTATTTACTTACTTTCTTCAGGATTTTACAAGAGTGAAACTTAAACAGGACTGTATTGGCACAATGAACTCTGTGAGGTCCTGAATTCACAAACTTACACTCCTTTTTAGATGATAGGCATATTACATACGGTGGAACAGCTTCAACGTCTCAAAAATCTAAGTCAAGGGAACACTTAAATATTGTTTTACTAATTTACAAACCTATTACAAGAAAATCAAGCCGATAAAAACCCTTCAATTGTTCAAGAGCTCATCAGGACAGAGTTAATTGTCCCATAGCAGCTCATGGGATGCTGGGTTTAAGACCAAAACAGTGTTGATAGCAGACCCACATTCTTGCTGTTGCTGAACACTGTTTGGACAACTTTAGGATCTAGTCTGTTTCTCATGCTGCCCTTCCAGTGAGCAGGCTGGGAGTGCACTAGATTGGAAGGCAATACAGCTGGCACAGCTGACCGAGAACTAAATGGATGTTGCATACTATATGAAGTTAATGCTCAGCACTAAACAGATGGGAAAGAAGAGGGAGAGGGGACATTGGAAGTCACAGCGTTTGTCTTCTCAGATGACCAACATCTGTGATGAAGCCTGTCTTTCCCGGAAATCACCAAACACCTGCTTGCTGAAGCCTCTCTTTCCTGGAAATCACCAAACACCTGCTTGCTGGCTGGTTTGAACTGCCATCAAGTCACAATTTTTTGCCCTTTTAGGCTTCCCATACCCTCCCCCACCTCACTGGGGAGGAGAGAATTGTAGCATGGGGCTTACCTGCTGCTGTAGGTTAAACTGCCACATGTGATGGAGACAAACTGCGCCACTGAGTGGGCTGCTGGATAGATTTGACAGAGCAGTTCAGCTCTCAGCTCTTGTTTAAACTATTGGGTTCACCATGAAATGATGACTGGACAAAGTGAATTTGACACATGGGCATCGACACAAAACATCTAGACCCCTACCTTGTAGAATCTGTTGTATTCAGCACAGTCACAAAACAGCTACCCTATGTAGCATTAAAACCTGACATTTGCTGGTTCTAGAAAAGACTTTTTTTGTTATTTTTTTGCCAAAGAAATCTATTATAGCAATAAGAAATAATTTGAGTTAGCTGATGGAAAACTACATACAGTGTACAATGACAGTTATATTCTATGCAGTTATTCTATTTGGAACACATGCAACAAATAAATATTGGCTGAAAGCAAATTCTGCCTCCAAACGTCTGGACACACTACAAGAAAGAATTTGCCAGAGTCCAGACTCAAACCTTCTTTCAGCCCTATTCCAGGATGGTGACCAAAATCAAAATTAGAATCAAAACTCGTGATAAGAAATTTTCTAGCAAAGAGACAACCGAAATCCAGACAGAAATTTTGCAAGTTCAATCAATTTCATCTACTTGCAGCATGAGATGGAAAGAAATAGTAACTAAATCACAGTCTCATGACTCTTTATCTGAGGAGCATTGTAGAGTGCAAAGGACAAATGCTAGTGATAATGTAATTCTGTTTTTTATTTTGACAAATAAAAGGTCCTGAAGTAAGTTGATGCTAGAAATGTGATTACTTAGACAAAATTTCCAAGAGAAAAAACATTAGAAAGCAAAAAATTCTGGTCCTCAGAGCCAATTCATTTTCTGAACCTCTTCCTTGAATAATTCATTTTTTTTAAAAAATGCTTAGATATTGGGCTCTGTGGACTGCTTCTCAAATAAATAATTTTTCCCACTTCCATTTTCTAGTATGGAGATGGTTCTTTATTTCAAAACCATAGTATTCTTAAAAAAAAATAGAGAAATTACTAAAATGAAGGAATACAAACAAATCACTCTAGAAAATGTGTTTGCTTGCTTTGATATTGCCTCAGACATCAGTCTTGTGCTACAGTATCTCAGTCCCCTCCTGATCATAACATTATTTTGAAAACTTTAAGAACATGGCATACAGTGTAATTATTAGAAATATAGCCTCTTGGTGAATTAGAAAACTATATTCTTGGGATAACCATGGTTGTTGTTCTGTATACATTGTTTCAAAATTAGGTGATAGGAGTTAGAAGACTTAGCTAAGCTTTTATGGCTTGAATTTCATAAAGGAGAGTTTAAAAGTATTTTAATAAGCAAAAGTATACTAATAAGGTTTAATCTTACAGCTGCAAACAGAAAATCTACTAATTAGATGGATCAGCTATAGAAGTAATATACTACTTATCTTATTGGGTATTGTTCCTTGGTCTGGTAAAGTAACAAGGACAAGTATCAAGGCAGAAAACAGGCTGTTAATACCATCAGTATTTTTTTTATTTTTTTTTTATTATTAAATCATGCAAAACTAAGTTTGGCTTTAGGAAGAGGAAACAATGTAAATTTCATTCCAGATGATAGTACTAACTTAAAGTTATTTGAAAAGAGGGAAGAAACCAAACTAGGCAAAACAGACAGGTCAGAGACAGGATCAGCAAAACTAAATTATACAGTAAATCTGGGCCAGCAATGGAAACCAACATGTGACTTTACTTCAGCTTGTTAATGGCTTTGCCATTATTGCAGCATTATATCAAACCACTGAGTGGAAAAAGGAAATGTTGTTTTATAGTCAGAAGAGATAATAACTGGTGCAGCTGCATCTCTTTTGAGGCTGATAAATTCAGAAACGAATGCCCACTGGTTTCGCCAGCATATGGGGCCACACAAAAACCTCCCATCCTCTTTGGGGTTTCTGACATGAGTTGCTTTATGAGACCTTGTGGCAGAAGCAAAGGATGATATTGCAGAAGTTGGGATGATCTTGGAAGTAACACCTGTCACTAACCACCGGCAGTGATTTCTGCTGCTCAGGCAGGGAGGAAAAATACTTTTCTATATTGAGCAGGATACAGACTCATGTTAGAATGAAGAAAAGATGCAGATTATTGTCATTTCCCCATGGTCAGAAAATGTGAGTGCCCAGCATTTCTCA